>OX422142.1:80693570-81293570 GCA_949129095.1 Volucella bombylans
GAGGAGGATTGAAAAAGCAAGTCGAGATCTGTACGGAGAAGATTGATAGAGTCGTTGATGTGAGTAAGCGATTGGATGAGCGTTAGATTTGAGGAGGTTGACAAAATTTGTTTTGAGGAATGATTTTAATCATCGAAATTATATTTGATCATTTCACTCTCGTTGTCGTGTTTAGCTTGCTTTTGGAAAGGTTTTGCATCGCTGTAAGTTGCTTTTCGATTTTTCTTCCTGCGGATTTGTAAGCTTCCACAGTACTGTCAATGCAGTTTACTGAGTTTTCAATATTTTCTATTCTGCCAAGAATTGTTCTGCTAATATGGTCGACGACGTCAACTGGAAATCAGCATCGGCATACTCTGCTCAGAAAACATGGTTCAAAAGATGCTCACGACCGATGAGACCTGTAGTCAAATTTGTTCCTTGGTAGAAGTTATCTCTGGACAAAAAAAGAGGGAACAAGATGCAAATTAACTTTAACAAACTGATAAAAGCCTCACCAGCAAGATAGAGTAAACCCACACAAGAAGATAAATATGAAAAAGGGGAAAGAAAACAACACCACTCTGAAGTACTGCGAAAGGGATTCCGAAGTGGATGGTGTCAAGATGAAATGGGTTAATGTGGCTTTTAGTGTGTGAGCGTCGCACAGTACATGAAGCAGAGCGGGACTAGATTGCCGTCATTAATAGCTTTTCTACCATCTCCTATGCAAAAAATGGAACGGAATATAAATGTTTTTGATGCATATATCTCAGCTTGAAATATAGAGATGCTACTGTCTTGCGTACAGTGAGGTATTGCTATTTTCCCGTTTATGCCGGCTCCAAATCCTTAGTCTGCTTTGGATCCGTCGGTGTACTAAACCAGCGAATCTTTTCTCAGCGTAACCTTGAAGTTATGGTTGAAGATGTACTTTTTCAGACAGTTGTCTGAGTTCCAATGAAAGCTCTAGGTGAAATATTTTCGAGTTGTTCACATCCACTGAGATAAACATGTAGGCGTTTGTCCAAACTTCTTTCTGTATGAGAAAGTGAAGAGGTGGGAGGTTCAACAGAACCTCTAATGCTGTGGTGGGTGCTGTTCTCATTGCACTTGTAGTAGTTTGTTTAGTCCAGCTTGAGTAGATTTTTGTTAAGTTTCATACCACCAAATTGGATATGTATAAGTGACTGTATGTCTAGCAGTGTGTACACCCACATTGTAGTTTTTTAATGTAAGACCTCAGTTTTTACCCAGTAGACTTTTGCTGGTCCATGGTCCTGGATTTTCTATGGTTTTTTTTTGGTATGCGCATTCGAAATGAGTTTTTGATCCAGGATGACCCCTAGAAATTTTACTTCACTGGAAAACTTCACGGTGTTTACCAAAAAGTGTTGGATCTTTCAGTTTGTTAAGTTTTCTTCTCTTGGTGAAGGTAGTTATGATGATGGGTTCAACCTTTTCGCATTCTCTGCAGGCGAACAGAGATTGTTTCTTCAAATTTACCTCTGATTAGGATTGCATTGTCATCAGCAAATCTTTGAAAATAAAATCCGTCATTGCTAAGTATAATCAGGAGGTCATTGACTGCAATGGATCTATACGGGGAAGAGAATAGATCTGAGTTGGATGCTACCTAATGATTTAATTCTTCCGTTTTTTATCCCCATATATTTAGTACAATCAACTTCTTTGTTTTGGGTTAACTGGGTTAACTGAGCTTAATTTGTGTTTTCTGGTCTTTATGTGATGTGTGATTGTTCAATCCTGAAGAACGTGGGTAGTTGATTGTCCAGGCTCGTAGAAAAATTGATTGGTGTGAAGTGGGCCTTGCTTAACAGGTCTGTCTCTTATATTTGCCTGTCTACAACTTTTTTCATTGTTTTGAAGAAAAGTGTAGAGAGACTTATCGATCCATAAGATTTTGGAAGATGCGTAGTTTTACCCAACTTAGGGTATCTTTCTCACGATAATGGATAAGAAAGTTCAAGGCAATCCACATTTCTTACTACCTTATTATAACTAGTCATGTTTCCTATGAGCTTTAGGCTGCATAAGTCCATATAGGTATATGTGGATCTTGGCTGTTTGTATATTTCAATAAGTGTAGTTCTGAGATTGATATTGAATGCAATGTGGTGATGAAATGTCTTTTGATGCATGTCAACTTTTAATGAAGTTTTGTTTTATAAATGGCGAGATCTAGGACCTCTTCCCTGATTCTATTTATAAAAGGGTTACACCCATAATAAATAATTCCTGGATTATTAAAATTTATAAATTCCAAGAACGAATCACCTCTGATGTTTGTTGTGGAGCTCCCCCACATTGTGTGGTGAGGATTCGCATCACACCCAATGATAATTTGAAGGTTCCTATTGCAACAGTAGCCCAAAAATCCCTTCAGTGTAGGATTTTGTTTGTCGGAACAGGGCACTCAGACAAAGAACTATTCCATTGTACTCCTTGTAAGTTCCTTTTAATGGAACCTTTCTGTCTTTCGAACCAGTACCAGAACTCACCATGTTAACGCCGAGTACCACCACCCCGATGCGAGCGTAAGCCGGACATTCACAGAGGTAGTGCTCAGCGGTATCATCATCACTTTCACAACAAGCTTCGCAGGATGTTGTATCACTTATGCCAAACACATTTAAGTGATTAGCAAAAGTGTAGTGCCCGATCACGATGCCGGTAAGCAGTGTGCAGTTTTTCTTGGTGAGGGACAGCAGGAAGACCACTGACCTCTTAGAGACACAATGAAGCATTCTTTTAGTCTACCACAACCTGGAGAGTCATGCCATTTGCAGTTGTGCTCATACGAAACCCAACTGTCAATTTAGCCTTACGACTGCGTTCTGTGGTGTCTTGCATTTTCGAACAAGCTGGTCGGTCGTAAGATCTCTTAGCAAGGCCCTCAGCGCAGCTAAGCTGTCAATAAAGATGCTAGTGCTTTGCCCCCTTCACCAGTTCTTCCCAATATACTTCGTTGCCATCAGTATTGCATATATCTCCGCTTAGACAGACACTAGTTTTCCAAACGAGGAGTGAAATTTAACAGGCTTTTGGTCGGCCTTCATTATAAAAGTCATATCTCACCATGACAATGGTTTGTCCCCAATTTTTCTACTTTGCAGTTCTGAAAATTTGCCAACCCGAGGTAGAAATATCGAAATTTTTCCTGACTATTCTAATCTGAAAGACTTTCTTGGGCGTGAGATCATCATCGGATGTACATGTGATGTTCGAAACATGTTTAGGTTTTGGAGGTATTATCGTCGCAGTTGCCCACAGTTTTATTTTTGCTACAGCCGACATGAGAAAATTCTTGGCTTTCATGTCATGGCATGTAATCGAGAGTCAGCCATCTTTTTTATAGATGTCAACAAATTTTAGAGGGGGCCCATTTTGTCCTACATCTTTTGGACGAGACGGGGCTATCAGCTTCTGCTGCTCTCAGCATGAACCTGTTCATATCTTATACGCTATTGGTCCTTTGCCTCTTTTAATTTCATGTTACCTTTTACCATGGCACAATTCGACGTCAGCTCCAGAGAAATATTATATTGCTGGCTTTGCTACAGTGTCTGATACATTTTGTCCCTGGGCACTTTCGTTGTCACTTTTGGTCAACGGTGGTTTAGCCTTTATTGGATATGAAACAGTTAGCTCTTCTGTCTCCATCATAATCTGAGATACTGGGGACCGGAGCAGAGGTTTCTCTTTTGTTTTTTTGTGTCTCTTTTATTATGAAGTTGTTTTTGTTTGTTATTTTGATTAATTTTTGAATACACGAGTAAAGCGAGAAAGGTTATTCAGCACTTACAGAGCTCCTATTCAGGTACAAGATTAGTTACTATGAGGTTCCCTGCACTATTCAGACCTCGGTACGTATTCCAGAACACCTTGTCTTGGGAATGTAATTTGCCCGTAGAACGGCTGGAGTAGCCAAAGCTACAGGGAGCGTTTTGGTGAGAGATTCTCCGCTGTGCTTTCTGTATTTACGAACTAGCGTGGAAGAAATATCGCGGCATCATCAAAGAGGTAGCATAGATTATAGTAGGCTATCAGTCAACACCAAAATAGAGCTTTTGATCTGTTATCACAGTGTCTGCGCAGCATTGACTGAAGGATACTTTGGATATCAATGTTTGCTTACTACACCGAAATTTGTAATATGTTTATAAAATACCCGGTGAAATCCTCTCACCTTCTCTCAAAAGGATTCGTCTGAAGAGTTGAAGAACGAATAGCTTCTTGGAGAACGAATCGAGTTTTGGATTAATGTTTTTCAGGTGTGGTTGATATCTTTTGCTTCGCATATCTGTCTCACAACCCTGCTGAATAGCAATGAAAATGAAAAAAAAACATGGAAGCAACAAAAGATTTCGTACAAGTTGTTAGTTTAATAAAATAATAAAGAAATGTTTTAAAGTAATTTATTGTAATAAAAATTGAAAATGTTTGATATTGCATAAAACCACAATGCGTTCTCTGCATTTCCCCATAATCCTGGTTATATTTTGTTTTTCATTTCTTTGTTTAGGGACACAATAGAGCATCCTTCAACTAAACCCGCCCATATATAATTCATACTCTACTCAACACAAAACAATGTCCTTATCATACCATGCTAATGGAAGCAAAATAACCTAAAGTGGCTGGGGGACAAATGTAATGACAAAACAAACGAAATGCACACACATGTAGGAGACATCACTAAACCACCTCCACAGTACAGCTCTTTCTCCTTCACCACATCCGACTACTTTCATCTTCAAGCAAATAAACGAAATTATTTTCGAGTTTTGTTTGGCAACTTTGCAGCGTTCTTCACCACCACCACCACCGTGCCACTTCGTCAACTCAAAGCGCTATACCCGTACAGTGCCGCAACGAGCAAAAGTTTTTCCTTTTCCCTTGCATGCACAGATAATACACATTATAAGCATAATATTAAAATTTCACAAAGGTCCTGTGCTCGAGAATCCCCCCAGCTCATCCGAGTAGCTAAGCAGGACTTAATTATATTAGTGTAGGTACTCGTACTCATATGTTTGTCTCGGGCTCCGGCAAATTCAATTGAAGCTTCGTTTTTTGTCGTTTTTGAAAAATTCAAAAACAGCAGCGAACGCAAATGAAATATTCGTATTTCGTTAAATAGATTTTTACGTATCAGTTTTTGTTTGCGAGCATACGAGCAAGTATAAAGATACGAGTATTGAGGGAGGACTATTCCAAGCACATGTGAGCACCAAGAACCAAAAACCAAGGACTGAAGGCTGGGAATTGAGGAAGACTATCCGATGATAATTTCAAATGGTAAAAATCTCGACGACATGAAAGGGGAATGGGGGAAATAGCTCGTGAACAATGTCTACCACACAATTAGGCACCTTATTTGTTCCATGGAATAAAGGAATTCTGGAGTTCGTAGATTGTATAGCTAAACAAAAGCGTGGGCGAAATGTGTCGTTGGTGTTGCTCTGACTTCCGCAGCCTCAGTGCTGTGTGGTGTTGGGTTAAAACAATGCTGAACTGACGACAACACACATGACAAAGTTTTGTTGCTGCAATGGCGCTGGGTACTTTCTTTTTTGTTTCAGTTTGTGATATTAGACAGGAAGACAGCTCCATGAGGTGTGCTGTGATTTTCAGGAAGTTTTTCCTCGAAATCGGGAATATTTTTGAAGACTAACACAAATATTTGCAAGGGTTTCAGACATTTTTGTTGGATCCAAATGAAAAAAAAAGCATGCGAATCTACGCGTGGTAGTGTTTGCTGTCTGTTGGATTTATGCAGGTGCGAAAGTTTAGATGCAAAAATACATAGAAACATATTTGATTGCATGTTGTAATGAAGGTTTATCTTTACAACGCTAATCAACTTGAAGCTTGATATGAATGAAAATTCGCGACACACAATTTTCGAACTGCTTATTCTTGCCTAGAATATTGATTATTTTAAATTGGAAAGCTTTATAGGCTTAAACGGCTGTCTGTGTAACTTCAACAGGGATCTTACATGTGCTTTGTCAACGTACTTGTAGTTGCGGTGAGTAGGGATTTTCAGGACTACTCAAGCTGCTAAAATAGAGATGAATTTAAATAGGTCAACGACAGTTTTCTTACCCCAAAATGGGTTGATAACTCCGGAATATCCGCAGCATTTCGCTCAAGAGATCATAAAAAAATTATCTCTAGGTTGAGGTCATGTACAAAGCCCTCTTTTGCGAAGTAACCAAAAGCTTCGAAGGGCGGACCTACTGTTGACGGCCCTATAAACGGCCAACCATGTTTAAAACTTCAACAGATCGCTTGCAGCTAAACAACCAGAGGCCCTGGACCACAATAAAGTAGACCGGCATTTAGGAAAGGCGGTAGAATGGGGAATAAGAAGGATAAAAAGCTGTGACTACATACTACAGTGACAGTAACAGAGAAAACAAACGGCATCTATTTCGGTTCGGCGGATTTAGGCAAGAAGTCTCAGCAACACGCCAAAAGGCTATATTCGTCAACATCAGTCTGATATGCGCTCACTCCCCACAAACGCGCAATGTCCGAAGTATGACGTAAAAATCGTCTTAGGTGATGGCAGCCGGGAAGCATAGCCTGCACGGACTAAGACTAATTGAATTTGCTACGACTATCCATAAAGACACATGATGGTCACCTGATCATTAAACCGTCAACCAAATTGATCATGTTGCGATTGACGTTGACGCCAAGGTATTTCTACATAATATGTGATTTAAACACCACAAAGAGGAAATAGAGAATCTTGTTCGGATTTTTACCAAAAACTGAAAGTAACGTGTCAATGCAACAAGACCCGAACAGAGGCCTGAAGAGATGAAAAACATAAACATAGTCGGTACTGAGGATATGGAAAAAAACACTTCTGCAGACTGTTAAACGGTGAGAACAACCAAAATTACTCTTTCAACAACTCAACAGATTTGGTCGGATGAAAGAATGGAACATTAGCACTGTTTGCTCGATCCACAAAAAAGGAGACCCTGTTAACTAATCGTAGAGGGATCAGTCTCCTTAACATTGCATATAGTATCTTATCCGTCGTATTGTGTCAGGGCCTAAAGCCATTTATTAACCATCTGACTGACTCCTACCAATGCGGATTTATTCGCACTACGGCAGATACTGGGAAAAATCGGGAAAAAATCAAATCCAGTCTAAATTAATACGCATCACACTATTATCGATTTTAAGACCACATATGACAGCATCTATCAGGCAAGCTATTATATTGTATACTGAACCTTACCTAGCCTAGGCATCCCTACCAAACTCGTCAGATTGTGCAGAATGCTGCTTCATAAAGGCAAGAAATAATCTTCCTGAAAGCTTCGATATCAAAAAAGGGTTTAGGTAACAGTCACGTAACCACGTAACTTTTTCAATATCGTGCTTGAGAAAATTGTCCGAAACTCGCAGGCCAACACAAGAGGCACAATTTTCGAAACAATTGTACTTGTATACGCTAATAATAGTACCAGCATTGGCAAATATTGAAACAGAAGCCGCGAATTTTTGTTTAGTTGTGAATGAGGGCAAATCAAGTTATATGCTATCAACAAGAAGGGACACACAACATGGAGATCGAGACCGAACAGAACGTCACAATAGACTGCTATAAATTTGAGGTAGTCAGTGACTTTGTATTCTTCGGATTCTTTATTAAATCTGATAATGCCTCATCAAAAATCAAACGAAAAGTTACTTTTGCAAATCGCTAATTCCTCGGCAAATGAGAAGTAAGGCCTTTCCAAAAAAAAAAACAGTAATACGACTATATAAGAACCTTATTATCCCTGTCCTGATGTATGTTGTAGAGAAATAACGTTTTTTTGTTTATTTTTATAAAGCATACGCATTGGAATTACAATAATTTATTGACTCTTACATGCTAAACAAAAAAACGTTTAAAAACTTGCTTAATTAACTTCAATTTATCTTATTTTTACCTACTGTCCTTATAATGGCGCTCTAAAGCTAAACCCAAAGCTTAAAACTATGCCTTTCGACGTAACCTAACTGATTTGATTTTTGATTTTGGATGAAGATATCCTTGACTGTTTCGAAATAAAAATTTTTAGAGTGATTTTTGGTTTCGTTTGCGTTCACGGGGTTTCGAGAGCTGTACAATGCCATTGGCCTGGTCAAAAAAATGAAAATTAGTTGCCGAACTAAAATAACACCAAGAACACCTAAGAACTCGGCCAGTGTCGAGTTTTAATTCTGCCTTTTCTTTCTAAAGTTTGTGAATACATTATGCAGAAGCAACTGAATGAGTATTTGTGTCTATGTCTAGCTAGGAAATCCTGCAGATTGCCCATTCCATGAAGAAGTGTAGATTTACTGCGACTACATAAGGAAACTAAAAATCTTCCAAACCAGTCTCTTAGGACTAATTTGAAGAAAGACTGGAATCTTTACAGATCGAAGCGAATAAAATATAAGAACCTATTATAATTTGGATTTCGAAAAGTGATTTTTATAAAGACTTGCGAAATGACCGAAACACTTTGTAAAACTGGGAAGCTAGTCAAAGTCCTCCAAAGGGGGAAATTAGCCACACTGTGATCACTCAGAAAACCTGATGGCGCCTATACTGAGTTGAAAGCAGAGACATCCTGTCTTATGATTAAGACTCACTTCAAACGTGACTTAACTAGAACTAGCTCACAACCAGCTCCTATCACCTCAGGGTGTCCCGAAACTCAACGTCAAGCGGACACCTGGTGATAGGGTGGATCAAACCCGTTCTGGGAAAAATAAGGAAAAAGATCCACCTCGCTTGGTTAAGTAATAAAGCGATATTTAGAAAAATAATGTAAATCGGTACCCTAGGCCACATTTTTAGGCTCTGTGGTCACAAATTTCCAAATTGTATTCTACTGATTGCAATCACAAATCCAAAAATAAATACTGTAAGTTTCGTAAGAAAAATAAAGTTTGACTGAGACATAGTTCAAACAAATTTTGAAAGCTAACTTTGACGCCTATTATTTAAAAAAAAATGTACTACGTTAACATCGGCAAGTTATTTAGAAAAATGGCCCAATTCATCAGGATTTTCACTTACTACTCATTTTTTCGTTAAAAATATTGTTGCTTTTTTATTTGCAAAAGAACCTTCGTTCACTTACGTGAATAATGCTTTTTTGTACTCAAACATCGGTTTTACCGTGTTTTATGTAAGATGAACAGAGGCACTAGAATAAAATACTGTTTGCCGTAAATTAGAGTGAGAGAGATCTAGATTACATACGGTAAGCTATGATCTACTTTCTGTACAATATATAATCGTGCGCTTTTGTGTTAACATAATCATAAGTTTTTGTGTTTCCCTGGACTTGATTAGTGTTGTGGAAATTGTGTTAGTTATTATCTAGTAATACGTACTAAAAACTTTTGCGAAATGCCGTACTTGTATACAGCTCAAGAATATGCGAACATGAATATTATCTACGGTGAATGCCGTCGTAATGCTCTGCCGCCGCCAGATTATATCGCGAAAGATACCCAAATGTGGCGCATCACCCAGATCACCAGTTTTTCAGTTTTAATGCATTTTATTATCCTAACACTAACTCTTACATTCTAACAAAAAATGCTTAAATGCTAGCTTACAATTACTTAACAATCTTATGCTAACTTACTGGCCCCACACAGGCACTCTAAGCTAATCTAAATTCTTATATCTATGTCTTTCGACTTCATTTACATTTTATTTATAAATGTTTATTTTGTGTACTTAGGGCTAAGAAAAAATTGATAACAAAAAACTTAGCCTATGGATGCAATTTTTTATTTTTTATAAAAACTTAATATCTAACTTAAAATAAACCTTAGCCTACCTAACCTAAATGCACAATACACACATACACACACATAGACATTATACACAATTATATACATATATTAGTATATGCCTTTGTATATACTAGTGCATGTATATATTTCTTAAATGCTAACCTAAACCTATGCAAGCTGGCCATCGCTATTCACAGAGAAAACGGATTGGTCAGCTCTGCCTCATTAGTGAGGCTGGTCCGTAATTGACGGAAACGACAACGAAATATCTTCCCCATCATTCAACCACCAGAAATTCTGGTGCTGCCGAACGACATCCCTCTTATCGCGATTCCCCACCGCCCTACTGAGCCTGAGGTGATTCACACTGCCGTGTGCGACGTCTCTGTTGTAGTTGAGTTGCCTGTCCCCAGCTGTCCGAGCGACATGGAAGATTAACGGCACCGCTGATCTATCCTGGATCAACCGTACCTGATCTAGGTAGAGGAAAGCTTCCGGTGGAACGAAGCCGTCAGAGCGCACACTCTCGTGGTAAAGGTAATTGGGGTAGTAAGCCCCAGATATCAGGTTATTCTTCGACGTCATTGCTCTTGCAATGTGCCTTCGAGTCAGCTTAATTACGAAGTTGTCCACTCGTATTAGGTTCGCCCTGTTGTAAAGGACCTCATTAGGATACAATTTCTTATACTCCGACTCTGGTGTTCTGTACAAGCGAAGACAAGCCCTAAGGCAAGCCCTCTCAAACACCCGAATCTTTTCCATTAAGCTTGCTCGTACATTGAACCACACGGGACAACCAAATATCAGCATGGGCCTGATAAGGGCCATGTAGCAGATTACCTTTACCCTCGCATCGAGTTGGCTGCTATAAAACAGTCTCTTTGTAAGGGCAAAAGCACCTCTAGCTCTGGCCAGAGCAGCATCTACATTTTTGCCAAAATACAGAAACTGATCTAGCCAGATTCCAAGGTATCTGACTACATTTCGACAGGCAAGAGGCTGTCCGTGTTGTCCAATAATCGAGAACTTTCGCCAATTTTTTCTGGTATCCCTAGAGGCTCTAGACAACGGCGTCCTAAAGAGAATGGTTTCCGACTTCTGAAAGTTGATTTTCAACTTCCAGTCATCGCAAAATCGTCTTATCTTATCGAAGTCACGCTGCAAGAGAGTATTAATGACCTCGATTTTTGGACCTGTTCTGTACGCTATCAAATCGTCTGCGTACGCAATAGTATGGGGAAGTGAACCTATCAAGTCGCTTGTAAAAATGTTGAATAGGATCGGCGAATTGACCGCGCCTTGCTGAAGACCATTTTCAATTTGAAAAATTCCAACAGAAGTCACATCACCATTCTTCACGATGAACTGTCTGTTAGTTAGCATACTATAAAGAATGTACAAGAGTGGTTTACTGATCCCCAGCCTAGTCAGTTTATACAAAAGACCCTCTAACCATACGGTGTCGAAGGCCTTCACCAAATCAACAAGGCAGGCACCAGTGCACTGTTTCTTGCCTTTGTTCCATTGGATATCGGACACCAGTTTAGACGCAGCATGTGAGATATCATGTCCCGCCTTAAAACCGAATTGATTATCCGGAACTATATGTTTGTCCTCAACCCACCTAGACAGAGCTCTATTGATTACTTTTTCAAAAACCTTACTGATATTCGGAAGGAGACTTATAGACCGGAGATTCGCCGGATTGGATATATCCTTTCCCTTTTTGGGGATAGGTTGAACCACCGCTGTTTTCCAATGCGCTGGATAATGTGCATTATTCATTGCATTATTAAACAGGGTGGTGTAAATGTCCACCGCTTCTAGAGGAAGATGTCGAAGCACGATGTTCGGAATACCATCGGTCCCCACTGATTTCTTAGCCCTGATTGTGTCGAAGATCTCATGGAGTTCTTCCTTCGAAATGAACGGGGGTAGGTCACCCTCTCTGGCAATGACATTATTGGCCTTATTTTCGTCGGTGAACCGGGTGAAACCAGAGCCCTCGGATCGCCAGTTCCCTATTTCATTTCGAATGCAGAAGTCGTGCACCAAGACGCGATTGTCCAGGTCGTAATTAGGGCCAATGGTATCAGTGGCCTTGTATACTTTCCGGAAAGTCGCCCCTATGGTCTCAACCTTCTCCTGTGGATCCTCGATCACAAAGAAGTCGTCATCATCAGCGGCCTCATTTGGATCAATACCTGCTATTGTCAGTAACCGTTCGTTGTCTGTTGTCCGGGCTATTTTAAGACACTGAAGGTCGTTTTGGTTTCTTCTCCGAAATAGTTTATTTATTTGCGGAAACATATTCGGGTTGCTGGTGTTTACAGCCCGAACCTTGTTGTTCCAACACAAACTTACAGAAATTCTGTAATTTTCTTTTATTAGCGTTTGAATATTTTTAATCGACGACTTCAGTGTCCTAATCTCCGGGTCTTGTCGGTCAGTTAACTGCATGTACAAGTTTTTAAGTCTTGTCAGAAGTCTACTTTTCTGTCGGTGCAGTGCGTCAATAGTAGGGCTGCGGAACAAGTCTTCGTTAGTCGTACGTCGATACCGCGGTATTGTAGTGTCCATAGTTTGTTTAATTGTCTCGTCCATTTGTTTTAGGTAATTGTCGATCTCCTCGTTTGACAAATTCCTATTGGACGGTGGGTGGAGCGTGTTCGAGGAGAGCGCTCTAGTCAATGTTGCGGAGAAGCGTGTCCATCGAGTTTTACTGTAGTTGTAAGAATATCTTTGGACAAACTCCTCCAATTCCGCAATTTCGTTGGGAACCGTAATTTCGGTGCTAAAACCGCAATGGTCGCTGTCATACACGAATGTGCGCAGACAGTTTAATGTTTGTAAATTCGTACCTGTCAGTCGTATACGTTCGTCGTACAGCAGTAGATCCAAATAAGACCCGCCTCTGGGAAACGACGGGTTATCCGTCGCTTTAAAACCGAGTCTGTACATGACATCGTGCTGACCCCACCAATCGAGTAGTAGGTTCCCTCTAGTACTCGTATTTGGCAAATTATTTCCCCAATCTCTGTGTCTAGCGTTGAAATCCCCGCCGATTATAAAATAATTCTACCCCGATTCCAGCCTCAGAAGTCGAAAAAGCGTGTCGAGCTCTGTAATGAATAGGGTGGATTGTGAAGCCTCAGGTGCATAAACAGAGGCCAAGTACAGCCGCTTTCCACTGCGGAGCGGGATGTAAATGACAACTGCCTCCAACACCTGGAACCTGAGCAACACTCCCTTGTACACTCTGTGAAATTTTATACCTTCTTTAATGAAGATGGCGACACCACCTCCACGTTTGGATCTGGGCCGGTTTCTTCTTCTAACAATATAATTATTGTACTCCAGGTTGTGATCATCGGTTAGCTTGGTTTCGCTAGCGAAAAGCACATCAGGAGTTTGGTCTTGTAGCAATTTAAACATCGCGGCTCTTCGTTCGATCCTAATCAGTGAATTAACATTCACCGCAAGGACCTTCAAAGTTTGCTCCACCATGTGCGTACCCATTACGACATGTGTTGCGTTAGGCCCGGCAGCAACGCGTAAATCTGGTCCACCCGCTTGGCCTGTTCTTGAACCTGCTTTTGCAGGTGAGCCATCTGCCCTTGGATTGCGAGCAAGATGGCTAGCATGTTGGGTGCAGCTTCCGTTGTTCTCGGCATCGGCGCCGGAGAAGCAACAGTCGCTTGCTGTACCGTAGCCCCCCTACCTGACGCCATTTGGGCGTAGGAAATTTGGGGCATGACGGCTGGTGTTTAAAACCTAACAGGTGAACGTTTGACCTCCACCTTCTGCTGCCGCGCCAATTTTGCTTTTTTAATGTCGGTGAACTTAGGACAACCCCGATAGTTTGCGGTGTGTCCCACATTTCCACATAACACGCACGAGAGCTGCGACCTATCGGATGCTCCGTCCCTACCCAGAGCACACTCCTCGGAACTGTGGTTCTTTGCGCACTTCACGCATCGAGGCTGCATTTGGCAGTTCGACGCGGCGTGCCCGAACCTCTGGCAGCGAACGCATTGTATAACGCCTTCGCTCCTTTTTAATTTTTCCCAGTGAATCACCTGGTAGTCTAGGACATTGATTCTCCTTAGACTATCCAGACGACTTTCGGGACTGAGCTGCACCAGGAAGAACGGCAGACTCCGTTTCTCCCGCCTCCTCCTCAGGATCAGAAGACGGTTCCAATCCCTTCAGCAGCATCGATTGCCGCTTTTCACACTTCGGTGTAAATGAGTAGTGCTCCGTCGTCGTTTCCTTTAGGAGCTCTTTCACTTTCGCGTATCCCTCCACTGTATTACAGTGGATGACATGGCGATCGTTCCCCAATCTCTTGATATTAAAATTATTACCAATGACCAACTTACACAGGTCCTTGGTTTCATTTACCTCTAGTTTATAGGTGTTGATAGGAGGCACCTTCTCCTTCTTCTTCTTCTGCTGCTGCTGCTGCTGTTGTTGCTGCTGCTGTTGTTGTTGCTGCTGCGGTTGTTGTTGTTGCTGCTGCTGTTTTTTCAGCTGCTGTGTTTTCATTTGTAGTTGTTTCTGCGGCTGCTGTTGTTTCTTCTGCTGCTGGTTTTGTTGTTGCTGCAGTTGTTGTTCCTGCTCGTGTTTTTTTTGTTGTTGGGCGCTTTCTGCCTCTAATTTCTCCCTCTGCCTGCGTGCATTTTGTTTTTTCTTAACAGCAAGCATTTTTTCTTGCAGCTTTGCTATGCTGCTGCTAATTTCTTTTAACATTTCATCCTCATCTTCCGATTCGGATGCCGCCAGAGAAGCAAAGTTGTTATTGCCCCCCGAATAATGTTCATCATCCTCTGACAGAACGGCATTTATTCTTTTTTTTGTTACATTAGGAGGGGATTTCAGACTCCTCCTCCTTTTAATGGCTTTCGCCACGGCACCGGCAACACTATTGTTGCCTTTTGCATCTCCCGTTATGGGAAGAGCGGAACGCTCTCCACCATCCATCGCGTTCTTTCCTGAACGGTTTTGTTTTGATAATAGTATTTATTTACACAATTTGTGACAAATAAAAACAAAAAAAAGAAAAAAAAGTTTCAAGTTTGGCTTGGGATTGAACTCGCGTCCTACGATTTAATCACCGACGCCGCTACCCGCTTGGCAGTCGAGCCAGCTAGCAAATGCTTGATCAATTGTCTATTTGAAAACTAAAACTGACTTGGTTTCTTTTTCACTGCGAAAAGCCGAGACACGTGTTTTCTCTATGGAGATCTGCGAACGACTCATCACCCAGATCACCGCGTGTTCATCTATGCACATCTTTCATACTCGCAAGGACTGTTGCCTAGTGATCGTACGGCTGGCGGGAGAACTCAAGAACACAACGACAACGTATATAGATTTAAATGAAATTGAAAGTGATACCCACGCTTAAGTACGTACGATTGAAAGATCCACTGGAATACCGAAAAGCATTGCTCATCGGATTTTGGAACAAAACAACTACTACCCGTACTTTGTGCAACGCGTACAAAGTTTGCTGCCGCGTGACTACACCCCCAGAGTCGAATTTTGCAGAACAGTGAAGTTCCGCAATTTCTCAATCATATTTTATGGACTGACGAATCAACATTTAAAAAAGATGGTTATATGAATTTATAATATAGGGTTTTCTAATAAGGACTTGACAACTTTTTTTTTAAATAAAACGCAAACCATTTGAGATATTTCAAAAACTTTATTATCCACTTGAAGTACAATCAAAACATTTATTAGCCGAACTCGACTTCGTTCATATGGCCACCACGGAAGCGTTTGCAGCGGTCGTTTCGTTGGACCCAATTTTCAACGACTCGGCCACACATTTCGGCCGAGACGGCCGCTATTTCGCATTCAATGTTGGCTCTATGCTCTTCCAACGTCGTCGGCGTATTGGCATAAACCAATGACTTAACGTAGCCCCACAGAAAATAGTCAAGCGGCCGATCGAGTGGCCCATGTCTTGAGATAACACGCTCAACATACTTACTCTTCAATAAATCGATTGTAGCGTGTGCTGTGTGGCTTGTGGTATTATCCTGTTGAAACCACATGTCGTCCAAGTCCATATCTTCCAATTCGGGCCAACAATAATCGGTGATCATGGTGCGATAACGCTGACCATTCACAGTAACGTGACGATCGTTATCGTCGACGAAGAAATATGGCTCAATAACGCCGCCGGCATGCAAACCGCACCAAACAGTTATTTTTTGTGGATGAAGTGGTGATTCATGAAGCACATGTGGATTTTCACCCGACCAATAACAAATATTTTGCTTATTGACGAACCCATTGAGCCAAAAATGAGCTTGGTCACTGAAGATAATTTTGCGATGAAATTCATCATCTTGGCGCATCTTCTCCAGAACCCAATCGGAGAATATACGTCGCTTCAAATGGTCCATCGGCTTCAATTCTTGAGTCAGCTTGATCTTGTATGGGTGTAAACCAAGATCCTTAGGCAAAATACGCCATGATGTGGTCTGAGCGATGCCCAATTCTTAAGAACGCCGCTACGGACGCCTGAACGGCAGCGATATTTTCGACACTTCGACCAACCCGTTGTCTCACTGACACGGCAACATCACACAACGAATATGTAGACTCAACTTTTTGCACTAAACTTGTTATTGCCTGTCTACTAGGGCGAGAATTACGACCGAAAATTGGAGCTAACGCTCTTAAAGTTGCAGTCACCGACTCCGAATTTCGGTAGAAAAGTCTTATAATTTGCAGACGTTGCTCGTTCGTGTACTTTACCATAATGAAAATTTTGAGTATACTGTATAAATTGACAGTGACAGTTTGATGATTAGTGAAAGAGTGCGTTCACAAATTAAATACAAAGTTGTCAAGTCCCTATTGGAAAACCCTTTAGAATCTGAACCAGGAAAGGAATGTAGTCGGGTCTTCACGGATGGCTATAAAACCAATCTAGGATGCAGTGCCTGTGTCTTTCTGAATGACGACAATGTTAAATTTCATTCCTCGCTAGGACAACTTGCGTCTGTCTTCCAAGTGGAGACATACGCAATTCTGATGATAATGAACTATTTTACGGCAGTCGAACTGCGCTTAGGACCTAGTTAAAACTTTTCACAACTTTCAAGCTAGTCCAAAAATTCAAAACTTTACTGAACGTAGTCGGAAGGCTTACTCACTGAGTCTTATTTCGGTCCAGTGTCTCAGTAAAATTCGCCGATGAACTTGCTAGGACAGCCTGTGTTCTCGGTTAATTGGGTGGCATATGAACATAATTGCAGATGATATGATACCCCAGATTGGCGGTAGATCATTTATTTTATTTTTTTATTTAATTAAAAACTGTAACTGCCGTCTATAGTCCAGAAGGAACTAGAAGCGAAGGCAGCTATAGAAGCATTACAAAAAATAATCAATAAAAAATAATGAATGAAAGGAGTGAAATGGGGTCATTACAATATAAAGCAAGTATGTACTCATAATCTAGTGAATTATTTAAACCAATACACAAAACAAATTAAGAATGTCTTCATAATTAAAATCTAAAAGCCATGATTTGACGTTTTTGAGGAACATGGATTTAATATGCTTTATTTTATCGGATAGCTTATTAAAAAAACTTAAAAATGTATGCAAATTGTGTTGGGGTATTTGCGCAATATTTTGTTCACTGGTAGCTAGAAGAGCTTCTGTTTAAAAGATATCCAGATCTTCCAAAAAATATACGTTATTATATATGTATACGAGCGTTATACATATTGGAACCGAAATTGAAAAGAGCACTGCCAGTAGAACAACATAAGAAACCCAAATTGGCACTCACTAAAAAAAAACGGTGCTTTTCCAAAGATTTTCGAAAAAACCGACAATAAAGAAATTAGTCTATAATTATTAATTAATATTTTATCACCTTTTTAAAGGTATAACTTCTGAGATTTTTATTTGAGATTTTTGAAATACCATTTTCAACGCTTTTGTTATAAATAACACATAAAATATAACAGCTATTTAAGGCTATTTTATTATAACATACAAGCCTTATGTTCTTCATGATAGTTCATCCTGTGCTTGAATTTTATTTTGAACGCAGTGTTGCTTTTTACGACAGCCTTGTTGTCAATAAATAAGGTAATGTCTTGTTCAGAGATACTGTACTCTTATTACTGTAGGTTACATACGTACTTCTTTTAAGAAATGTAAAAGCCTTTTTAAACAATGGCTTCAAAAAGTGTTGAATTAAACATTTTTATTCATTATGAACAATAGTAATTCCATTTTGTTTTGAACACGACTTCAGGCATATACTCTAGTTTCGTAGAAGAGAATCATTTCGATCTAATTTTAGACCACTCTTTAGAGCGTGAATACTACACCCAACTGGTGCACTCTTACAAGCATAATTGCGAGTCATGAGTCTCTTCTTGATTCTGAACACGACTTTATGATAAAAGAAATAACGGTTGACCTTAGGCTTAATCTGCGAATTCCCGACCTGGCTTTAGTTTCTACAAAATTTTGTACATAATGGGTGGAGAAAAACCAAACTGTTACGGTCGACATCGAATTAACAATTACGGATCCTCCGCCGACTTTCTTCAATAGATAATTTTTCTTACGAACTTACACACTGTCACTATAGTGTCATATCCACTATTAGTGGATATTCCATGAATGATAGCATCCGTGGAAAGCTTTTTAGGGAGCACAGGATTCGGGGATCATTTCAGGTTATTGGACAAGCCAAGGGAGATCGGCAGCAATTTTCCTGAATTTTTAAAAATGCTGCTTATAGTATTCGCCACGCTAATACAGCTTAACGTTTTTATCTATCATACAATTAGTTATTTCAATTTTTTGATTCGTTTTCTCAATCTTAACACAATCCGATATTTTGTTTCTTATTTTTTGTTGAGAGAATACGGCTGCCGACCGATATGTTTGATAATTAAGAAAGAAAATGAAAACTTCTCACAAGAAATAAAAAAGACGAACGACACTGCTAATGGATTAAAATAATGGAAAATAAAAGCAGCATTGTCACTGCTATGGCAAGAGCAATAGTTGTATAAAGCACTTTGGTTCAAAAACACTGAACATAAAATTGTTTGTGATATTGTGCATTGCCTGTTCTGCTTATACGTAGATATGTAACTTTTTTCATACGGTCTTGAAAACTCTCTCTTACTTAATCAGGACATTGGTAATCTTACATTGCTGCGTCACATTTGTCCTCCAAAGTGCTAAAGGATGGGCATTGGTATTTAAGGTGGTGTTAATGTTCACCGCTTCTGTCTATATCGGGTGAATCTTAAGTTTTTACTTATATCCATTTATGGATAGTAGGTTACGATTTTGCGTTTGAAGGTCCTTGAGGTTTTCTTTTCATTTGTCCCCCGGTCTGCTATCAACTCGTCGAACTAGTGATATTTGCTACTACCAGTATGCCTATTGTCTAAAACTTAGCAGAATACAACCTCAGAAATAGACAACTGCTTATACGAGTATAGGTGAAACATACTCGTATTGTGCGAGTATCTGCTCATTAGAAACTTAATTCTATCTTTTCATTTGACTAACTTCAAAAGTTTTGCACACAATTGAAAAAAAGAAAAATAAAGTCAACCTACTCAAGAATATTATGCTTTTATTATTGAACATTTCTTGGGGCTAACTTTTATTTTTCCAGAACAAATGAGAGGAAGACAGATGGAATCCTGTGTAATTCTGAAACAATTATCATATGATATACACATTTTCATAGGAAATGGAAGCACACGAGTATTTTGTTTTTAGGTAGGTATCCTGTAAAAACGAAACTGAGGGTAATTACTAATTACCAGCCAAGCTAAGACTTCCTGTTTTGTGTTTATATCTAGCATAGGCAGTTAGTATACTCGTATGTTGCCTTTTCCTGAGGAAGAAACCAACATTAACTGTATTCCACTTGAACGGAAGTAGGACACTTTTCTGTGCTAAGAATTGCGTAGACGTGATAGCCCTCTTAAAAAATAAAACATGTAAAATTAAAGACAACGCTATTTACGAGGACATACATTTTAAAATAGTGAAATTTTGAAATTTTCTTTAAATAGGTGAAGCCTGCGTGAAGACTGCGATGCAGCATTTCATCCAAACACGTTTTTTATCATGAACTGCAATTATACGAAAGGTTGAAAGTATATGAGAATTAGCCTTGTGTCTTATTTGGAATATGTTGCTGAATAGGGTCAATAGATGATTTTAGAAAAACAAATATCATATCCTTTTTTAACCTAAATAAAGTTGAACCGACCTTACTAAAAACTTCTTCTACGAGCTTCACAACAAAACCTACGAGCAGTGCCCTAAATATGATGTGAAAATCATATTGGTGATATTTATGCCCAGGCAGCACATGGTTTCCACGTCTTGATATCCATAAAGGGTCCTGGCTAACTCCCGATCAATACACCTTCTACTAAATTGATCATATTGCGACCGACACAAAGAACCCCTGCTGTGGGTTTAATGTTCAAACGTTCCGAGCAACCAACATCGACTTGGATCATTATCTTGTTGTAGCCGAAATATGGATGTGGATTTCGGTAACACCCTAAAGCCAGCAAACCATTGTGACGATAAGAGAGAACATTTTCTCCAAATGACCAACAAAGCTACTGAATTGTCCGACCATAAAGAAGAATTGCGTCAACTACACTGAAATAAATCACCTCAACATCGCATATAAAATACTGTTTAACATATTATGTGAACGTCTAAGACCTTCGTCAACAGTCTGTCCGGTCCTATCAGTGTGGTTTTAGGCTAGGACAGTCCACTGTAGATCAAATTTTCTCACTGAAAAGAATTGAAAATTTGATTTTGAAAAAAATCGAAGGGTTCCAAGTCGATACACGCCACCTCTTCATTGATATCAAAGCTGCATATGACAGCGTCGAACGATATATTGCAGTTCGAAATAGCGATGTGTAGTTTTGGCATCTATGCGAAGCTCATTTGACTGTGCAGAATGACGAAACCTTTAATGTCAGAAAAGGGTTTAAATAAGGCTATGGGTTGTCATGTGATTTTCTCAGCATCGTTGTGGAAATAATTGTGCAAATTTCACAAGTCAACTCCAGAGGCGCTACCTTTTAAAGGTCTATTCGGTTACTCGTGTATGTAGATGATATTGACATAATGGGAAGAATAGAGCGGGCAGTTAATGGAGCCTTTGTGACTACTTAAGCAAAAGCGGCAAAGATAGTTTTAGTGGTCAATGAAGGAAAAACAATGTCAATAAAGAGGGACACACAGCATCGATACCTTGGAGAGAATGTTGCGATAGGCAGCTATAACTTTAATGTAGTAAGAGACTTTTTCTACTCCGTCTCCGCTACCAACTCCAACAACGACACCGGCGCGGAAATCATGCGAAGAATCACTCTTCCTAATCGATCGCTGCTTCTTTGGGCTTAGAAGGCGATTGAGTAGTAAAACCAAAATACACTACACAAGACACTGAATGTCCCATAAGTTCTTCGGGTAATTTTCGATACCATTTGCAACAGTGAGTAAAAGAGGAGACAGTGAATTGTTCGGGCTGCGCACCGATACCGACTTTCTAGCAAAGCTCGGATTAGGGTGTTAGGTCACCTTGAAAGCATAAACACCAGTCTCACGACCCGGAAAATTTTCAACTCCAGTCCAGAGGCACAAGCCAGTAGAGCGGGACCTCATCTAAGGTGTCGCACACAAGTGGAAAGGGACCTCAGCCAACTTCGTGTACGCAACTGGAGAGAGTAGTCGAGTTATATGAGCAAAACGCCTTCTGTCTAAAAAGAAACATGCATACCAACGCGAGTTATATATTAAAACAACCGAACTGTTTGATTTTCAAAACTAGACTACTTTATTCATATTGTACTTAAAGCTAACAAAGTTCGCAATGCATACAAGTGAGAACAGGTTGACATTTCCGGTCTGACGCTGTATTCATTGTGGCATAGGATTACAAAAAAATAGGAGAAGCTGACGTAGCGTCTGCTCCCACGATAAAACAATAAATTTATGATATACGAAATATGTAATGTATATACTCGTATGGAACTCCTCCATTCTCAAAAGGAACTTTATTCTTGAAGAAAGTTCTGAAGGGTAGGAGTATGATTTTTAATTGTTACATAGATAATAAAGATGCAATATGTATGTACGAGTATATGAATGTGGTTTTTTGTTTTTAAGATTCAATACATGTGTGGTATATCTTACTCTATCGACATGATTTTAGTAGTAAGCTACAGTAGAATATTATAACAAAATATACTTTTAGGTATACAAATTGTATGTTTCAATATGTATTTTAATGTTTTTATATATATTTGGTATTAGGTCTAATACCAAAACATTGTATATATTTATTTGCTTTCTTTTTTTTTGTTGCGTTTTATTATTTTAACAATAATTGCTTTATTTTCACAATATTTTCATGTTATTTAACTGTTGGCGTCTGCAAAAGTAAAGCCATACTATTACGGTGCCTAGTGAGAAAGCAGGTATAGCAAACCACCAGTGAATGTTGTTTCGATGGTGCATTTATTTGGATTCTATCTATGCTGTCTTGATGCCTTAGTAGGCGATGTATTTCGTTCAGGGGAAGGTCGTTAATTAATATTTTTGGTGTCTTCGTTTTATTTATTGGAATGGAGACGTGTAGCAGAAGAAGGGGATATTCCTTTAGTGTCTCTTGATTGTTTAGGTATGCATGCTTCGAAGTGCGAAAAGAGCAATTGACAGGCAACTCTATTAAAAAGGTTCATTTTAGCGAAACTAAATCTACTTTACGGCAAACTGTTTGTAGTTTTATTTTTTCAGGAAAAATTGTAATGTAGAATTTGCTATTAATTTGTTCGATCAGTTCGTGCGAAACCTATATGTTTACTAAGTCGCATTGAATAGAGCTATTATTTTTTATATCAAGAAGGTGCGCAATGCATTCTCCATTCTGGTTGACTTGTGGTAATTTAAGGGTTTGGCAATAATATGTACCTGTGACCTTTTTGCATTCCACGTCTTCGTATTGGTAGTGTCCAATTGTTATGGCCAAAAGGGTTTGGGTGGTAAAAGGGCGGTTTTATTTTTATTTGGTAGTGGATATAGGTGGAAAAAGGTATACGAATTTGAATACACAATGGGAAAATGTAAAATAAAAACTATTCTGCCATTAATTTGATAGGATTCATTCGACTTCAATTAATTCATAGTACTCGTGTACAGCAGAAAGATCATATCCGTAAAACATTTGTTTGTTGGTATAATGTTTTGAATGTTGACTCAATATGTATTATAAGTCTTAGATTTTTAAGACGCTACTATGTAAAATCTTTTGTCTTGCAAATACTAGCGCGTTTTCCAGATTATAAAGGATGTGAAAGATTATGCTGGCAGCGGTTGTTATATGCTTAACAGCATTTTCAACATAAAAAAAAGTTCAAGATTATTGCCTTTTATATCTAATATTTAGAATTTTAGCAGCCAAGTGACGTCCATTCTGTTTAAATAGATTTATCGTTTTGTTATAATCGTCTACTATCTTTGTTGTAAGCGATATTTGTTTATTGAGCACTGTGACTATCTGATTTTGGTTCGTGGTGAGAGCGTTAAGTGCTTGATCATAATATTGTCCATCTTCAGAACGATTTTTTCGAAAAAATCTATTGAATGTTTCTTTAAACTTTCGTAATGGTGATAAATATTTTCTATTTCGAAATGAATGAAACCTCTCGAAGTAATGGATGAAGGTGTGATATTTCTCTCCAATCTTAGCGTTTCCTAGTTTGAAAGGAAAGATTCCGGGATTAGATTCCAAGTTTGTTATCCTTATTTCTTGAGCATAACAAGAGAGAATTATTTTTAAAGGAATTCTGAAAAGGTATGTATAAGGAGTTTAGTTTTTATAGTTTTGTGGTCGTTTTAAATTGTTTTTGTGGTATGTGGGTTTACGGGTTTCTACTGTGATTTCATTATCTTTTGTGACAAGGTGCTCTTTAAACCTAGGAGTAATCTTATTTCTAGCTCTGGTTTTGTGGTAAACTGTAGTTTGTAAGTAAAAGGGTTATGTCTATTTTCATTCCGGTTTTGTACCGTAGACTGTTTGTGTGTAGAAATTTTGTTTGAAATTATTTTGTAGATTTCCGTAGTTCGGGCTTTATGTTTTATATAATTAGTACGTATAAATCATTTGATTGATGTCAATATCGAAAGGGCTGTTAAAGCCAATATGGCCGTTGATAATATTTATGGGGCTATGTTTTGTTACTGAATGTATTGAGTGATTGTAACCTAAAATTGCATAGGGAATTTGGTCTAAAATGTTAGTATTTTTGTGTGATTCCTGCAATAGTCTTAGGTGTTCAATGATTGTAGAGTGAAACCTTTCAATAGAACTATTAGAGTTAGGGTTAAGTGAAGTTGTATAGTGAATATTTATTTTATGTAACAGAGCGAAATATTTGATTAAGTTATTTTTTAATTCGGAACCATTATCCATCACTATTAACTTTGGTGTTCCGTGATGAGTAAAGAAGGTAATAATAATAAAGGCTTTGGTCACGTGTATTACGGTAAGCGCATCTATAGGTTAAGCTTGTCCATATTTTGAAAATGTATCCATTAAAGTCAGAAATTTTTGGGATTTGATAGTAAACGTATCTGCATGTATAATTTCAAAGGGCTTACTAGGAGTTGGGGTTACCCTCTGCTTTGGAGGGTTACGGTCGTACTTCATTCTTTGACATAGTGAGCAGTTATTAATAAATCGAATTACACTGCTTCGAGTGTTTGGCCAATAGTAAACAAATTTAATTTCACTTTCGGTTTCAATTATACCGCGATGATTTGTAACACCTTCATGAATTTTTCTAACTATATCATTTTGGGATTGGTCATTTGGGATATCTTCTAAAACTTTATTGCAAATAACTAGGTTCAATACAGAGTTTTTAAATGTATTTTTAAGAATTGTCGTAAATCGGGGTATTAAGTCGGGTGATGTTAAATGAATTGCAAATTTTTTTGTAGAGGTGCTAAGTTCTTTACAAATATTGATTATTTCATATTCAAATTTATCCTGAGAAACTTCAAAAGATGTTCTTGTTCTGTTACCAAATAAACGTCGTATTTTGGGTGGTTTGGGGGAATGAAAATCCTTTTTTATGAAAAGTTGATTTTTAAAATTATTAATAGGTGTTTCCGAAATTGGCATTTCTAAAATGGGGTTTTCATGACTTGTGTGTACAGTCTCATTGTCAGAGTTTTCGAAATAATCTATGCTGGATTCAATGTCATCTATGTCAGGGTTTTCATTTATATTACAAATTATTGAGTCAGTATCTGTGTTAGTTTCAGAGCAGTTGCTATTAAAAGCTTGTTTATTGCTAGTTTCATTTGTATTGACATCACAGATTTTTACTCGCGCTTGAATCTTTCACGGAGAATAACCAGTGTAACGGTTTGTGATCAGAATAGATGTTGAACTTTCTTCCGTCGCCCATTCAATAGCGAGAAGTTCCTTCTCGATTGTGGTGTAATTTTATTCAGCATCATTTAGAGTTCCAGAGGCATAAGCAACAGGTCTATCTTGATTTGGAGTACCTTGAGATAAAACAGCCTTAATAGCGAATTGACATGCGTCTGTGGTTAGATTAAATGGTACTGTTAGATCTGGATATTGTAAGACGGGTTCGTTTATTGACAGTTGTTTACGCATTTCAAAGCATTGAATATATTTTGTGTCGAGAGTAATTTTAGAATCTTTTTTAAGCAAACTGTCAGAGGTTTCGTGATTTTAGCAAAGTCAGTCTGTAATACCCAAGAAGTCCTAAAAAACTCTTAATTTCTTTTGATGTTCTCGGGATCGGAAGATTTTGAATGCATTTAATTTTGCAGACAAAATTGGTTTAATTCCAGAATCAGAAATGATGTGTTCTAAATATGCAGTTTCCTTTTTCAGGAATTCCGACTAATCTAATCTAATTTTAAAATTGGTTTCTCGAAGGCGTTGGAATAATTTTTTGAGATTAACTAAATGTTCTTGAATTGATATGGAAAATACGACTATGTCGTCCACATAGATGAAACAGATCTCATCTTGGAGGCCAATTAGAACGTTATCCATTAAACGTTGAAATGTAGCGGGCGCATTCATTAGACCAAATGGCATTCTTAGGAATTTAAAGTGACCATTTTCAACATTAAAAGCGGTCTTTTGAATTGCATTTCAATTTGATGAAATCCATTTGCCAGATCTATTGTGGAAAAGTAATTGCATTTTCCAAGTTTATCTAATACAGCAGCAGTTATATTCGGGATGGAGTATCTATCGTCTATTGTCTTTTTATTAACTTTTCTATAGTCGATTACAATCCGCCATATCTTTTTCCCGAACACATCTGCCTTTTTTGGAATGACCCATATCGGTGGGGCATGTGGTGAACTTCTAGGTCTAATAATATTATGTTCTAGCATTTTTCGAATTTATTTATTTACTTCTGTTTTATGGACAAAGGGGTAACGATGGTTCTTTTGGTGTACTGGGATTTCATCACGTGTGTGGATTCTATGTTTTATTTGATTAGTAAAGGATAATTGATGTTCATCTGTTTGGAGGATGCAGAAAATTTTTTACACAGTGTAATGATTTTTTTTTCTTCTTCATTCATATGGTCAGTTCTTATAAGGTTTTCTAGTCCTTCTTTCTTTGTTATCAGTGAATCAGGAACACTCATATGGTAAAACTCAAAATTGTTTTCAGGGGGGCTTGTTTTAACTGGGTATAAAATAATAAAATTTACGTCATGCGCTGACATGTTATGTATTTCTATTTGTGCCCACCCGTTAATGGAAGAAGTTATGGTTTCTGGTATTTCGCAATTTTGAATAGTTTGTTTAGGTATTAAAATCTCTCCTGATGGTGTAGTTACTGGTATTTCAATTCTTGAGATTGTTTGCGCGGGCAATAATTTCTCAAGAAGGATTTTTGGATTTGAATTGAAATATTCTATGGATATGTTTGTTTTAGGCGTAACAAATCGCGATCCTAAATAATCTAAAGAAGTGTTTAAATTTTGAATCAGATCTAAACCTATTAGTCCATCAAAAACGTTATGAAACTTATATGCATACAATTTAATTTTTTTGCTTTCATTAAATTCTTTAAAGTCAGGTATGGTGATGGTAATATTATGTACTAAAGAAGCAAAGGATGTCGTGACTACAAAAAGCTCACTCTTTTTGAAATTTGAAAAGTATTTATCTACAATAAGGGGATCAAGGAAAGATTTTGTGGCTGCCGTATCGATTAAGTTATTTAGTTAGTTTTTTTTTTATCCGCTGAGTAGTTAGTTTTTTTAGTTATAAATGACTTTTATTTCAGTTTTAGTAGTTTACAAAAAACAATAATTTCTAAGTCTCTTTTTTTGGCATGGCTGATAGCCGTCTACCAGATTGACAACTATTTGTATATCAATAGACTAGATATATAAAATTAGTACAAAAATAAAAACATAAAGAAAAAATAAACTACATTATGTAAGTATAATTTAAAAGTCCTCCTCGATAGTACGTCTTCTATTGCGAAGGGCATTCAGTGCAAAATTGTACAATAAATCCCATCCTGCTTCTTCTTCATCTATGATGCTTGCACCAAAGAATTGTAAGCGGAATTCCCTTAAAATGAGACAGATGGCAAGTAAATGAAAAATATCTACTCTTACGTTTAGGTTGCACATATTGCACAGGATTGGTAGTTCTGGGCGGTGCGGTATAAAATTCAGGCTCATCAGCTCTCCTCTCAATTTAAATATTGTACTTATTTTATCCGCTGAATAGGAATTCAGAAAATATGTACTTTCTTGCAGATGATATTTTAACTTACTATAATACATCCTGTGCTGATATGATTGGGCTTCATTCGTAAATTTGTCATACAAGTATTTAGCAGTTTCTTTAATCAAAAATGAAAGTTGAGTTCTTATTAAATTAGGCTCCAAATTTTCTGTAATTTCAAGGTTAAGGCCACACTCTGACGCTGGATTCCGCCATTCATACACGAAAATAGCTCCTGTTGCAATAATGCGTGTAATGACGATTTCGGCAATCTTTTTCCATCCACTGACATTACTTTGACTACATAGTCAAACAAGCAAGTTCCAGCATTTACAGTATTCGCTGAGCCTATTCATCATGAGTTGCATACAATTTGCTGTGTCAGCAAGGAAGGCAATGTCGTCCGCATACATCAGCGCCGGGATCTTCGTTCGGCAAAAATTAATTCCTCCGCCTACAGCATCTGTTATGTCTTTGATGAACAATATAAATAGTTACAACAGCACCATCGAAATACTAAATATTGCCCAAAAACACATAATTAGAATCATTTGCAATAAAAATCATCTAGCCCATACATGGCCATTGTTTTCTAGCCTACGCATACTTCCAATAAAGCATCTATACATCTTTAAGGTTCTTAAAGTTTTTTTCATGCGAAGCGGCTACAGTGCTACACTAAGAAGCTCGAATATATACGGACTAAGAGTAAATCATATGGAAATCGTTAACATTCCAATTTCCAATAAAACTCATTGCTTGAAATTTTACACTGCGACAGCACCAAGGCTTTTTATTAAATTACCAATCGAAGTTAGATTTATAGTAGAACCCACTTTATTTTTTAGCGAAGTAAAAAAATTTCTTTTTAGTGTAAATACTTCTACAGTCAAAAGATTTGTAAATACAGCCGCTTAATTTGTTAATTATATAAATAGTATATCTAAAATGTTTGTAAAGTAATATTACCTGTTTTTCGTTATTATTCTTGTTCCATTTATCTTATTCTTGAATTTACCCCACATGAAATCTAAAAAATTGTATTGAATTAAAGGATCATTCACCTCTAGTCACTTAAGTGCTACAGAATGATCACTTTTCGGTTTCTTAAAAAATCGTAGTAAAATTATATTATGCTATTGTATCTTATACAAGTATCTTTATTGTGAATTATATTTATAATAACTTGTACCAACTAGCATTTGAGAAATTGAAAAAATAAATAAAAAAATAATAATAATGCACTCAAAATACACCCTTGGTTCACACCCATTGTTGATGTAAATTCTTCAGACATGGATTCTCCATCCCACACAAACGCAACATTGTTGCGTTTGCTCTTAGAGTATGAATGACTATTCGAGATCCCAATTTTGTACAGTTTGTAAAATAGTGCTTCACGTGATATGGAGTCAAATGCCGCTCGGAAGTACGCGTACAACTTTTTATCGTTCTTTTTATAAATTTCTGCAATATTAGTACAAATATTTGGTCGACACTGGAATAGTTTTCTCTGAAGCCCGCCTGGAATTCTGATAAAATTTCGTTAATTTTAATCCACTGAACTAGTCTGTTATATACTAGGGCAGCAAAAAGCTTATCTGAAGTGTTCAAAAAAGATATTCCTCTATAATTATTTGGATCGTTGAAGTCTCCTTTTTTATGTAGTGGATATATTATTGCTTTTTTAAAACTTTCCGGTATATTTGCCGACTCATATATTCGATTGTATTTCGATGTGAGCACATATACGAATTCAGGAGTACAGGTTTGATAAAACTCATAGGGAATACGGTCTTCTCCTGCCGCTTTTCTACTTTTTGAATTATCGATTACTTTCTGTACTTCTTGAATTGAAAATAGTGCATCCAGAAAATCGTTTGTAAAAAGAGGAGCTGCATACTGGAATAAAGCGGAACTATATGTGGTGTTGAGAAGGCTGCGAAAGTGTTCTCTCAAAAGTGAGGCTTTTGACGTTTTAGCCATTGTATTTGTTTATCCATTTACGTACTTTACCGCTCTCCAAAACTCAGCGGATGGTCTTGAGTTATTGACAACAGCAATCTTTTGTTGTTCGTAAGCTACCTTTTTTGAGTAACACAGGTGTTTAAAGTCTTTGTTTGCTTCGCTGTACATAGCTCTAAAAATGTCGGTGTTCTGTTCTCGGTACAATTTTAAAAAGGCAAAAGACCTGCATCTAGCATTATTACACTCTATGTCGAACCATCTTTGCTTTTAGGGGCCCTTAATATCCTGCGGTTTGAACGGTGGGACTGCGGTTTTAATAAATTCGTTAAGGCCTCAATATTTAACGGAGTGTTTGAGTCGTATAAACGCTCTAGGTGGAGATTTATGTTATTCTGGAAGCTACTACGAATTTTTCTTTCCAAACCAGTTTTGGTAATAATCTTAGTTCGGTGGTGTTGGTTTCATTTGATGAGCCGGTTGCGATGCATTTAATTTCGAGAGGCATGTGATCCGAAAAGTGTTACTCACCTACTCGAAAATCGGCCACAAGTTGTTTCCATGTTCCGGAAATAAAACAGTAGTCAATTACAGATGACGCTGTTCCCCGAATAAAAGTAAACTCGCCATCACAGTCACCTTCACAGCATCCATTCAAAACGTGACAATCGAAGGCATCAGCCAGCTCAAGCAATTTTGTACCCTTATTGTCACAAACTTCGTCTTTCGATCTATGACTCACATGTATGATTGGAGCATTATATCCGCTTACAAAGTTGTTCTGTGACACATCTATTCGTCCATTGAAATCCCCTATAAGCATAAGATTTACTTCGCCTATCGTATCGATTAATAATTTTAAATCTGGAGTTCTGATTTTGATATAATTTTCGGTTATCAAATGAATTATTAAAGTCTATAGTTAGGATTCGGGAAGTTGAGTTTGATGTTGAAGAAAATCCTGATCTTCGCTATTATTGAAATAATGCTCAAAATGTTCACATTGTTCTCTTTCAACCTCAGGTTGTGTCTGATTATTGTTAAATTTTTCGATGCAATATATTTCTTGCGAATTGGACTTATGCGGTCTTTGAATGGTGATTGACTGAGCTGTTGATATGCTCATTGGGATCCGTGTTCGTGCAGTTTTGTTCGTATTCGGGTTGGGTTTCCATACATTTTGATTCTTGCCGAAAACTTGTGTACTATATGTGTGGGAAAATTTGAGGAAGGTGGCTGTTATTGCGGTTGAAGAGAACGACCTTGAAATTGGGATTGAACTTGCGGTTGAAGAGGGAATGTATTTGGGAAATTTGTGGTTTGCTGATGTGAATTCGATGGGGGATTTTGGGGTTCCGACTGAGACTGCTCTGCTTATTAGAAGGTCTAAATGAATTTTTGCGTTGCTGAGAATTAGAAGGACTTGTTTGTAGTTGCAAATATCTAACGTACTCTTCTTTTTTAATAAAATTAATAGCTTCTGTCACTGAACTATGCTCTTTTGTTCGAATCATAATGCCGTATGGATTACGAAGGCCAGCTAGAAAACCTTGGAGGGCCTGCTGATTATGCATGTCTATTTTAATTTTTCTAATGGCTAGATTTTGTTCACGAATCGACAAATAGTTCGAAATGGTATTTAAAATTTTGCGAATTTTGTCGTAAAATTGTTGTGGTGTTTCGTTTATAGCCTGTCTCAAATTACTAAGATCGAACGATAAACAAAACTCGTCACGATGGTCGCTAAATTTAGATATTAGTTCCTTTTTTTATTTCATTGCTCCGCTGATATTTACTATTTCCCTTGCTGAAGCTTTCAGTTTGCTAAGGATTGTCCTAAATATCATGACATTTTGATAATTATTCGTATTAGTGGTATCATAAAAATGCTGAACAATTGAATCTATGCTTTCAAGGAATAAATTTAGTTCATTCACGTCTCCGTCAAAATCTGGAATAGTGTCAGAGTAGACTCTTAAAAATTGCTATACTGACATGTTGGGATGTGAATCAAAGTTACTTATAGTGAGATTTCTTAACCCTTCAAGAATAGAATTTAAATCAACCGTAGGAACAGGAAAAGAGTTTGTGTGGTAAGTATCGACGGACTCAGCCATAAAACAACTACTTACATGGAAATCATCGGATTAAAATTTGTCATTTTTTTGCACTAGATCACTTAATTTTGATTTATTTTTTGTTTGCGTTGTTTTTGGTGAAAAAATTTTTCAAACACATTTTTTTTTCTTAATCGCGTAAAATTTCTTTCGTAGGAAAAGTGTTCCACTGTGGAATTTTTCGCCTACGACCGTCGATTCGCCAGTTATATATTAAAATAACCGAACTTTGAATTCCAAAACTAGACTACTAGACGAGATTGGGATTTCCGAAAACGAACTCTCAAACAAACGTCGAATGGTGCGTTCGTTTATCGCTACATTCTTTAGCTGTTAGAGGTGCCTGATGTCCCAGTTTAACTTCATAAATCAATTTGAATTTCAATCACCGACGGCATGTTAATCAATACTTGTAGCGAGCCCTAAAGGTGTCAGGCGTCAAACTCATGTACCGTTTAATCTGATAAAAACCGAAAAATGCACCTTCTAACATAGACGTCTATTATTTCAGATTGACGTGAAATTTAGTGTGGTGCAATCTAATACTTTCATTCTCACAATTATACAAGTATATAGCAAATCGCGACTTGCTTATTTGTTAGACTTATCAACCGAAACGTCATCCATTAAGTACCTGTCAACATGTCATGGTTTTGAAAGTGCAATCAAAGCATAATTAGGACTTAAATTGTCATTTTGGGCGAGCAACATGATGGACAAATGCTTAGAGTCTATCGCCCCACAAGAGAACTTCAAACTTAACCACAAGTAACCACAACCACAACATTACATTAATTGAGTGGAAGCTAGAAAATCACTATGCAGTTCATAAATACGAGTTCATACATCTATATGTATATACATATATGCATATGAACTTTCACATGTAGATATCTATGGTGCAAATAATTTTGGCAAATATCCTCGATGTGTTGAACAACATGACAGCGGACATGGGATTTAGATTAAAAGCTTTTGAATTGAATACCAAACGCCATTCCCGGCAGTTGATTGCCCCTTTCGGATAGTTATGTCAATAAAGATTGCTCATTTGAGAGTTTAAACACTTCAGTTATTAGTAAGAAAGTGACGTATAGTGGAAATTTTTCAATTCGCTCTACCCAAGTACTAGGCCTCAAGGCATAATATGCACGCTAATTGATTGACAGTTTTGAGTGATTTAGAAAAGAACTGATTATACATAAAAAGTTGGTATTTTGCAGTTAATTAATGGAGTCTTCTTTCTTTTCGAAAAGGGTTCAATTGTAAATTTGAGAAGAAAAAAATCCTCGAGAAAGAAGATAATTGTCGTTTTTAGCGTAATTGATATTGATGCCCGAGGCAGATTGAAAATGTCCGCTTAAAAAATTCCCAAAATTTATGCCTGACCGTTAATTAGTGCTCGTGAACGGACATTTCCCTAGTGAAAACTCTTAAGACGGTTTTTATATCAACAGCTTATTAGATACATACATATTTACACTTTAGGCGAAAAGTTGGAGGCCACCCAATCTGCATGTTGTCTAGCAGATTGAATTTTATGAATTATATTGGGTTTTGTTTACCTAAATTTTCTATCTGAACAATACACAATACATGCAGATATGAAAAGTCGAATTGTAGAATCAAGTTTTTGAGCAGTGGGCGTTTTGTTTACAAAAGTGGGAAAAACCGCTTTTGTGTTTTATTGAGAAGTATTTAGGTTTTTCATAATTATTAAAATTTATGTCTTTTGGTTGTTGTTATGACCTCCTCACATCGAAAGGGTTGCCAAATCCCAAAATTTGTCGACTTGGATTCCAAGCTTAAAAATGTTAAAAACTCGTTAAAAATTGAAGAAATCTCGGAAATCACAATCGAGAAACAATTTGTTACTTCGACATGCTCAAACCAGAAGTCTTGAGGATAAATCACTGTCAGGACGGCCTAGAGCTAAAACTAAATGGGAGGATGGGCTAATAGTTACAACAAACAAACGAGTGATAAATGAAGGTTAGAATGGACCAACAACCATGTAGATTTGAACAGAGTTTTATGGAGCTAGGTCGAGGAATTTTACACAAAACGGATAGTTTTCGTTCGACGTTACCAGACTGCATGGTTCCTACCGCCAGGCATGGTCTGGGGATGTTTCCTTTCAAGAGTGGTAGGAGATCTGGTTCGCGTGATTCGAAAAATTAATAAGTATGCATACAAAACAACATTGAAAGAAAACGCACTGACCTCTGGACTAAGATTAATTGGCGAAGGATTCGTATTTTAACAGGACAATAACCCTAAACACACATCAAGGCTATTTGAATCAGAGGGAAGATGAAGAATTCTTACAAATCAAGATATGGCCGCCGCAATTGACATAATTATTATTCTACTAAAATGTTTTTTTTTTATGATATAATTTGGTTTTTCCTTCAAGCACTAAGGGCGGCCTTAAACTTTGGGACTGCAGTGTAAATATAAATATTTACATTCATAGCAAGCACGTTTGAAATAAAGATTCGCACATCCATACTTTTATTTCGGAACAAGGACTTGTTACTTCTTGCTTCTGATGAGATATTATTACCATATTTAATATCTCATCAGCGCAGCCGAGGTATACATAGTCCCTGACTACTTCAAAGCTATCTATTGTGATGTTGTACCCAATTTGTCAATGACAGCGTATACAATATATACGTACGAGTATACTTGATTAATTTATCCTTTATTCACGTGTAAACTCAATTTTGCTTTAATACATGAGAACGCACCAATGACAGCTCGGTGAGATCTTCCAATGATGTTAATGTCATCAGAATATGAAAGGAACTGTTCAGACTTACGGTGTTGACTTGCGACTTTCGCACAAATTTGAAGTTGATGTTGAAAAGTTACACGACAGCACATCATATTGTCTAAATCATTTTTTGATATCAAAAGTTTCGTAAGTATTGTTTACAGAGCAGCGAGCGTCATTCTGCTCAACCTGACAAGTTTGGTACGGATGCTTCGGCTTGCAATGGCTCTATATAGCTCGTCATTGTAGATGCTGTAATATGCAACCTTTATACCAACAAAGAGGTGCTGCGTATCGATTTGAAATTATAGGACTTTCTTCTATTGTAGCATCTGCCGCAGTGTGAATATTTGGGAGGGTGTGGTCTAATCGAGTCTAGAACCACACTAATAGGGCCAATTAGATCTTTGATAAATGTTTTCAATCGTTCGCACAAGATGACACATAAGATTTCATATGCGATGTTAAGGGCACTAGTGCCTCTACAACGGGATCTCCTTTCTTGCCGATTGGGCAAACGATGCTAAGGTTGCATTCTTTAGATTCTTTAGGCATGCTTTTATCCAACCAAATTATGAAAATGAGTTGGTGTATGTATTCTACCAAGTCGTCTCACGCCAAGCTATTTAGGCAAGCAGCAGTCTGGTCCAGCAGCTTTTTGTATTTAAGCTTCGATATTGCTATCCTCACTTCACTTTGATCAGGTCTACGCTTATCCTTTGCCGGGAACCCGAGTAGGGCGAATCGTAGGAATCTGCGTTGGATAGCTTACTCGAGAAGTTACCTAACAAAGGTAATGTAAAGGGATTTTGTGGTGAAAGGGCAAGAGAATTATTTGGACGAAGCCGAGCGCAGAGTCAGCTTTGCTGTTATATAATTATGGAATAAATATGGGAGCGAAAACGGATTATTGTATCACAAATAACGCCCAAAATGACTAAAGCCTCACCTTGGGTTGATATATGCGTAGTAAATTCTGTTATTAAGTGTTAAACACTTCCCGAATTATAAGACGGCTTTCCATTTCTTTTGACCTCAAGGAAGATTTTGTGCTACGATATTGAGAACATCTTCATAGATAGATATGTGGGAGTTCTTTATAATTTTAACAACATCATTGATAGTTAAAATGAAGATTAATGGACCAAGGTGAGTGCCTTGTGGAACACAGAAATTGGCTTTAATTGGTTCAGATAAGTGAGAATAAATATGGAGTAGGTAGGAGCGTTCTTTCAAGTAGGATTTAATCCAAGAGGTCAGCATCGGTCTAAAACCAAGTGCATTAAGTTTAAAAATAAATAACTTTGTCAAAGGCATTTCTGAAGCCTGTAGCAAGCACTTCTTTCCCTTGATTTACAATGAACGAACATTGCATCATAAATGATGATTTCAAAGATCTTGAGGATGCAGGATAGTTTAGCAATGGGTCAGAAGTATTGTATCTGTTATTATGAATTGGGTTTACATGTATAAGCATTTTTTCAGATGTGAGGAAAAAGCCCCTTTAAGATCAAAAGTCTGACGATACTTCTAAGAGGTTGAATATGGTGGTCAAACCATCAGAAATAGTAGCAAAATTATCTTTAGTATTGTTTATCTTGTTTATCTAGTGGCTATACTAGTTTTATTCCAATAGACATAAGATGTGTCTGATGTGTCCAATGCTGGGACCTAGAACGATTCACTAAAGACATTAGCGATGGCTGTAGAATCAGGCGATGACATATTGGAGAATTTGACAAGGCGGATAGCTGTCGGACTATTTTTTTTATATTAGTAAAGCTAAAGAATATTTTATAGTCAGAGACGAAAGCAGATTGCATTCTTTTAAAGAGAAATTCACGCAATTTCGTAGGTGGTAAGCTTTTCGGTTATTTCGATAGTCAAATTAAGAACAGGATTTAATGTATTTGTGCCATAATTTATTTCTCTTGTCGCGTAATTCATGTAGTTCTTTGGTATACCAAGGACGGTATGCCGAAGGATTTCTTTTCATAGAGGATTTCCACAACGGAATTAACAGTGGTCTTTATATGTATAAAACTTAACAACACTTGATAAGATTGTTGAGTTTAGTGTAATTTGTTTTACGAAAGATGAAATGAAAGATATGCAGTTTCTGAGGGGTTATTAAAACTATTGTTATTATATAAAAAAATAAAAGGGAAGGGAGGATGGAGATGATTTAATTTAGATACAATAGAAGAAACTCGCACCTAAAGGAAACACGGTTTATAGTATCAGATGTAAAATTAAGGTCTAGCTTCCTTCCCATGTTGTTAGGGGTAGCATTTTTTGAAAAAGGTCAGAATTAGAAAGGCAGCCAGTAAAGTGAACTTCTTCTTTGAGGCAACTACAATAGATAATATTCATCATCCGACTGAGTCCATAGGAGATGAGGAACATTAGAATAGCCAAGTACTATGATATCCTCAATATTGGTTGGGAAGGGCGAATTTAACAACAGAACGTGTATAATTTGCGCTTGGAGATAGTAACTGTAACACAAATAAATTTATATTCAGCTGTTAGTGGCTTTTTAACGAGTTTAGGGTCAAAACGATTGTAAATTGTCAGAAGGACACCTCAATCTACAGAATTATCACCATTCTCACACTTTGATTTCTCGTGTAGACAGTTCCGAATCTTTGATATCAGATATTAGATTAGTTTCGGTCAAATCAAACATATCACAGAAAATTTCTTGGGAGTTGAACTTGGTGCGCAATTTGTTAATAAAGTGTTAAGGGTACCTTATTGAAGGCGTGCTAGGAACGATGGTTGCTTTTTAAAGTAAAACGTGCTCACTGCAGGTTAAGCTACGTTTAGAAGAAACATGAGAGGCATAGGGATGGTCTAAAGCAACATATGTGGGAGAGATATTGAAATTTTTATGAATATTCACAAAAATTTGTCGAAGGTCTTTGTGGTGGGTAGTCGTTCCTGTTAGAATGAAACCATAATATTTGTTCTATTGTGTCATCAATGCAGATGGACGAATCTTGCGTTCCTTGGGACGAACTTTGCCTTTGTTGTGAAAAGGTTTGGAATTTCAGAAAACGATGGCCATTTACGATAGCCGGTCTGTGTTGGCTACCGATAATTGTTGAGTTTTATAGCACGGCAGGTACTCTTTTCACACTTTAAAAATTTCGTAGTTTCGCATTAAAGTCTAACTTACTAGTCGCGCTAAAAATATTTATCGGAGTAGTCATTTGTTGTGTTATTATCCGTAGGCATTTTCCCATTGTATTGTTAACACAAGTCTTTAATTCTCTAATTTACCATATCAGAGGTAAGGTAAAATTTAGTAAAACGCGGTCAATAGAACTCCGTACAATAATCTGCTGCAATCCTAGGCTTTATACGTGGCAAATGCTTGATACTTATAATACATTTAGATATTTAAAATGTCCGACACCCGTATTTATAACTTAGGAATAGCCACAACTAGATAGAAGCTCCAGTATTTTGGTCAACCGGAACATATGGACATGTGTCGTGAATACAGTAGACATGTATGACTAAGATCGCAATGTGATTTGAATTTGGATGATTTGAAGGGCGGCAAATGCACTCGTGAATTTTGATGCAGAGGTTCGATCTACTTTTTTGTTTTGTTCCAATGGTTGAGCCAAAGATGCTCATCGGATGCATGAAAAAACTTTTTGAAGGTGATTTATGCTCTCTAAAATGCTCTTCAAGGTCGCTTTTTCTCCTCTTTGAATGAACGGATTTATATCTTATTAGCTTGCTGTCATGAGGATTATAAACAAGCGTTCGCTGGGAAATCTTCAAAATTGATTTCTTTCGTGATGCAGTGTGACCTCATAGCAGATAATTATGTAGGTCACTGAAGATAGCATTCCTATTATAATAATAAACAAAATGTTTATAAAAGAGAAGCATATGAGGTCTGATAAAAAATCGTCAAGTTTTAATATGTTATTTATAGTATAAAAGTATTTGCCTTTCTATATTTTTCGATATATGTATTTATTTTTTTTTTCTTTATAGTAAGTGCGCGCTCAAGCGATTTTAGTGCACTTAAATGCTTGCACACAGCGCGGGCGAAGGAAAATCAGGCAGGAAAGAAAGAAAGGTACCGATGAACGTGGGTTTTAAACCTTTGAAGGTTATAATGACTAAGAAATACAGAGCGAGGCAGGGTATTCTATTTTTAACGACACCGAATATGTGGTCATTTCAACGTAAGCTGTCGTTGACACACATACCGAGAATGGAAAGATTTTCAGTTTCGACGATGTAAGTGTCATTCATGGATAATGGCTGAGTATTTAAATTTCGCTTTAATGACAGCAGACAGTATTGTATTTTGGGAGCTTTAAATTCCACTCTGTTGATAGATCACCAATTGGTTACGCCGTTAATATCGGATTTTAATGAGTTTAACATACGCTGCCATTCCAGCTCTACAGCCGAAGAGCAGGAACTGGTACAAGGAACGAATATGAAAAGCAGAGATTACTGTCATCAGCAAAGGAGTATATTGGATTAGCAATACAGACAGGAGATCATTAATGAAAATTAAGAAGAGTGTGTGAGACAGAACGGAGCTCTGGGGCACACCAGCATTTATTTTGTGAATATCAGACTTGAAACCATCCAAGACAACTTGAATTGAATGTTCCGAAAGGTTATTTCTAATTCGCTGAAGAAACTCTGTCAAATGTCTTAGAAATATCAAGTGCAACTATCTAGCTTTCGCGAGATTGATATACGCTTTAGTTCACTTTCGGTGAGCATGCCATCAAATCACCAGTGGACCTGGACCGGTTGGTCTTGAAGGACCGAAAAAACATTTCTCTAACCCTGACAGCCTCTTTACAGCTCGAGTCGTACCATGCCATTTCTTTTGGTATGATACTCTTCATCCGATGAGAGATAAAGGATCTCATTCTAAAGAGAATGGAGTCTGCGATCATATCAGCAGCGGCATCCACGTCGTTATCGAGGAAACATAACGACCAGTTAATATTCCTAAAGAAGCTGTTAAGACCGCTCCAGTTGGCTTTCTCGTATTGCCATATGGTTATTTTAGGAATTTTTTCTCTAACTGTGTGGTCAGTGTATGAGAAATTAACTAAAATGACACAATGGTCCGACGAGCATAGAGGGGAGAGCCCATCAACGGTGTACTTATCAGGGTAAGAAGTTAAAAACAAGTCCAAAGTGTTGGCGGTATGACTATAAACGTCGGGTATTCGCGTAGGCTCATTTACAAGCTGGGCCAAGTTATTTTCCTCAGCGAAGATACCAACACACCGCCCTTTGGGTGTTGTCTGTCCAGAATGTCGAAGCCACCCAGAATTATGTATAGTGAAATTTCTCGTAATAACGATTCCAGTATGAAGATACAGGGATACAATTCTTTGTATGGAGTCAGACAGCGCATCAAATTCTTTAAAGGGTAAATCCATTTGCGGCTTCTGTAAATAAAGTAATGGTGAATAATTTGTTTACGGATATGTAATTTTAACCATATGAAGTTGAATTCCAGATTGCAGAAGGGGCTACTTCGTGGTGGAGTTTGGTTAGCTACATCACTACGCCCGTAAATGGCGAGACCACGGTGCGAGAAGAATAATGGCACTAGTTCGTAGCCAGGTAGCTTCAGATCGGAGTAATCTGAGAGGTGTGGGCGGGGATCTGCCTGTGTTTCACTAAGCTCCAAAACAACTGGTCCGTATTAACAGACGTGGAGAAAAGTGATTACTTTTTAAGCCGCGAATATTGGCTATATCCACTCTAAAGTCCTGAGTCATTATAAAAAGAGCCAAACACAAAAAAAGCCAAACACTGACGCTATTAAGCACAGCTGTGAAATAAAAATTCAGATTTGGGTTACCGAATCAATACCTAGTATATAATCAGTAGCATATGTTGAATCTATGTTCGAAGGAATATCTAGAAAATCTTAAAACTCCTTTTAAATGGAATTGGCTTGAAATACTTAATAAGCATAATTAATAAGCTTACAAGGGTTGAACAGTACACTTGCGTTTACGAAGCAGGGTTTCATGATAAAAGAAAAACAATTCTAATTAGACTTCCGACGTTAAAATTTTTTCACTTCCGTTCACCATTCGCCAGAAACACGAACACACCATTCGTCATACTCAAGGACCAAACACATTAATATGAGTAATCACCCGTCAGTGGGTTATTACACAAAAGCTAAACTTGTTGATTAAGGAACATGGACGAAATATGTACACACACGGTGGCACAGTTGACTGGGGGTGCGAAATGTAGCACCATAGCTGTTAACATTACTTAACTCGATTTTTCCTAAAGAATTTCGGAGAAAAAAAAATTTTCAACCTTAGCATCCTCCCGCAGCGGTTATCCCTTTTGTTACCCTGTGTGGATGCATTACGCTCAAGTTTTTAATCAAACTTCTCAATTTATCAAGATGACACGTGGCAGCATTAGCATAATGAATCGTAGGCATTCGCATCCTTGTAAAATTTGAAACACATTAAGCGAAGTGAGCGATGAGATTTTGAACTGAAAAAATATGTATTACGAATATGTATATTATTTTCTTATTAATTTTATTTACGCTCTTACTACTGCAAACTGGTTACGTTTGTGTACGAGTAAATTACCGGGGTGTTGCTCGGTAACAGGATGTTTTTGGTGTGCTTCGCATATGGTCTTATGCTTTAACTCAAAACTTCTAATTGCTATTTGTCAAAAATTTGATTAATCGTTTGAGGAAAAAATATGTAAATTCATTACGCACGTATGTAATCGCGTATACATTTGCTCGTGTACGTGCTTATGAGAGTATGTTAGCTCATACCCGTATGTTTGGTTAGATTTTAACATCACGTTTTGGGTGCTATGTTGTAACCAGACAGTATTTGATGTCGTTAGGTGATGTCGCTGTACAGCTCTTTGAGGTCCGTCAATGCAAACTGGACGTGTTTTGAGTTCAAGGATATGTTCACTAGCCTTCACTAGAATCCATCTCTCTACGGCATAGCGCACGACTGGAGTGACTAAATTCATATAAGCACATTACTTAGTGGTTGGTGACAAAGTCTTATTACTAAATTGCCTTATATTTGTTTAGTTGTGAATTTATGAAGCCTGAAACTGATAGGAGCCAATCAGATAATTGACATAATACGTCAGACAAGAAATTGTTAAGGAATCGTATGCCTTTGTAGGAGCCCAAGTTCAGACAATCTCCCTTGTTATGGGAAAACCAAATAATGTTTATAATTGCCAAATTGTTGGTTTCCAAGCATAAAAGTTCTGTTTTATGATGACGATCGTAAGCCTGTTCTATATCTTGGCCGTACCCGTCTTGCAACAGACATTCATTCCTCAAATATGATACTCTATGTTGGAATTAAATTCTAGCGATTTGTATCAGAAAACATAAGTTTTACAGTTCTTGTAGGAATACCTTATTTAATCGTTATTAAGTCCTTATTTAGTCGTTATTAATAGCTCTTGCTGTTTTTTATTTGATCTCACCACTGGTGTCGTTGTCAGAATTGTTAGCGGAGCCTAAGTAGACAAAATCCTTAACTACCTAAAAACTATATGTGTCGAGGGTGATATTTTGTCTGAGACGTAGGTGTTGGGTGCCCTTTTTTGTTGACGATATATACTTGGTCTTGCCCTCGTTGATCGTTAAACCTATCTTCGCCGCTTCTGCTTTTGAAAGATTGTGCCTCTTGTCTTGACGCGTGAATTTTGTGCTATTCTATGATGTTAAAGGAATCGCATGACAGCACATCGCCCTGTCTAAATTAGTTTTTGACATCAGAGGTCTCGGTGGCGGAGTTTCCTCGCCTGGAAAGTTCAGTCGTCCACATAATACGTCATGTAGCATCTTGTATATATGCCTTTGTAGACGGCGCAGTTCATTAGGTCCCCTTTCTTGAGGATCGAACAAAGAATGCTGAGGTTCCATTCATCGAGCAGACTTTCGTCGGACCATTTTTTACGGATGAGTTGGTGTATATTCCTTACCAAGTTATAGCATGCCGCATTGAAGAGCTCGGAATTTGGGCCGTCCTCTCCAGAAGCTTTGTTGAACTTAAGCTTAGACATGGCTTTCTTCACTTCATCCAGGTCGGGTGGACGGTTGAAAGGTTCATTCTGCTTGATAGCGGTATTTGGTTCGTCATCACCATTATACATTCTATAGAAAGCTCTTTTCAAATCTTCAGTATCGACTGCGACTCAACTATTATGTTCCCATGTTCGTCTCTACAGGCTTCGGTTCGGGGTTTCTGTCCGTGGTATGTTGTGGTATGTAACCAGCTCTTTCGAAATAGCTTAAGACTTGTGTGCCGGCCTTGCTCAACTTTTTCCATGATTTTATCGATTTTCTCAGTAATAGGCCGACCAGAGGGAGGTGCATCTTTAAAATACAAATTTTAAGAACAAAAACGAGCGAACCATCTCCTAGTACAAACATTTTCACACTCTCGCGCAGCATTCTTAACTTTATCGTAGTTAAATTGTAAAATATACCAATTTTTTCAGAAATTGCATTAATTTTAGTTTTGAAATACGTTTTTATACAATGCAGCAATCCCAGTTAAATTGATCACCAATATTCAATTAATTTCTCAATTATCAATTAAAAAAAGAGTTGACAGATGTAATTAAATAATTTAAAGTTTAGTACTTCAAAATCAAGTATATAGAAAGATGTCCCATACTTTTCGCCTGACTATCTAATATAGGGTGACCAGATATCAATGATAGTATTTCCAATTGTTATGTTTCAATTGACATCTGCTGTTACCAATGTTTAAAAACAATTGTAGAATATAAGTAATTCAGTATTTTTGTTTTAATAATTAAAACGCAATTTAAAAAAAAAACTTCAAAAATGTCCTAAAGTGGCCATGTAAAATCCAGATAAGGGTTACAAACAATATCAAAGTGTATTGAAGGTCCAAAAGAGTCTTTATAAAATCCACTTTTCAACTAAATCCTATAATCGATCGTCAAAATGTGGAATTATAAGAAATTGTGGTTAAAGTGTCTCAAAAAAGTTCATCAGTGTCTCAAACGGCCCCATTATCATATCACATTTCCTTAAAATCCCATTCAAAGCCGTCAAAATATTTTTGAACGATTTATATTTTTAAATAAAAATATAGTAAGCTTTTCACTTTGAACATTTGTTTCTTATTTATAAAAGTTAAATTTAAAAAGAAATTGTTAGCTTGAATTTAAAAAAAAATGTGTATAACAAAATACATTGTTTTTCCAATAAAATTTTTTTTTCAACCTTAATTGCTTCTGGCTTTTTACATAACGCATGTTTCACAAATAATTCTTATCAGGTGTATCCATAAGTCTTTTCCGGTTTAACTAAAAGATGACGCCAGCGAAAAGTACGCAGCGTATTAATTTGACACATACGTCATTTTGTTCGTTTAACATTTAACTACAAACATACACAAGTTGAGTCCGTTGTTTTATCGTTCAGTGATCATGTCGAGTTTTGTGGCTGAAAAAGAACATTTGCTTTTCAAAAAGGCTGTTGAAAGTCTTGGTTTGCTGGTAAAAACATATGTTGAACACGGTTAATCAATTAAAACATGGTTTCGACAATATAAGAGTGGTGACTTCAATGTGAAAGACATTGAGCGCTCTGGTAGACCAAAAAATTCGAAGACGAGCAATTGCAGGAGTTATTGGGTGATGACCCAACTTAAACTCAGCGGCAATTAGCAAAAGCATTACACGTGTCACAAGAAACAATCAGCAGACGTTTACGAGCAATGGGGAAGTTCAATAAACTCGGTAAATGCGTTCCACACGATTTGAATGAACGTCAAATGGAAAATCGTAAAGGCCCTTGTGAAATGCTGCTTCAAAGCCACGAAAGGAAATCATTTTTGTATCGAATTGGGACGGGTGACGAAAAATGGATTTATTTTTTATTTATTTTTCTGCACCCGCCGTACTCCCACACTTGGCACGCGCTCGCTGACCAGAACTTCAGCGATTTCGAGGAAGTTGGAAAATGGCTCAATGAATGGTTTGCCGCAAAAGACAAGCAGTTTTTCTGACATACTATTCATAAATTACCTGAAAGATGGGCGAAATGTGCAGAAGCCTATGGCCAATATTCTGAACAAAAAAAATAGTTTCCCTAGAAAATTACGTATTTTTTTACCAAAAATGTTGACTCTACATATTCGTTGTGTGATGTCCCCGTATCAACGAGACAACGGGTTGGTCGAGTGTCGAAAATATCGCTGCGGTTCAGTCGTCCGTAGGAAACGATCCAAATCAGTCAATTCCACGGCGTTCTCAAGAATTGGGCATTGCTCAGACCAAATTATGGCGTATTTTGCGTACGGATCTTGGTTTAAACCCACACAAGATCAAGCTGAATCAAGAATTGAAGCCGATGGATCATTTGAAGCGACGTACATTCTCCGGTTGGGTCCTGGAAAAGATGCGAATTTCATCGCAAAATCATCTTCAGTGACGAAGCTCATTTTTGGCTCATTGGGTTCGTCAATAAGCAAAATATTCGTTATTGGTCGGGTGAAAATCCACATGTGCTTCATGAATCACCACTTCATCCACAAAAAATAACTGTTTGGTGCGATTTGCATGCCAGCGGCGTTATTGCATGATCACCGATTATTTTAGGCCCGAATTGGAAGATATGGACTTGGACGACATGTGGTTCCAACAGGATGATGCCACAAGCGATTTAACGCCTCTTGACTATTTTCTGTGGGGTCATTGTCATTGGTTTATGCCAACACGCTGACGACGTTGGAAGAGCTCAGAGCCAACATTGAATACGAAATAGCGGCCGTCTAGGCCGAAATGTCTGGCCGAGTCGTTGAAAATTGGGTCCAACGAATCGACCGCTGCAAACGTGTCCGCGATGGCCATATGAACAAAGTCGAGTTCCATTCATAAATGTTTTGATTGAACTTCAAGCCGATAATGAATTTTTGAAATATCTCAAATGGTTTGCGTTTTATTTAAAAAAACAAGTTGTCAAGTTCTTATTGGAAAACCCTATATTTGCGATCTATATTATGTACTCGTACATAATGTTTTTTTTTTTGCAGTGTCAGACATTTCAATAGGGATTACATGTGAAATCAGTTGTCACATTGGGCTGCCAAGCTTCATTTACATACTTTCACTACAGTTCGCCATTTCATTGTGAAAAGATTGATGACACTATAACAATTTCAAATCGCAGAAATTTATTTCTAAAATGGAAGCTCTTTTTTCGAAACTCTTAGAGCACTTCGTGAATTGACGTTAGGCATCATCAGCCATTTGAACGTGCTATTTATCGAATTATAGGATACTCACACACCAACAAGGACGGGTACAGTGCGTTCAGAAGAAAATACGCGGCTGTGGAAGCTTGTGTTGAAGAGGACCCAATTTATCAATTCTTGGCTTTCTCTCATCCACTAAAGAAGCAGAATTGCAGTATTTGGAGCAACGAAAACTCAATATTGAAGAACTGTAGTTCCAACAGGATGGTGCTCCACTCCTTACTACCAAGATCGTATGATTTAACTCCATTGGATTATTGTCAGTGGGGCTATGTCAAGTCACTAGTTTATACCGATAAACCAGCGACGATTAATGCTTTGGAGCAAAATATTGTTCGAGTAATACGCGATGTACGTCCCAAATCACTAGAAAAAGTGGTCGAAAATCGGATCTCTAGAATGCGCTTTGCACGAGGCAGTCGTGGTAGACATATGCCCACAATTATTTTCAAATATTAAATGGCGTAAAATAATGTTTTATTCAAACAAAAAATCTGACTCTCTTAAGAAAATACCCACACATGTGAGGATACGACTTATTGGATACTGGTTCCCTTTACGTTCCGTTTTCCCATATTAAGACATCATCTGCTAGTCCTCCCTGGTATAATCGCAAACTTCGTTCCTTACGAAATAAGAGAAATAAGTTATGGGCTGTTTTCCTGCGTACTAGATCTTTTCCGACTATTCCAACTATCTTGGTGTTTATCTTTATCTTTACCAGCGCTACATTAACAATGCGCAAGTCAACCTTATAAACGACCCTAAGTCCTTTTCCCTTTTCTCTTTTTGTTAACTACAAAAGAAAGTCCGATGGTTACCCTCCTTCCCTGTCTTTCAACAACAGGTCATCAACCGATCCAATCACCATTGCCAACCTACTTGCCACCTTTTTTAAACAATCCTTCACCAACGACTCCTTTGAACCAGATCCATCCTATTTTAGTTACCTACTGAACTTCTCTAATGGCCCACTTCTCTCTCATATTTTGGACCGGTTTTATATCGAATATAAATTACACCAACTCAATGACGAATTCACACCCGGCCCAGATGGCCTCACTGCCATATTTCTTAAAAAATCTATCCCTGACAAGGAGAATTTCCTCAGGCTTGGATAACCTCCTTCATAACCCCGATCCACAAGAAAGGATCAAAGAATAAAATAACCAACTATCGTCCCATACCCAAACTCTTCGAAGTATTTTGTATGAAGCACTAAGCTTCCAACGCAAATCACTTATTTCTCCTAGAAAACATGGCTTCCTAAAGGGTAGGTCAACCACCACAAATCTCGTTGAATTCGTATCCTTTGCCCTCTCTGCCCTAGAGAATGGCAATGAAGTCGATGTAGTTGCAACCGATTTTAGCAAAGCCTTCGATAAAATCTCTCATCGGTTAATCATCTTTAAATTGTCTGCCCTCAGCTTTGAACATACTGTTAAAGTGGATATCCTCTTACCCCGAAAACCGTTTTTACAGTGTTCGTTTTAGGTCAGCCCACTCGGCTTCATTTTTGGCCAACTCCGGAGTTCCACAAGGCAGCCATCTCGGTTCCTTCTTTTTATATTAACCATAAATGATCTCGATATGATCATCAAACACTCGTCTGTCGCCCTTTACGCCGACGATACCAAATTTTTCAAAACCATTTCCTCTCCCCATGACTCTTTCCTCCTTCAAAAAGATCTTGATATTTTTTCGATCTGGTACCTCAAAAATTCTTTGGAACTCAATATCGCCGAATGCCAATCTATCACCTTCTCACATAAGCGGAACCAATCTCCTCCCCGACTCTATCTTCTCCATAACCAACCTATCTCCTCCGTACAATCTCTTCGCGACCTCGGCATTTTTTGTGATAGAGAGCTCAACTTCCGTTTACATATGGATAATATAATCCTCAAAGCCAAGTCTGCACTAGGTTTTGTAAAAGAATTCACCAACCCATATGTGACCAAGTCCCTCTATATTACCTTTGTTCGCCCCCTCCTGAGTACGCCAGTCAAGTATCGTGTTCATATCTCGAGAATTGAAAGCATCCAGCGCCGTGTTCCTTGATTTGGTCTTCGAGGTATGTCCTCGAGGTATCCTTTTAATCTGCCCCCCTATCAAAACCGTCTTAACCTTATCAACTTAAACACCCTTGAAGATTACAGAGATGCAGCAGACTTTCTCTTCATTAATCGACTCCTTTCAGGTCACGTTGAATGCGCGTCCCTTTACAACTCCATTTTTCTTCTTCTCTTCTATCTACCAACCCACCACACCTCCTATAGCTTGTACTATATTAAGCCGAATAAATGGGGGCATTCGCCCCCATAACCGTTTCATAACCGTTTGTAATCACAGGGCAACAATTTCATAAAATAACAATTTCTGGTGCACTACGATATAAGTATTGCGCAAAAGCACTTGGTGAACAACAACCGCTTATTACTACGTATTTAGTGCGGTGCCATTTGGTTAATTGCATCTGCTTAAATGTTTGATTTTCAACACACTTATTCGAGGAAAGCAATGATAAGAAACCCGCTCAACTGCGTTGCTGACGCATCAAGGAGGCTGATGATCACACCAACACCTCATGGTCGAGTTCCCACGGGAAATTGCAAGTACTCGTAGCACAACACATTGCACATGCAGGCACATTTCAGAGATGACACCTGAGTTAACGAACATGATTTTGGTGATTAGGCGTCTGGGTACAGAAATGCGAAGTTACATTTAAGTTTAGGTATAGAAATTTTTAGCTTAATGTGAATAAATGTTCTATAGTGAATAAATAAAAAGTTTTTTTTAACATAAAAAAACTCAAAATAATTTAATAATGTTTAATACCTACTCTTTTAACAAATGCTTCACAAACGTATGAAGTGAGCCAACTAAATTTACTACTATTACACCCCAAGTCATTACATTTCCACCACCATACTTTACGGTGGGAGTGACATTCTTTGGATCTAAGTTAGTGTTTTCCCTTCTCTATACGAAATTACATCCAAAGATACAAAAAGGTCAGCTAGGTAAAGTGCATTGTATGCTACCTTCAACAGCGTTTTTTTTTTTCAAATAAACTGGATTCATATAATGTCAAATATACATAGTTTTTCTGGCGGTGGCCGAATCCATCATGATTTATGAAGCACAGGCTGGGGATATCTTAATATGAATCATTTTTAAGATTCTATATAAGAAGGTGCGCCTAATTATATGATATAGATCGAAACGATAATACTCCCTTTAAATCTATAATACTCGTACATGTGGATTACGAGTATTTAATAAAAGTCCCATACCCTGCTCAACAAAAATCTGCAGTACAAGCCTTATGGGTGAGCTTTTTTTTTCGAAAACAGGTGCTTATCGCTCAGTTTTCGGTTTAAGATGCTATAAATTGCCACTGAAGTACCACTGATTGACATTGAAAACTATTGTTGTAACTCCTCCAACAATCCGATACAACCTGAACAAGAGTGGGGCACAGAATGATCAATTGCATGTGTATCCGCTATTATATCCTCGGGATTCTCTAACAGGACCAGAGTTACCAGTATTAGTTTTTGGCTTGTATTTTTACAAGCTCTTTTGACTGCAAGCTGTTGCGAGCTTTAACTGATCAAACAGAGCGGTATGTCGTGTTATATGTGAATGTGTCATGCCATTATTTGGTTAAAATTGTATATATAAATGTTAAATTGCCTGGCATAGATATCATTATACATACTATTAGATTGTACCACATGAAATGTACGATTTTTCACTTAGTCCTCAATTAGAAGCTGTCGAGTGAAAATTTGTGCAACACAGTGATTTTTTTTTTTATAAGGTAAAGTGTTATGTGTGTTTAATGTGTGCGACTTTTAGGGTTCGTTGCAAGTACAGTTTTTTTTTTCTGGAAATTTTTATATCATGCTGTTGACGGTTCAAATTCGTACTCTTTTCCTTTACGAGTTCAAACTGGGACATAATGCGTCTTTGACAGCCAAGAACATAAGTGACGCATTTGAGAATATAGCGGTGAACGAACGCACCATTCGGCGTTGGTTTATAAGTTCCGTTCGGGAGATCTAAGCCTCGAAAACGAACCGCGTGGGAAACCGGAAATTTTAAGAGAAACGGTGGATGCAGACCCAACAAAAATGGTGCGGGGCATTGCACACAACGTGGGAGTATATCCCATGATAATAAGTCGACACCTATCTCAAATAGGAAAAGTGAAAAAACTCGACAAGTGGGTACCACCTGAATTGAACGAGGCCCAAAAACTACGCCGTTTAGAAACCTGTGCATCACTGAGTGTAAGACAAGGAAATGCACTCTTTTTTCACCTTATAATCACATGTATGACAACCGTAAAAGATCTGGGGAGTGGTTGGATGCAGACGAAAACCCAAAGCACACCCCCAAACTTGGTTGATAAATGCAGTCAAATATTGTGAGCAAATCGACATAATGCATACGAAATTGGCTGAAAAGCAGCCTGCGTTGGCAAATATGCATTGTCCGATTCTGTTGCATGACAATTTAGACCCCATACCTCACACGTAACGGTGCAAAATCTGCTACAGTTGGGATTCGAAATTCTTCCGCATCCACCGTACTCTCCTGATATTTCTCCAACGGATTATCACATTTTCCGCAGTCTGGAGCCATTTTGTCGGCAAAAGGTGTTCCGAAACCGAGCACAGGTTGTAGAAGTTTTTGAAAACTTTTTAGCGTCAAAATATCAAGCCATCTATAAAAAAGGAATAATGGGCCGTGAATCACGGTGGAGGAAGCTTATAGATGTCAATGGTTCATATTTTGACTAAATAAAATTTTATAAAAAAGAAATATTGACGTTTAATTTTTTACAAAAAAATCGGACGTTTCATGTGGTACAACCTAATAATAATTAGGAACGATACACTGGAAACGATATGAGCAAATGATTCGATTGTCTCATGAGAATAACGATTTGACGAGGAGAAATTCAGTTCTAAAACAAGCTGTCCTTTTTAGTGAATTGGGTTTCTAAAATTTTTTGTACTATGTATAAGTTAAAAACATGAAATAGTAAAAAGAGTAGCAAAAAAGTAACTGAAACATAAAATTTAATTCAAAATGTTTTGGTAACAAGAAATTATTTTCATTGTATTTTGCGGTTGTTCCTCAATATTTTGTCGGGAATCCGTTGTTTGCAATTACAGCTCTACATCGCCGTGGCATTGACAAAATTAGGCTCTGAAATTTTTCGATGTTATTGCATTCCAAGCTGTCCTTGTGATTGCATAGAATTCATTTATATGGCATAAAATTAGCTTTTTAATTTTTTTTTTAATTCGTAACAAAGGTTTTCGATTGGATTTGGGTCTAGATTGCATGGCGGCCAAATAATGACATCCACAGAATTATTCTGAAACCATGCTTTTGACAATTCTGCCTCTGTATACGGCAGGATTACATTTTGAGGTACTCCTATGTAGCTTTGAGCGTTCATTATACATTCCACGCGGTGTAACGGTCCGGTTCCTTTAAAATACATACAGGCTCATAGCATAATACTCCCTCCTCCATGTTTGAGGGTGACTGCGGAGTACTTAGAATTGAATGCTCAATTTTTTGGTCGTGGAACATATTGTTTAACAATATGTTTCCCGACATATTTTACGACATTAAAAATCATAGTTTTCGAGCAATTAAGCTTTTTTGCGATATAATTATAGGACAATCTTTCAACATTGCGACGTTTTATTATTGCTTCCCTCATGCCTGCTGTGCAATTTTTTTTCCGCCATATCACGCTCAAAATATCTTTAAACCCAATAAAAACAAATAATATCGCTTTAATTTCCAATGAATTAGTATATTTAACAAAAACTTTTCCCGTGGACAGAGAAATTCTACAAACAAACCTGTTTTAATGAAACTTTCTTACTTACGAGTATATCGCCAAGTCAATAATGGACCAATATGTTTAAAAACCCATTTAAAATGTTACACAATGTGCAATAACACCGATAGTTACAGTTTAAAATGAAAAGAGACATGAGTGAATAGACAGCGGTATTTTTAATTTTGGTTGCCATTTGCGTCGGAGAGGGTCGAGAGTTGAACACAAAAATAGCTATAACTCCAAAAATAAGCGTCGGAGAGGGTCCAAACTTGAACAGAAAAATGGCTATAACTCCTAAAATAAGAGTCTGAGAGGGTCCAAAGTTAAACACAAAAATGGCTATAACTCCTAAAATAACCGTCTGAGAGGGTCCAAAGTTGAACACAAAAATGGCTATAACTCCTAAAATGAGCGTCGGAGAGGGTCCAAAGTTGAACACAAAAATGGCTATAACTCCTAAAATAAAGGCCTGAGAGGGTCCAAACTTGAACAGAGAAATTGCTATAACTCCTGAAATAAGCGTCTGAGAGTGTCCAAAATTGAACACAAAAATGGCTATAACTCTTATTATTGAAGCGATGGTTTTGCCAGTACTTACAACCGTTCTTAATTAGTTCCCCACTATACAGCTGTATAGTGTATATTAATAAGCAAACACAATCACAATCTTGTGATTAATTATGCGGCAAATATTCAACAGAACCGATTTGCATAAGACATATAACGTTGGGAAGGGTTTTTTTTATGTAGATGTGTGCAAAGTTTAATATTTTTAGAATAGGTAAATATGATTAGCTTAAGGTACATATAAGATACAAGAGGAAGCAGATGCTTAAAGCTAAACAAGCATAATGTATGTTGAGATTTGAGTAATTAGGTTCGAAACCAAGTTCTAGTTCTATTACTAGCTTCTTGGCCTAAGATTAATAAAAATAGTTTTATTATAAGGTCATATGAAGCTCGATTTGATATAAGTTACAGAATAATAAACACTGATTAACGAGAGCACTTTTATGATATTCACATTTATGATTTCATTCATACATAAGCAAAAATTATGAATTGATAAATTCTAAAGTTATCGTCTGGCGTAGAAGTTTTCAATTTTCCATTTTCTATTTTCTTTGACTATGTATGGCTACTGCCATTCCAAAGGAGTATTTTTAATAATACGAACGTTAATGACTTACAAATAATCTAGAAAGATTAAGTGAAAAAATATACATAAATCAAATACTTGCTAACGTATAGCCTTAATCAAGATCAGATGTAAATGTTTTTTGGTGTGATTAGAGTGAAGGAATTATATGCACCCCCAATTGGTAGCAGAATGCGTGCGCACTCTCGTCCCAAATGACGTCTTTTTCCTTCGATTCACTTTGTTTTATTAAAGCAAAAAACTGAGCAACACGGACATCTTTGAAAACTTGTGAACTTTGGTCTTGTCAAAGTATGTAGTCACAGAGCTTGGCGTTATTTTTATACTCGTATACTATAATTATTCTTTTGAGGATAATAAAAAACAGAATTTTGTCGGCAACTTGGCCTGTATTTTGTATTTATGATTTTGGTGGGACTGCATATGTACATACATATATCTTGCAAATGCACAGTTGTGCGGTGTTACAAGTAAGTGAGAAAGACTTTGAAAAATATGCTTCGAAAGCATAACGAAAACTTTAAAATACAAATACATACATATAATACATTTAAAGCGCATTGAAGTTAAATTACATTAATGAATTTTCATTGAAATCGTAATTAAATAAGCGGTCGAATAACGGCCGCTGACTACCTCCATACCTCGAATAACCAATCAAATACTATGTAAACATGTACAATATGGTGTACCGTCATAAAAGAGGAGTGTTTTACCAGCGAAAAACCCAATGGTACAATAAACGTTATTTTTCTCCTTCTTTTAAACTGACACTACTTTTTTAAATGCGAATTAAGAATATTTTGCTATTATGAATAATTAGAAGGATGACATTTATTTCAGATAGATTTTGTTATGTGCAAGTGCACTATACTTATTGCTTCGAAAGACTTATCCAAAGAGAAAAAGGACCCGATTCTGGAATCAACAAATAATCAAAAACAAATCAGAAGGAGTACAGGAAGCAGTAGATATTTTTCCAGTTTCAGTGAGAACGGTTTACAGTATTGTAGGGAAAAATAATAATAATAAAAGGTGACAATTCACTACCAAAGAAGAAGTCCAATTTTGCGAGAAAAGAAAAAAATCTACGATTTCAAAAGATATGCTATATGTCATAGAATTTTCTTTGACAGCAGTTTACCTTCACTAGAAAAATTACTCCACGAAATGTGTTAGAATGAAAATATATCCAAGATAAGCAGAACATTGTGACACTCAATTCTGAAAAAGGTTTTACGTTTATTAGACGTCAAAAGAAAATTTTGCTTCTGAAAAGAAATGACATTGTTACTTGGAGAGCAAAGTATTTTCGGAAAAGGAAATAGGCTTTCTTTGCAGCAATTATCATGAGGACATGAATGCCTCAGTGTATGAAAAATGATTTGAAAATGTCTTGAAACATCTTTAACCCAAATCCATCACAGTATACGTCATTTCAACAGAAAAGAAGAAATCGAAACTTTGCTTTGCGAAAATAGCATGGCGTAAGAAGAAAATAAGGTGAAAATTGAGTTCTTGGATATTGTCAAACGCCACATAGACAAACTTGAGGTACACGTGGTATATGAACTGGTTCAAATGGAAGGGCACAAAGTATTACGAATGCCGCTTTAGCACTGCGAGCTTAAATCCATAGAGTTGATATTGACTTAAGTAAAAACATTCGTAGCCAAAGGAAAACTTTCAAAATGTAAGACATTAAGTTACTATCAATAGAAGCACGTGGTGGATGTTTTCGCCGAAGCAACAACATAGGAAATTGTTATAACTTTAATGATGAGAACTACAGCATTGAATTTTCTTCAGACTTGTTTACTTTTATTATATATATATATATATATTTTTTTTTTTTTTTTTTATTGTAGCATAAATGTTTACATTCATATTATTTAAACATTTATTCATATTATGAAATATATGGATAATGAGTGCAAGCTAAATGTAGAAACAAATAGTGGAAGGAAAAGCTAAAAACCTTCATATAAAATATCACAGTTGTTTGGTGTATAATAAATATAGTATACTTATATAATAAAGCTACCATAAGTGGTTCAGTAACAAAAAAAAAATAAAAATTAGACCAATATAAATATGTACAAGTAAAAAAATGGATAGGTGTTCAAATAACTAATAATTTAACAAATAATTACGCTATATAGCAAATAACATTTAAGTAAATAACAAAGCAGATCATAAGTACGAAAAAAATAATAATAATAATAAATTAACAAAAGTATGTAATCAATTAACAAAATAAACAATAAAGGAAAAGAAAAGAAAAAAAAGATCATAATATAAGAAAATAAATAAATAAATAAATGAATGAATTACACTATTTAATAACAAATGCACAAATAATATATATGTAAATAATTTATTACAATAGAAAGCAATTAACAGTTAAACAATTGTATTGTTAAATAAATAAAGTTTATACAGTTATAATATTGATGTAATAAGTAATTAATTGTGTATTAGGTTTTTTATTAGGATATTGTCTGTTAACTCGCATGATCGGCGGAAATTGTTTCCTAACTTACTAATGCGATCTGATACAAAATCAATATTTGCTATTTCGTGAAGAAGGTTGGTAGAATAATGCCATGGTAGGTTAAGCATCATTTTTAGTATTTTATTTTGCATCCTTTGAAGTTTTAGGATATGGGTTTTTGCACAACTACTCCAAGCTGGAGCTGCATAAAACATTATGGCTTGGAAAATGACTTTGTACAGGATGATTTTATTTTCTATACTTAACTTTGATTTTCGGTTTAAAGGGGTAGAGAGTTTTAATTGTGTTATTCATCTTTTCAATAACATAGCAAATATGAGGACCAAATGTGACCCTTTTATCAATTACTACACCGAGATATTTTACCGACTGATTCCATTCAATAGGGAGCCCATCTATAGTTAAAGTGCGACTTGGTAAAAAGCAGGTTTTTCTCTTCCTTGTAAAGAAGATCGCCTGCGATTTTAGAGCATTAATTCTTATTTTCCACTTATCGTAATAACTACTAAGGGTGTTTAACGCTGATTGCAAATTGGTTTCAATTGCAAAACCAAAGGCATCGGAAGAAAAAACACACGTGTCATCAGCAAATATTGCAGAATCACAGTTTGTTAAGCGCGGGAAGTCGGATGTGTATAAGCTATATAGAATGGGTCCTAACACAGATCCTTGAGGAACCCCTGCGGGAATATTATAGGTGTTAGAAAGGCTCATGTTTAAATTGACTTGAAAGGATCTATTTTCTAAAAAGGAGGCAACAATTTTAACAAGATACAAGGGAAACTCGAGGCATATCAATTTGTAAATCAGTCCTTTAAGCCAGACTGTATCAAAAGCCTTTTCGACATCTAAGAATACCATGCCAGTACTTTGACCTACATTTAAATTTTGTTTCACATGCTGTTTGATCCTTAAGACCTGGTGCGTCGTGCTGTGTGAAGAACGCAAACCGAATTGTTCAGCTGGAAGGATGCTGTGCTCTCCAACATGTAGGAGAAGTTTGTGCTTAATAGCTTTTTCAAGGCACTTACTAAGGCTATTTAAGAGGCTTATAGGCCGGTAGCTAACAGGATCACTTGCTACTTTACCTGGCTTTAAGATTGGAATCATTTTTGCATGCTTCCATGATGCTGGAAAATATCCAATTTGTATGCATTTATTAAATATAAATTGAATGATTTTAAAACCGGCTTTGGGAAGGTTTTTTAAGTACAAATTCATTATCTTATCCGGCCCGGCTGACTTGCGGTTGTTTAAGTTACAAATAGTATCCTTTACATCTTCCATTGATACAAACTCCCGGTTCTGAGGAACAGCTTGGTTATGCACTTCATTGACAGTAGCTTCCACCAAACTTTCAATGGAGCTATTTTTGTGTAAAGTTAACATAAAATTGGATTCAAAGGATGTTGCTAACATGTTAGCTTTTTCCGTGTTTGAAATTGCTGTAATATTTCCATTTCTAAGAGTGGGAATATAAGTATGTTTTTTTTTAATTACCTTGACTATATTCCAAAATGGCTTATTATTTTTACTTAAGCAGCTAAGTTTTTGATTCCAATTTTCATTTTTAAATTTCACCAATTCGTCTCTAATTTTTGAATTTAGGAATTTGACCCAATTGAGATAGTACGAAAGTCTGAATTGTTGCCACTTTCTTCAGTGTTTGTTTCGCAACTTAATTAAGTTAAGGATATATTGTGGTAAAGGGCAATATTTCATGGACAAATTGGACTTTTTGGGCACTGACACATTAACACTTTCAAGAATCGAATTATTCAAGGCTTCAATTAACTGATCAAGGACAGGAGGGTTCACAGCATTTATTTCTTCCACATGTACGGTTTCTAACTTCCTTTTTAGAGTTGATTTATACCTATTCCAATTTGCGGCCTTGAGATCATATACAAAGGTATTTTCTATCGCAGGTGTACTAAGTATGCTACAAAGAACAGGCAGATGATCCGAGTTGAGATCATTAATTACAGTTGGTTGACTCATAATTCCAACCGAATTGGTTAAGAAAAGGTCAAGTGTGGAAGGGTTAAACCTACTATTCGAAGGGATGTATGTTGGCTGTGGCGGATATAAAATCATGAAGTTATTATTGTGAAACGAAACGGGAAAAAACTGGAACGTCGGAGACCAACGAGGAATGGAGTAGTCGGAAATTGTATCTCGTGGCGAGTGTTTTACAACGTTAAGCCCTTCTGGCATATTTAATGAATAATACATATATATACTAATAAAGTTGTTCGCTGTAGTTTAAAAGCTACATATCTTTTCATCTTCGTTTTTTTTTATAATTGCTTGACAGTTTTTCAGAAGTGGGATCTACCATGCCCAAGCTGCGAGGACTTAAAGTGGATGCATTGCGGAAAAAGTGTAGAGACGCCGGTATGTCTGACAAAGGAAACAAAAATGATCTTGTTCAACGTTTAATGGAGGTAGATAGCGAAGATGAATGTACGTCATTGCCCGAAAATTATATTCTAGTAAATCGAATTAAAGAGCTAGAAAAAGAAATATCGAAATTAAAAACGAATTCAATCGCAGCAGATGCTGATAATTTCCAAGCAGTTATGTCTTCTACAACAAACGTCGACAGACAGTCGCCTTCTCCTTTATTCCTTCAGTCACATCATTCGACACAACAGTTTCAGTCATTTACATCGCCATATACATCTGCAAGTGTAGTGACTCATGAGCCGTTTTTGCCATCCATGCAGCCGCATTCGGGAATTAATGTTTCATGTCCATCCGTTCCTGTATCAAATCATGTACATTTTAGCACACAACAGCCGTCTTTTTCCCCGTATGCATTCGCACCAATTTCGTCTGTATTATCATATCCTCACAGTCATGCACATTCATTGCCGTATAGTTCATCTACGCACAGCCAACCGACTCAAAGTAACGTAACGTATTTTCCTTCGAACCAAATGTATACACATACACCGACACAGCCACATTTGCCCTTCGTAACAACTTCAACCGCACAAACTCCGTTACCTCAAATGTCAACAATGCCGCCGTCAAACCTATTTGGCAATGTACGTGATATTGTCGCGCTTTTACCAGAATTTGATCCATCGTCTGAGAAAACACTAAATTCCGAGCAATTTATACGTCGAGTGGAATCTCTTAAAACCGCATATAAATGGGATGATCAAATTGTGGTATTTGCAGTACAGCAGAAGTTGCAGGGTGCCGCAAAATATTGGGTAGATTCGATTCAGGAGGTTTTCTTAACGTGGTCGAATTTTGCTACGCGGTTTGTTTCGGATTTTCCTTGCATCGAAAACGCAGCCGATGTGCACATAAATATGGCACAAACCCGCCGACAACATAACGAGACACCGCAAGAGTATTACTACAAGATGCTTGCCTTGGGGACAAAGGGATCTCTTCCAGAATCTGCTATTGCTCGACATATAATAAATGGGGTAAGTGAGCCCGATTTAAAAAAGAAGATATCTAATCAATATTTTTTTTTGTAACGACTTGCTTCGCGATATTAACAACTATTGCAAGCACAACGAAATAAAATCGCCGCTGGAAATATGTACGAAAATATATCCAACAACAACATCGAACTTGTCGACAAAACTCACGATTCCTTTAAATAAAACAGCGCGTAAATCCGATGACAAGGGTACTAAATGTTTCAATTGTTTTAAATACGGACATTATTCCATCAAGTGTCCTGAACCGCAGAGGAGGGAGCGTTGTCAACTTTGTAATCGTACTAACCATCAAACGGCAAATTGTCCAGAGAATAATAAAAAAACATCTAACCAAAAACCTGAAGCAAGAGTAAATAAGATCGAGGAAAATACTCCACCTAAGAAAAACATCGTTGATTTGATTACTAAAGATATAAAAGTTAATGGCATCAGAACTAAATCATTAGTCGATCCCGGAAGTAACCGTAGTCTTATCCGGAAAACGTTCGCTGAGACATTTGGATACCACATTGAATGTTCGATTGTGTTAATGGGATTCGCTGGTGGCCAATATACTTGTAAATCGAAAATCAATGCAAGTTTAGATTTCGACGACAACATCTACGATGTGGAATTACTGTTTGTTGAAGACAGTTTTATTAGTGAGAATGTCCTTCTTGGTAAAGATGCGTTATGTCGGAATGGAAGTCGCCTGATCATCGAAGGTGAAGATTGTTGGATCGAGAATACTGACCAAATACGAAGTGGCAACAATCTGATAGCCGACGAGCTGAGCCAATTAAAGACAACTCTTTCTAACCATCGCAGATGTTTCGCAAAAAGTATAACGGATCTGGGAAAGTGTACCGTAGCTAAAATGGATATCAAAGTCACGACAGATGTGCCCGTCAAAACGAAACCATATAGAATAGCTTTTGCTAAGCGTACCATCATAGCTGGAATCGTATCGGAGCTGCTCGAAAATGAAATTATTCGCCCATCGGATTCACCATACGCTGCTGGGGTCGTTTTGGTTGATAAAAAGAACGGTGAACACCGTCTCTGCGTGGATTATAGAAGGCTCAACCAAATAACTTTAAAAATTCCATATCCGATGCCAAATATGGAGGAGCAATTTGCTCAACTAGCCGGAAGTAAATTCTTTTCGACATTGGATTTACGTATGGGATATCATCAAATTGAAATCCAGGAATGTTCGAAGAAATACACAGCATTTGTTACCACCGATGGCCATTACGAGTATAACCGAATGCCGTTTGGGCTCGTAAATGCGCCAGCTATTTTCCAAGCCGTAATGGATAAAATATCGTCGAAAATGCAAACTGGGGAAGTGCTTGTGTATTTGGATGATGTTATTATCCCAAGCAAAACGTTTGACGAAGGCCTTTATCGTTTAAATAAATTTCTGTCAGTGTTGGAAGAAAGTGGTCTTACGCTTCGTCTTGACAAGTGCACGTTCATGGCCACTGAGATTAAACACTTGGGTCACGTAGTCAACTCTGAGGGTATTTTTCCTGGAGACGAGAAAACTAGAGCGATACAAAACTTCAAGCGTCCGACGAGTGTGACTGAGGTTCGAAGGTTCCTGGGCCTCACTGGATTTTTCCGGAAGTTCGTTTCTGGCTATTCGCTTATATCAAAACCATTAACTTGTCTGTTGCTAAAATCGGAAAAGGAACAATTCGATTGGAACGATACTCAGGAGCAAGCTTTCGAAAAGCTGATTGAAATTTTGTGCAACAAACCTGTACTGGCACTTTACGATTTTTCTGCGGAACACGAAGTTCATACAGATGCCAGTAGCGTGGGTTTGGCCGGAGTACTACTTCAATCAACGGATGCTCGAAATTGGCAGCCTGTATTTTACTACAGTCGTCACTGTACGGACACTGAAAGCAAGTATCACAGTTATGAACTCGAGGTGCTTGCCGTCGTCGAAACTCTAAATCGATTCCGTGTTTATCTACTGGGAAAACATTTTCGATTGATTACTGACTGTTCCGCAATCACAAAAATGAAAATGACTAAGGAACTAATACCAAAAGTTGCTCGCTGGTGGATGAGGTTATTGGAGTTTGACTTTACAATGTCACATCGTGAAGGAAGTCGTATGTCGCACGTCGATGCTCTAAGCAGATCTCCAGACCAGCCCGCTAGTGAAATGGAACCGGCCGGATTCGTTATGAAGGTAACCGTTGATACAGATAATTGGTTGTTAACTATGCAATTACAGGACGAAAAGCTGCATAATATTATTTCCGTTTTAAATGGTGAATGCAAATCGGATCAAGAACAAGAACTGCGAAATGACTATCGTGTCAAGAATCATCGGTTGTACAGAAAAGAAGGTGGTGAACTCAAGTTTGTCGTACCAAAATCAGTTCGTTGGCGTATCGTGAAAATGTACCATGATGATATGGGACATTTTGCATTAGAGAAATCCATTCAACGCGTTAAGAAACTATTTTGGTTTCCGAAGATTCGGAAATACGTGAAGGATTATATAGCTGCTTGCACCCAGTGTTGTTATTTTAAGTCAAGGGGCGGAAAACCTGAAGGGCGTCTACACTACGACGAAGTTTCACCAATTCCTTTTCGTTTATTACATATGGACCATCTTGGACCGTTTGTTCGCAGTAATAGAGGCCATTGCTATGTTCTGGCAATATCTGATGCGTTTAGTAAGTTTTTGCTCGTGAAACCTGTTCGAAACACTAAGACCTCATCGGTTATAAATACCATCAACGAGATGACCAGTTATTTCGGTCTACCTAAGCAGATTGTGACTGATCGAGGAACTGCGTTCACCTCTAAGATATTCGAAGAGTTTTGCGATCACAACTGCATACATCACATTAAGACAGCGGTGCGAACCCCACGTGCTAACGGGCAAGTGGAAAGGGCAAACCAAACTATTCTTTCGTATATTCGAACATCCGCCAACGATGCCAAGGATTGGGATTTGACTCTGCGTGACCTTCAGTGGACAGTAAATACTCAAATAAATACGACAACGGGATTCAGTCCAAATTAACTCATATTCGACTTCAAGTTAATTGACATCATTCAAAACCGTCTCATCGCCGCAGTAAATGATGACACTAATGCTAATGACAGTTGTATTCCAATATGCGAGAAAAGGAAACAGGCAGTTGTCCGGATGCAAGATGAGAGAGCTAAGTGGAAGGATCGTTTTGACCAAAAACACTCCGAACCTACACGTTATTGTGTGAATGATCTAGTAGTCCTTGAGAATGTATCTGCAGCAACCGGCGAGTCAAGAAAACTAGAACCTAAATTCCGGGGACCGTATATTGTAACTAAGGTGTTAGACAAAAATCGCTATGTAGTTGAAGACATACCGGGAATGCAAGTTACTTCACATAAATTTTGTTCAATCTTTTCCTCAGATAAAATGAAATTGTGGTGCCAGAACTCTCCAGAGCTTGATGACAACGACGAATCTGAAGACGACGAAATCGAGGACGATTCCATGTCAGGATCTGCCGAATTGTGAAACGAAACGGGAAAAAACTGGAACGTCGGAGACCAACGAGGAATGGAGTAGTCGGAAATTGTATCTCGTGGCGAGTGTTTTACAACGTTAAGCCCTTCTGGCATATTTAATGAATAATACATATATATACTAATAAAGTTGTTCGCTGTAGTTTAAAAGCTACATATCTTTTCATCTTCGTTTTTTTTATAATTGCTTGACATTATTCATATTTAGATCAGAGAGTATGTTACCGTACGAATTTGCACGGCTACAATTCCAATCGCGGTGACGACAATTAAGATCTCCCCCAATTATAAACCTACTATTCTGATTTGTCAGTCTCATCAAATCACTCTTTAAGGCAGCTCGCTTTGACGGATTACCAACTCCTCCAGGAAAATAGACAGAATATATTTCAATGGAGTTTCCATTGCAAAATGGAATCTCAATGCCTACGTTTTCTACTACCATAGTATTTACGGAGAACAAAGCGGAGTGACGTATATTTCTTCTTACTACAATGGCAACACCACCACCTCTTCTATTTACTCTATCCATTCGATAGAACTTGTACTGGTTATTAGATAAATTAATTTCATTTGTAAGCATTATTTCAGAAACTAACCCTACATCAATATTATATTTACTTAAGAAAGCAAAAAACTCTAAAGTTTTATTTCGAATGCTTCTCGCATTCCAAGTAATTATTCTTAAGCTAGCACTCATTATTTGTTAGTATAAATATACTTAACTGCAAGTTAAGTGATAACATTAAATTGCTCCGATCTGCTGCTGCATTGGCTGAGTAAAGTTGTCATCTCAGTTGTTAGAGCGCTGATTTCTTCCAATGTAAAGAGCTTGCAGGAATCCACCTTTTCAGGATTTCTTGCGTGCCAGGGGTTATTTGTCGGTTGCTGACCAGGTACGTGTGGTGATAATGAGAAAGCTTTACGCGTCGTTTGCGCGCTAAGTGGTGGAAAAGATTGGTAACTCATATTAAGTGGTGAGTTTTCTTTAGGTCACGAGGGATTTTTTTTTGTTTATGAGATTTTCTCTTATTTGCAAAAACGTTTGACGACTTTACAAGAAACATCATCCGATTTATGAGGCCCGTTGCAGTTCGCGCATGAAATTGCACTTTTACCCGTACACTTTTCTGTTTTGTGATTTTGCGAACAGATAGCACAGAAAGTTTTTACATTGCAGTTTCTTTCGCCATGCCCAAACATTTGACAATTGAAGCATTGTGTCAATTTTTTTGTTTGTGCTGTAGCAAAGTCCCATTTAACGTTTTAAAAATCGACCTAAAGTTCTTATTTAGTTCCATTAGTCTAATGGAACCAATCTCGAGAAACACTATGTAGAACACATGCGTATATCGTTCATATGACTTTTTAACAATTTTTATGTTTTCGCATTTAAGTCCTACTTGGGTTAGTTCACTTTTAAGTGAAGCGATTGGAAGTTCATCAAGACCGTATAACATAACCTTGAATGACTTTGTCGAGGGAAGGTCATGAGTGAAGAACTGCCACTGCATGTTTTTAAAAAGAGCACACACTTTTTGATGCGTTTCGACATCATCACAATATACTTTAATTCCTATTGACATTTTCTTAGTGCAATAAGAGGAAATTTTATTTTCATTTAACAGCTTATGAATGTTAATATTAGTTTGGTGCAACACATTAATTTATGGCACTTTGGCCTGTTTCGTCGGTTTTTTATTCATCGCGATGTCATTGTCATCATCAATATCGCTATCTGGTAGGGATTGGAGTGGCCTCCAGTAATTACTATTAGAGTCTCTATCTCTATTAGACACTTTCCTTGCTTTGATGTTAACATGATGTCTTCGACATCAACAGGACGCAATCTCTTGGCAATTTTCACACTATTAGCACTTCACTGAGAGGAGGAACTAATACGTCCGTTTCGAATGAAGCTCCGGTATCAACTTTTATTATATTATTATGTAATATAAATAGAAAGTTTAACTTATGCAAAATACAATATATTTTTTTATTCTCAAAAACATAAATTCATCAAAACAGGTAGCTACCAACCACATGGTAATTATCTTCAGAAATTCCTGTTGACAAATATGCATGTCACGATATACATATGAAAGCTTTCATGAGCGAAGTGCTTATGCATTTCATTGTAATCAGAGTGAAAGGTTAACATTCCTCCTCGAGAGGAGAGGCATTTGCTATAGGAAATTAGAAGAACTAGCATCACACCGCAGAACGGTTTTTCGTCTGGTGGCCGAAAATATGATAGAGGTTTCTCAAAAAGATGTTCTGTGACCTCATTTCGAATATTGATGAAAAACTTGGGCACTGCTGGATTAACAATTCTACAGCTTTGATGCACCGATCAATATATAGCCATAATATTGTCATAATTTGTGTGAAAACAACTATTTTAAGAATGGTAATAGTTACGAACATATTTCTTCCATTTTGCAACTGAAAGGGGGGTTGTATAGCTAGGCTACAATCCTCATCGCACGGAATTGCCTATATATATACTGCAGGTTATGCAACCTCTCGGGGTAGGAAGGTGTTATCCATTTTATCAGAAAATGTCCTGTTCTAAGAGATATACTTAGGAACTTTTTAGGCAGGGACATCAAAACCGAAGCAAAAGTCTTAGCCCCCCTCAATTGCGAGAATGATAACACTCTTCTTTTTTATTTTTATAAAACAGCAGTAAAGTATCGAGCCCAAACGAAACTTTTTAAGATTAACCAAAAACAAAGGCAACTTATTACGCATTTATGTATGTAAGCGTACATTTTATTTTTCTTTAATTTAAATGAAATCTTACGAAGTTTGTATAATTTAATATCAATCGGGCAAAACGATATTTGCCACGCTTGCATGTTTTATGGAACGGGTCATTCCATGAAGGATCAACCGACGTTCTGAACGACATCCCTCCGATTTAGTAAAAATACTCATTGGAGTGGTACGAATCATAAGGCAAAAAAAGTTTTGCAAAATTCGATATAATTTGCTTGTAACGGAACTTCAAAAATTCGCAAAAAATCAAAAATTAAGTATGCTTTCTCTTATAGGTATTTAAAAAAAACATAACTTTGGCTCTGCTCATCAGAATTTGATAAAATATACCTTGTTGAATTCAGAAATAGGTGAACTTTCAAAGATTTGGAATAATTTTTATTTTCAAGGACGAAGGATATTTCAGAATATCCTTTTTACATATATTCTTGAATAACTCAAAAAATGGTATTTTGTTTTTTTTATTTTTTTATATATTATAGAAAGATTCGTCCTCTATTCCCATTTCAAACTTCAAGTTCAGCCAAAATAATGTTTTATAGGCGGCTAAATCAAAAAACTAAATATTTATTACGTTACTCCTCTTATCATCCTCACATATAACTAGAGCCCGACCGAAGGTGAATTTTTTGGCCGAAGCCGAATCTAATGGAGATTGTATTTCAAAATGCTAAAGAGCCTAAAATATAGTGATCAGTTTGATAAAATTGATCGGTAGATATTTTCTTTTTTATTAATTTATTTTACAAAGAAACAAACAGCAAAATAGCCAGTAAATTATTGCAGTAGACTCTTTTAAATAACACATAAACGGAACAATCAAAGTGAATGCTTAGCAAAGAAATAAAAACAAAAAATAACCAGTAAGAAAATCCAAAACCCTAGGTACATTAGATAACACGTAAATACAACAAACAAAGTTAATATGAGAAGACAAACGATGAAGTTGAATTAATAATCAAAATTAAATAACTTAATATTATATGTAAGAAACAAAAGTTTTTGAACATTTTCTCCCTGCAATTTAGCCCCGATTAGCATAAATTTGTCCAGCAGCACTGAATAATTGCTCACTCGCTACACTAGGAGGAGGAGCTGATAAATATTTGTTAGCTACTTCTTTCAAGTAGGTATAAGGACTTGAGGCCCAATAATTAAAAATTTCAGCATTCCTTGTAGCTACATGCTACAGAAACGAAACAAACATGAAATGACTTGCTCGAAATCTCCTCCAAAACACGGTGCGTATGATAGTTTAATTTTTGCGGAAAAATAGTTCGGCTTCGGCAAAATCTTCGGCCTTTTCTTGCCGAAGCCCAATATTTTGCCGAAGGTGGAAATTTAAGCCGAATGTGGCCGAAGCCGAATGTTCGGTCGGACTCTACATATAACCCGAGTGCACATACATAAGTACATAGCTGTTTTTTTTTTTTTAGAAAAAACAAAAAAACAGAAAAAAGACGTCACTGTGCTTGTTTTATTTCTTCAATGACTAGTAACTGCACATTTCCCGTTTTTGAGGAATTTAGAAGCCCATAAAGCGCACCAAACAGTGAATTTTAATGATTGTAACACGTCCCGATGTAGGCTTCTGGGTTTTCTCCACTCCAAATTCGGCGATTTTGCTTGTTTACATATACAGTGAACCAAAAATGTGGCTCATCGGAAAAAAAAATTTTGCGTTGAAAATGAGGATCAAGCTGGGTTATATTTTCGACCCATTCACGGAACCTACAAAGCGTATAATGGTCACGCGGTTTCAACTCCAGCTTGTGATTTTATAAGCTTTTAAGCCAAGATCTTTCCGTAAAATCTTCCACAAAGTGGATGGACTTAGCTCCAATTGCTGTGCACGATGGCGAATCAACTCATTTGGTTTCTCCTCAACACTGCGCTCCACAAACGCAATAACTTCTTCTGTTCGCATTGTTTGTCGAAAACGATTCATCGAAAAATTTGCTCAGATGGACGATTATGTCGACCGTAAAATGGACTTAGCGCACGATAAGTTTGGTGAACCGAAACATGGTTTTCAAAATAAGTTTGCACAATTTTCACGCAAAATATACTAACCACAAATCAACTTTCAACTGTCAAATGGACAATCTGTAGAAACAGTTTTGCTAGTTTAAAAACCAAACCTCTAAAAAAAGACCCTTTATATGTATGTATAACTTGGTTCCAGAACTCCTCAGTTTTAGGAAAAACTCTTGTAATCCACTTTATCAAGAAATTTGTGTACAGTTTGTGAATGGACTTCGAAAATATTGTTTTCACTTTACCTTTTGGCGCTTTCGACTGTGATTCGTTAAGGTTTTCATTACATGTTTTTAAGATTCTTTGTTCAGTTTACTCCACAGAAAATTTCGAAGGCTTTCCACTTCCACACATATATACGTTCTAGAGAATCAAAAGACTATTCTATTTAAATTATTTTATAATTTTAAACACAGTTGACTTCGGTTACGACTGCCAATTACTTCTTAGAATCTAACACACACTGGTCGTATTCACAACAACGGCAATTTAGGCGTGTTCTTGCTTGGGTTGGAGTTTTACTCCTGGAGATTTCAACCAAAATGCTTGCTTTAGGGATCGTTGAGTCAGGCGCTGACCTTAGGGTTTCTAGATCTTCTGATTCCGATGAGTTCCTGGACATTTTCTACAACATGTTTGGTAGATTGAGCTGACAAGATATAGAGAGGGGTGGAGAAGCTCAGACTATTGCTCCTAAATTAGAGGTGTATATAGGTACAAAAAGTCGGGTGTTTGCAAATATTTGCGGACTCAGCAAAAAGCTTTCGAAACGAGCATTCATGGTCTATGGTTCCTAGAATAGAGAATATGTGGATCAAAAAGCTGTAGTATAGTCGACAAGTGATGTTTCGTTGGTACACGTTGTTATATCGCGAAGAGGCGAATGTTAAAGAAGATTTCTGATTTGTTGACAGCTTTTGCAACAAATGAAGTCAGGTTAAAAACAACACACCAATACGCCAAGGTCGTAATTATTGTGGACGGAAATCGAATGCAAAAGTTACGACTGCCTACAAAAACCACAACATCGGTGAGATTCCCTGGCCAAAAGAAGCGAGTGAAACAGCTGCTAAAACCAGCGAGAACTGTAGTTCGGCTGAACAGAAACTGGATGTTACATGGAAATCTATTTATTAGAAAGCGAGATAATAAAAGGAAGCCAAATAACATAGTAGTTCCCCATAAATCTTCGGCATCGGAAAGATTAGCATTAGCAACAGTCGGAATGATGCATAGTGTAAACAATACGGAAATAAACTGTACAATTTAGTCCGAACCAAAGCACAGACAAACCTTAAGTATTGTGGTTTAACGCCAAGTTAGCTAGCATAAATTTGGTTTAGGATGGTGAATGCGGACAATGTAAAGCGAGGGTGAACACGGTGATGTCCAGTCTCCACCAGTATGGCACAATATGTTAGACGACTTTCTACTTGGTTCTTCAGAAGTTCTTACGTCTACGCTCATACTCGTACATATGAAAATGTTTCTAAACTCTATGCGAAATCATATTCAGCTACAGTTAGGTCTGAAATGCAGACAGCCCTTGCCATAATCGATGTAATGGAAACGATTCTAGACAAGGATCGACAGTCAATTTATTTCATTAGAATTAGATATTTTAAATCACACAGCGTTGAAAGGTATCACCATCTGATTTGACAACGAAGTTATGCTAAATATCTCCGTGGTATATAGATAGCCCACTTTTTAAAAATGAACCCACTCTTGGTTTTCTGGTACAACATGGAGCTTATAATCATGGAGGATTTATTAGAAAGTGCAAACATTCCCATTAGGTATTGAGGGCATCCTACAAAAAAAAGTCTAACGGGATCAAATCTCAGCCCCGAGACGGATAATAGACATCGCCAAAGCAGCTGATAACACGATTACCGAACTTAGTGTGCAAAAGATCGATTGTTTGATGGGCTGTGTGACATGACGCGCCATCGTATTGAAACCAAAGATTGCGTAAACCCATGTCTCCAATTTCAGCCTACAAAACTCGGTAATTATGGCTCTGTAGAGCATTGGCATTTCCAGGAGCATTTTCGAAATAAAATGGGCCACTGATGTCACCACTCCAAAATCGCCATCAAACTGTTACTCTCTGCGGATGCATTGGCTTCTCGCCAATCACATGCGGGTTTTCGATCCCCAGATGCGGCAATTTCGTTTGTTAACATAGCAGCCGAGATGAATATGCACCTAGTCAGAAAAATTATTTCTCGGCCAAATTTGACTGAGGAGCGATAACGAAGCGTTTGGTCGATTGCCCTCAATTGATAAATCTATCCGATATATTTGAGCAATATTCTCCACAGGCTGGTGCGTGATATGTTGAATTGTTGAGATCGATGGCGAGTGGATGTCCGTGGATTGCGTCGAACACTACGCTATCAAGCTAGTCTCATTAACTCTTTGCACAAACTTGCGTACAGCAGGTGTTTCATTTCGACCAAAACTTTTTTCAATAAACGCGCCGTTTGGGCAACACAGCACTCACTTTTGAAATACTCGAAAATTTGCAATATTTCCCAAAGCTGTTCAAGCCTAAAGCGAATCATTTCGTTCTGCGGTGGTATGATACTGACTTAACTGTCAGTGTCAAAATAACATATGATTCAAAAAGAAACTTGTATGTGGACTCCTGTTACATACATACAGTGTTGGACAGAACTTAAGCACGAAATGTGCATAATAAAGAAAAACTTAATAACTATCGAAAACTGCGTGAACATTATCTTACTTTAACTTTCTTTTAAGCAATAAATAAAAATCTGTAAATATTCCGTTAAGTCTCAAATTATTTTGAAAACGATAAAATTAACTTGAATTTATTAAAAACTAATTGGTCACAACTAAAGCACAAGCACCCTATATCGAAAAAACACATGCACAATTTAGTTATTGATACGTTTCCTTTATTTCTTAAACTAGATTTTGACATTTGTATAAGCAAGTAGTTGTTTATAATCGGCCATAAAAAATAAAACAAAAATAGTTATAAAATGGAGTGAAATAAATATTCTACGCATCTAAAAGAACAAATCGTATCTGATTTTTATAACGGCGGCAAATCGATCACATCTACAGTATTGCTGTTAAATTTCATTTATTTCTCGTATATAGTAATTTGTCGGTTTCGCGTTCGGGGATATGTTTAAACAATTCATTGTGGCAATAGACCCTGAAAAACAACTAATCGTGAAGATAGACTTACTCGTGTAAACAATATCATGTCGTCGAGTTGCATAAAACTTGAACTAAAGATAAATACCTTCAGCAAGACGATCCAGTGAAGAGCGGATGATGGTGGATTTTCGTCATACCGAACAATAAAAAATCCGTTTATTTTACAAACAATCGACTTCCGAAACTGAAATTTGCAAGGACACATTTTGATTGGATTGCGATGAAATGAAAAACGGTACTCTTCTCTGACGAATCAAAATTCAATTTCAAGGGATCTGATGGCTTTCGGACCGTTCGTAGGCCCAAAGGCCAACGAATTAATCCCCGGTTCACTAAGGGAATAATTAAGCATGGTGGAGGCCATGTCATTGTCTGGGGAGGTTTTTCCAGATAAGGAGTAGAGCAATTTCACAAAATAAATGACATGATGCTGCGTTTCGCCTATCTGGACATTCTCCAAAATGTCATGCTTCATGAGATGGATCTTACAACATGACAACGATCCGAAACATACCGCTAAACTAGTGCTGTTTTACCTTTGTGTAGTGGCCAGTACAATTACCTGATCTCAACCAGATGGAGAATCTATGAGAGATTGTAGATCGGAGAATAGATCGCACGAAATGCTATAAGCAGACAAAAAATATTTATAATCTTATTGAATCCATGCCTCAGCCGTGGTCCCGTAGGTATGCAGAATAATGGTCATTTCACCAAATATTACCAAAGAAACTTCTTTTTTACGATTGAAATTTATTAATTCGACAATGTTCTTTAGTTTTAATGAATTCCAATTTTATTTAATATATTTTTATTAAGTTAACAGTTAACAGAAAACTGCTGATTTTAAGGTTAATCTGAATTCTAATAAATTATGTTTAAAAGCAGAAAGATACCTTTCTGTTTCTCAAATTTATTTATTTTTTCCCAACCCATATATTTTTCGTGATTAAGTATCATCCAACACTGTTTGTATGTACATATATGCGTCAGTGCTGTTTCAACCAGACACTAAAGAAAGGATTGTTCCATCTTCGCTCAAGACGCGTTACATTATAAGCGTCACTTTTACGATTAATAATAATTGGTCGAGTAAAACTCATACTCGAGTTTCGTTAACTTTACTTTCCAACTGGGAAATTCTGTAGGAAGTTTTTTTTTTCAGCGCTATAAACCTACATAGTTAAGCTTAGCGATGAATTTGACTAAGAACACAATTAAGCGAGCGGTAATTAACCGGAGATGATGGTAATTCCAAGAATTTTATGACAATTTTGCAAAAACAAAATTATATACATACGAGTACTTCGTACTGGAAAGATTTCTAAAGTAAAAACCAATATTAACGGTGGGTTGCTTAAAGAAATATAAGAGAAGGTATATATGTATATATGTACTCGCATATACTATGTATGCACTTTTTACATTCCGTTGACTTGAACAGTTTTTTTTACTTAGACCTTCTTACTTATATATACACGAAATATAATGTTGATTGCGCGAAGGCATATCAGAAATTTTATTCCACGGATATTTTATGCAATATGAATATAATCCAATACGACACCAGAGACCGACCAAAGCCTCTAAGATATTTTATTCGATAGATTCTCACACTTATGTTGGTATCTTATTGATTTCGGTGTTAAAACAATTCAGTATACGAAAATGAATGACTTAGGGTTACGAATACGAGAAAATAAATAAACGTTATTCAACAAAACAATAATAGCAATTGCCATCACTTATCTCCTAATTACGATTATCGCATGAATTGTTTATTCTGTAACTGTAACCATATGCGAGCGGTGCTGCTAGGCCCAGTCGAAGCTCCCCATAAATCCGTCACACATAAATTTCGATTTTGAGGTCTTGTTTACACTGCATCAGCTCTTCCTCGAACAAAGCCCTCGAAGCGTAAGCGTTTAATGTACACATCCGTCAGATATCTGCACTGTATCTACACGAATTTTCGCTCATTGTGTACACACACTTGTTAATTAGCTCCGCACATAGTTTAACGCTTATAGCAGCTTTCATTAAGCGCTTATCTATAAACAAGGATAATGTAATAATTGGTTCGAGTGCGGTTGTAGATGGGCCGCATGGACTGGTGGCCGCCGTTGTTGCTGGGACTGTGGAACGTATAACTGTGGGGCTACGGGTGGATAGGAAAAGGGATGACTTTAATTTAGTTGCCCCTCTTTATGGGTATTTTTACGAGTTGTGTGTTATCAGCGCTGTTGATTTATGTTTTATCGATTCGAACACAATTAGATGTGAGTGCAGACAGGGCTTATTTAATTGACGAAGAAGATCTATCAGCCGCCCTATGTGTAGTTGTGGCTAAATATTTGTAATCATATGACACGCATTTTTCGCGCAATACCATTTCTCCATCTTAATTGTATTTTGTTGTTGTTTCGTATTACTGAAGGCTTTGGCTTTAACGAGAAAATGATTCATCGGATTCAGTACATGAAGACTGTTTTCATTAAATTGATTATAGTTTAGATAACAAGAAAATCATTAATTAAACAAATACTTGCATGTAGATAAACATGAAATAAACTCTGTATACTTGTATGTTTCGGCTATGCATGTGAGTAATTGAACAGAAGCTCGATTTTATTTTAAGCTAAACACATCCTTATCTTAATATACACAATAGAGTTTAAAAGTGAATAGTTAATTCAATAATTAGTAAAAAATTGCGGGCATTTAATTGTATGAATATAATTTTACCGAATAAACAACTTAAGAACGAAAATGATTTTCGAGAAGTCATGAGAATAAATTCACTTTATCAGCTTCTATCAGCAGAGTGGAATCCTTTTTTTGCCAATGAAGGATATGTTCATGTCCTAAGAACGTTTGTAGCAGCTTTTCAAACAATTTTATTGAAGTTTTGTGTTCTCGAACAAGTTTGGGTTAAAGAGAGTGAAAAATGACTTTCTAGTCTATTTACTTGACAATATACGAGGGGCGTTCAACATATTCTCGGTATCGGGGTGAAGCTGTGGTTGTATATATAAATTGACTTATTTATCAAGTAATACTATTATTTTCGTGCATTCATGTAAAATTTCACATAAATGTGATTATTAATTCGCGTTTTATCTCTAGTTAAACAGAATCATAATGGCAACTGAGACGATGATGGTGAAAATTGAGCTGCGCGCTGTAATTAAATTTCTCACTAAGCAAGGAAAAAGTCAAAAAACTATTCATGAAGAGATGGTGGCTGTTTACCAGGGTTCCGCACCTTCATTATCAACTGTGCAAAAGTGGTCAGTGAGTTCAATAGAGGCAGAGAGAGCATTGAAGACGACCCCCGCTCCGGCGCCCCCTTGTACGGGAGAAAGCATCAAAGAAGTCGAAAAACTTGTTCTTGAGGATACCCGAATAAAGGTGAAAATGATGGCAGAGATCACCAAGCTTTCAATTGTTAACATTCACACCATTCTTCATGACCATCTTAACCTTTCAAAGGTCAGTGCAAGGTGGGTGCCACGAATGCTCACAGCGCCTCAGAAAAAAGTGAGAATCGCATGCTGTAGAGAGCTTTTGGAGATGTGTAGTGAGAACGCGGACGGTGTTACGGATCGAATTGTTACTGGGGACGAAACATGGGTCCACCACTATGACCCTGAAAGCAAACAAGAGTCCATGCAGTGGCATAAAAAAGGAACAGACCCCCCGAAGAAGTTCAAAGTCACTCCGTCTGCCGGGAAGCTCATGGCCACAGTTTTTTGGGACTCAAAGGGAATATTGCTCATTGAGTACAAAAAAAAACATCAACGCCACATCCTACGCTTCCACTTTGCATAATTTGCGGGAGGAAATTAAAAAGAAAAGACGGGGTAAACTCGCAGCGGGTGTGTTGCTTCTTCATGACAACGCTCCTGTTCACACGGCGCGAGTTTCCAAGGCTGCTGCGCGAGATTGTGGTTTCGAAGAAATCCAACACCCACCCTATAGTCCAGACCTTGCCCCTAGTGATTATTTCCTGTTTCCGGATTTGAAAAAATGTCTTCGTGGAAAAAGATTTTCGGATGATGAAGAACTCAAGTCGGCATTAAATGGGTATTTTGCAGAGAAAGAGGAAATTTATTTTTTTGAGGGTTTAAAAAAGCTTATCTCAAGATGTAACAAATGCATTGATGTTAGGGGAGATTATATTGAAAAATAAAAACAAATTAAATTGAATTCGCATTTTCCTTCATACCGATACCGAGAATATATTGAACGCCCCTCGTATATTGTCAATTGATCTCCATAACAATCCATCCCAATTCCGCAAATCGCGGGAAGTCGTTGAAAATAAAAGCACTACCACTTTACATTATGCCGAGCCTGACAGCATAAAGGCAATTTAATACTTGTACAGCTGGGAAGCAGAAATGGTGACAGAGGAGACACCACTATTGCCAACATTTATACCCCCTACCAACTGGCACAATCCTTTGAAGGATCCTGCCGTGCAAGTTGTGGCTTGTGCAGTCGCGTTAACCGGGCGACTTCGTAAAACACCTAGGACATGAATTGTTGACTTTCGATTATCCACGTAAAATGTTCGGACTCATGTGGTGGATAGGGGAAAGCCAGGAAGTGTGGTAGAGGTTCTCATATTTCCGCGGGCCAAGAGTCTAAATTCCCAAGTCAAGGTGTTTTTGAATACGCGCAGAGGACTGAATGGTGCAGGGAACTGAAAACGTGAATTTAATTTCCCTCTGATATACCGGGCGACCTCTATAGTAACCAGGCTTAAACGCCTTACACATGAATAACAATAAGGAAAAAAATAATAAAGCAAGAACAATAACAAAATTAAACTATTAGAGTTTAGGATAATTTAATCTGAATATGGTCGAAAAACAGGTTGATCCTGACAAACGAATACTGCATTGTTGCTGGTGAAACCACAAGTGTCTGATAGACTATGAGCAGGTTAAACAATAAAACAGTAATCGCTTATCGTTATAGTACTTCTAAAGAAAGAGATTTTCATCTTTGGCCAACGGAAATTGCGACGACAACTAGCCACCATATACTCCTGATATGTATTGCGCCATCGGATTACCACCTATTCTGATCTCGTCACCAGAAGTGAAAACTTCTGTTGCAACTGAATGGATAAGCTCCCAAAACGTTTGCAAGCGTTTTAAGTTTTAACCTAAGTTAAATAAATTTCTGACTGACTACAATAATATATAAAAAAAGGATATATAATTTTCTAGAGCAAAAACTAGAGCATTTTAATATGTTTTTATCGCCCTCTTAGTTAAAGGGCAGTGCGACATATCCCCCTGTCCACCAATTTCTTATTTTAGTTTCAAAAAATCTATCACCCATTAAAATTTAACCGCTCAGATCTGAGACTGTATTTACGAAATTTATAATAGATAATAGAGTCGTCTATTTACAAAAAAAATTGATTGTATTTTGTGTTGGTATTTTTTAAAAAATCCATCAGTGGATTTTGGTGAAAAACAAGTGGCATTGTCAAGCAGATCTGACAAAAATTCAAATCCATTCGTTCGCGATTTATTGTGGTCCGAGTCAGTTTTTACTTATATATACAGACGTTTTCTTTAAATTTGTTTAAAACCACTATAGACACCTTGAAATATAAAAATATCACAAAATTTTTATTTTCAATTTTCGGGGTTAGTAAGAACTTCCCTATCAGGAGGTTAGAAAATGCTACACGGCTCCCATCTGAAATCTCGTACAGGACAAATGCTCAGGAAATTAATTTACTAAGCATGGAGATAGTAGCAAATACCGATTTAAGTAAGTCTCATCAAAAGCGTCGAATCGCTGCCCTTATTAGGGACAGAATTGAACCCGAGGAGGCAAAACGGCAAGAAAGAGCCAGATATTGGCTAGTTCTCGCACAGAGGAACAGAATGGGCCCAGCAACAACAAACATTCCAGGTCCATAGATGGCTCTCATTCCAGGTCCATAGATGGCTCTCATATGGCAGAAATGAAGAAGAAGCATAAACCACACGCAGAGTCACATAAAGACACATGCGCAGGTATGCCTAAATGAGACGCTATGCACCAAGAGTCTGCTCACAAATCTCATTCAGAAGTGAGCAATAGCTTAAGTGGAAGCAAAATAAAAGCAAACATGCTTAAAACGTCCGGTGGGATGGGGACTGCAGAGGAGCGACAGAGCACAACAGCCAGTGAGGAAGAGCCCACTGGAAGAGATGGACAAATCCAACAAAAACTGTGCCATACTAAGATTTGTGGCTACCTCAAATAGAGGCGTAAGGTTGTTGATCACCTGCCATAACACAGCAACTAAAAATAGGTCCATGTCTTCGGTAGACAAAATTAAACCATGAAAAATGTAAATTCGAGGGACATGGTGTTCCCATGTTATTCGCCTGGGATATCTTCGTTCCTTCTTCTCAACTGATGAGAATAAAAAGACCATCGAGGCCTGTCCAGAAGAAAAAATCTGAAGTCAAAATTGAGAACAGAGTACCAGCTCATCGAACAATTAGTGCGCGAGAAAGTGGAGTACACTTGGAACTGATAAGGCCCAAGAAAACCAGCATACTGAACCCGTCATATCTAGAACTTGCAGCTCAAGGGAAGGTCTCAAAGCTCTCATAAGTCAGCTAGTCCACTGGAGAAGCTAAAAATGTTGGAAGTTCTGCCAACATATCCTTACAATAAATTTTAATATTAGATTAAGATATATCCAATTTAATCTACGGCATACAAAAGCCGTCTCTGCAGTATTAGGTCTCAGATTTAATAGGGATCGCCTAGATGTAGCCTGTATCCAGGAGCCGAACGCATATGAAGACCGGATAAGGTATCTCTCAGGTGAGCTATTCTACCTAGAACTTTAATTGTGATAAATCAAAATATATTAGCTACGAGTACTCCAGTTCCAGAACACACAAATAAAGACATGGCAACGGCAATAGTTCAGCTAGCCATTGAAGGCGATAAGATAGACGCAGTATTATGCTCAAACTACCTGTCGATGGACTCTTCCGACCTGAGCTTGCTCCCATTGCAAGAACTCATGGACTACTGTGGCAGAAGGAGACTGATAATTGGGTGTAATGCGAACGCCCACGCCCACGGGAGTCTCTTCTAGAATTTATTTACAAAAATAAATTTGAAGTTCTAAATTATGGAAATAGCCCTACATGTTTAAACAGCATTAGGCAAGAAGTCCTTGACATCATCCTATGCATCCCATTTCGATTGAAAATCATTGAATAATCATCGATAAATCCTATTGTATTAGGCTCCAAAATTTTCAAATTCAATAGACAGCCTAGATCCACAGACTCTGACAGATATAGACTAGAACTCATGGAATCCACGACCAATTGCTATAAAGGCATAACAAACATTGGCAGCCTACAACTTAGTTGCATGAATCTCAATGTTGCAATTAAATCTGTCTATCAAAAGTCGGACAACCACTCTACGCCATGATGGAATAATAAATTCGACAAATTAAGAACATAAAGAAAGGTTTTTTTTTTTCTTTTTTTAAATAACAAAAAAGCGTGAGACGGGACGGAGAATGGGCTGTGGTACTTTGAAACACTGACAAAGTACTCGTATGACCGAGAATTTAGAAGAACTAAAAGAGAATCATGGAAAAAGTTGTGCCAAGATCTCTCTGACATTCGAAGCAGCGCAGCGCTCCAAAAAGCACACAAATCGAATCTGACTAATGAAAAAAACTGAATGGCACCTATGTGGAAAGAGGTGTACAAACGCTACAGTTCTTAGCCGAAACCGATTTGCCTAATTCCACCACCACATCCAGTGCTTCCGATAATCCTATCCAGAGGAAGACCAATTGAACTACCAGAGAGGACTGGAAGAGGTGACCACATATTCGATGTCGTCAAATATGCTGCGAAATGTCTAAGTTTCTTCAAGCGATGTAAGAAATACTTCACCTTCTCTGATCTGGCCTCATTTTATAAGGCATTTATCCGCCCTAAATTGGAGTACAATGCCCATATCTGGTCGGGTGCGCCGAAAGCTAGCCCTGCCTAGCTCTTTATTCTCTAGACATTATAACCTTCAAACATTTAAAACCAGCGTTCACCGGTAACTCTCTTTCCATCCTCCCTGATTTTCCCTCGCCGCGCTGTGTGCATACATTTTAAAAATACTGAAATCCCTTGATTATAAAAAAAGAAAAAAAAAAACCACCATAGCATTTGAGGTTCTACTAAGCCATCCACCTCTTCATCTTGACATACAAAAAGAAGCCTTTGCAAACGCCTACGTGAACTATTAGGAATTGCTGCTATGCTGCATGGAACTTTAACCATAACTTAAAGGTTGCATTCCCTAATCGTTAGAACTGTGAACAGAGATTCTCTTCAAAAGAGATTCACTGGTGTGGTACACTGACGGATCCAAAACAGACGAAAGAGTTGGAGCAAGGATATGAAGAAACCAGAAATACCTCACTATATCCAAGTATGCACAGTAGCATCTCTGTACTTCAACCTTAGATACACGCAATAGAGCTCTGCATTAGGGAGAACCTAATCAGATCTGCCACAGACAAGAACATTTATATTCTCTCTGACAACAAAGCGGCCCTACTTGCTATCAACTCTTTTAAGATAATGTCTCACATTATCTGGGGCTGCATTATACTTCTCAAAAGACTAGCCAGCACCAACGGACTCTATTTAATCTGGGTGAAACGTCACAGTGGTTACGATGGTAATGAAAGAGCAGACGAATTGACAACAAAAGGTTCGGCTTCAACGTTCATGCTGCCATGACCATTTTGCGGTTTACCAATCAGCCCCATAAATAGCTAAATAAATAGCTGGCCAAAACCAAAGGCATTCCATTATTGGACAGAAACAGAAGGCAACCGGCCCTTCAAAATCTTTTTACCAACCGCTTCCCTCAGTAGAACAAACCAACTCCTACAGATTTCTAGGTTTCAGAAACACGCAGTAACCGTATTCCTAACAAGTCACTGGAATCAAAAAACACCTTATGACTATAGGAATAGCACAACAACCGTCGCATGTGGAAAGAGGACCAAGAAATAGCAGAGTATATACTCTGGCAGTGTAACCGCCCAAGCAGAACACGTCTATGTGTTCTAGGTTAGCCATATCTTGAGGCAGCATATATCACTGCCAGCTTATTCAAAGACATAGTCGAATTTATTAGAATTTCAGGCATGATGGGTGAGCTTTAACTTGAGGAAACCACAATAGGCCTAATATGGACACAGTTATAAGGGTACATAGTCCTACCTCCCCTCTTCATCAAATCTATCTAATCTAATGGGCACAACAATTGGTATAGTGACCAGGAACAACGAATAGTTGGATATGGATTTATCATTAGAGGGAGACCAAGGGAAATAAGTTTTAAATTTTAAGTAAGATACATCAGCGAACGTGTGGTTACAATATTACAAGTCAAGACTATAAATTACCCTTTCAGATAAGAAATACATTTTTTTTTAAATTCTTCTGCCAGCTCGTCGCTCAGACATACGAAAGCAAGCAATGTCATAATCCCCACGTTGAGATTCTTTGAGGTCCCTGACAATTTTGACGCCAAGTTAGTAATTTGCAGCAATTTTTAGGAAGTTTTGGAATAACTACTTGTAGAAGGACTTAATTGACAATTCCTACACTTATGATGCCAAAGCATGTGTTAAGTTTTTCGATAAATGGGACAGAAAGAGAAATAAAGATGTTTGGGATCAGTGGCTATTTCGCTCAATGGGTGGCATCCAACGTTTAATGGGGAGACTAAATGATTAGTGATCCCTTTTGGCATGATTTGAAGTTTAAGAAAAAGATGCACTAAGGAAATATGTTATATGGTCTATGTAGCAACATTTATCTTGACAAATTTTTTGGTATCGATGGCTAGAGCATGTTGAGCTAATAAATACTACGGTTTTGGCCCGAACAGAAAGGAAAAGGGCAATGCTGTAAAGATGTTTGATTCTTGCGATTGCAACTGCGATTGATAAATAGATGCATGATTACTTTACTTAAAACGAAGACTAAAGTTATCGCCCCCATGAAGACGTTAGTGGCATATCCTTGTTCGGTTTTGGACACCATCAAAGAAGCTTACAGAACGTCACAATAATTTTATAACTTTATAACTTTTAGCTTTATAACTTTACTAATTGGAGTGTTGTCTAACTCTAAAACACATTTTGCGAGAAATCATTGTGGATCTTTATTTACTTAATATTAAAGCTTGGCTTATGGGAATTATGTGTGGAACACAACTTCATCAACAGCTCCGATTGTAGGATTCATCCGCTTGTCAATATTTTCCACGACTTTTTCAAAATTAGCGGATCAACGACCTAAATTTCTGTATGTATGTTGTGTTTGAGGTCCTGAGTTGTTCTTAGATTGTTGGTGTAAACTTCTTCAAATAATAATATAAAAAGAAATCTAACAGAGTTGAACCGCATGATATCGGTGGTTAACAATAATACGATCTTCGAATTTCTTTTGCTGTCTTGCAGAGCTCACCAGCATTCATCCAGTTTCGGGAAGAAAAAGTCGGTCAAAATCTGTCGACAGCGTTCTTCGTAAAAAATGTCCCAATGATGTCACCAGCCAAAAACCACACCACACAGTTACTTTTTTGGGATACACTGGTGACTCAATCTGGTCGCTATACATACAATAGATATATATGCAATAGATATATGTATATCAGCAGCAGTTTGGAGGATTCTGACCTTCACAAAACATGACCGGCCACCAGCTGTCGTGAATTTAGATGTTCATCTGGAAAATGTCCAACGAATTTATTTTGATCCCAATACCATGAGAGAGCGTTTTGAAAATCCACGACAAACAACGCCCTTGACATTTTATACAGTGAAGAAGATATTTTCACCAAAATCCTGACATCGTAGTACACGTATGATAAGCAAGCAGGAGCATTTAGGCGATGACGGCGCAGTTGTCCAGTAGAAGTCTTCCCCGGAGTTTTCAAGGACATTACATAGGGTATACACGGTGCATCCTAAAAACACCGTGTGCTCTTACTTGCTCCTATTACTGCATACGGTTCGAGGCCCGACATCATTTTCATATCTGAAGACATTTGATGATGTAGCGTACCCATCGGTTTCATGCAACCTGTAGGGCGTGTAATTCACTTGACTGTGACCAACACTGGAACAATACTCTCGCGGCTGTTTGCATGAGTGATAGTCCCAGTAGAATGTGACATTTGTTTGATGTCATGTTGGTGATCTATGAGCTTTCGAATCGACTGCTCTATAATAATGGGTTGAGTGTACGATGTCAAACAATAAAGCAGTACTGTAGATCGAATATTGCAGGATATCTGCCAAAAAAAAAGCTTATGGGTAAGCTCAGCGGTAATTTTCGACAAACGCTCCCTATTGTTACTCGATGTACCCGAGTTGGCGGTTTAAATGCCTCACTCTCTTTGCCACAGGATTCACCGACTTCGGCTGATGGTTATCGTAAGACCAAAACTTGGCGAAACATCACACGCTCAAAAATTCTCTACTATATCATTGAAAGTCAGCGGTGGAACTCTAGTGGAGGAGAATGGTTAAGTGAAATTATCAGAAACGCTCGGCAAAATTATTTCCAGTGCACAGATACCACATCAAAGCAGTTCCTGGTTATTTGAACGAGCTTGAACCCAAGTCTAATGTAATTGTAGCCATAAAGGCTCGAGTAAAAACTGAGGTATTGTAAGAATATCCTTGCTTATTCCGAAAGAAGTAAAAGTGATCACCTTCGCTTAGTATGTAATTTTGTAAACAAAATAGTCTACAGCTACAAGAAATTAATGTTTTCCCTAACTACAAATGAAAGGGAGTTATTGACCGATAAGGATATGACATTTGAGTAAATAGAACATATATCCAATGATAAAGCACCCCATTAGGAGGAATAATATATACAATATATAGAGCCGTGGTTTGACAAAGAATGTCGTAAGGCAAGAAAGATTGCTTTCGCTTGGCTTAGCCTATTTCGTCAGTATAACGAGGGTGTTATGAAAGATCAGTATGTAAAAGCCAATTCGACATATAAAGTCACTATCAGAAGTAAGAAAAAAGCATATGAGTACTATGAGGTGCTTGCGCTGAAAATGTCAGCTTGTCTAAACTCTTCAGAGTTTTGAATATCTGCCAAGATGCTTAATGGTGGTGTCGGTGCATAATATGATAAATAGCAAATTGAACTGGAATATTCTTTACCACAATTTTATTTGCCGATGAAATAGTATTACTGGCGAGTACCCAGGTGATTATGAACAGACTGCAGGTATACTGTGTTCTGTGGAATTTGATTATAATGCTTACTAAATCGAAGATCATGATTTTCAAGAAAAGTGGAGGCAGACGCAATAGATGATGATGACGGAAACAGGTTTATCTCCACTCTTTATCAAAACTCTAAAAGTCTAAGTCGACCATATCCCTAAAGTTCTAAAAATGTTAGATTACTGACTGCCCAACATAATAGCGCTTTAAGCAATACTGGCCAGATTAAGTTGGTTCAAAGTGTAGCTAGACCTATTAAGAAAATCTGAGCTAAACATTGAGCCCTGTTGGTGAAGAATGGAAATTCCGACTCTGACTCCAATATATAAAGTGGACATGGTGAGCAAGAATGAACTACAGCAGCATAAATCACAGCTTATGTGAAAAGAACTATTTCCAAGATAAATACAGGACCAATGAAATAGAAACCATGTTAAAGCAAAGGGGACACCTTTAAAGCTTAATTATATTCCACATCTAGATGGCCTTCCTCTCTTGTGTAACAAATCTAACTTGAAGGAAAGGGAAGATACTAAACATTTTATGGAAGATGCATAAATATACGGAGACTATGCAGCAATGTAAATGTGATATTATCGAGGATGTTACCGGGAAATTGTGTAAAATGAATAATTTTAAAACTGTGCTGGTATTTTTGCGAAGGGAATTATTCTTATTGAAAAGTTATAGTTTTCCATCTGGCAGACGGTAAAGCCATTTTGTAATCAAATGATTGAATCGAAAATGTATTTCCGAGTAAAATAAAAATCAGTTAATCTAAATCAAGTACAAAATGTTGCTTGCTCTTGAGTCAGCAACCCTGATAATCAATAATTTTAGTTCCAGAAATAAAAACAACAAATTTGACTTAGAAAGAAATTTTGTATAAAAATTATTGGTGTATTTTTTTTTCCTGACCTTAATAAAACACCAGATTGTAGACAATAACCAACACATAAATTTCAATTTTTTTTAAACTGATACGACTCTAAACAAAGTAGGGTAACTGCCAGTTTTCATGCTAATTTTGAGTAACGAAAATGAATTACTGTGTGCTCATCTGTCACAAAGGTGATGAATACGATAAATGTCATTTAATGACGACTAATCCCACACTATCCATTGACTCAAGGTTATAATAAGGCTCACCGACAATAACGAGTAACTGTGTAAAACTCTCATCAGTTTAAAGTGGAAGAAGGTATCCCTGGTCGTTCTTAACGCAAGATTATTCGAATGTTTTTTAGTCCCGTTGCGTTGGAGATAGTTGAAATAATTGTATATCAGCGAACCATACGAGATGTACAGCGACATTGACTTGGTCAGAGTAGAGCGCATACGGCCACCTGAAATGGATAGGACATGTAGAGAGAATGTATTCAATGCTCCAATCTCCGATTCATTCCATACGGACAACATGATTAAGGAACGCCTCGATGGGGAAAAACCTCAATCATCCTGCAGCGTGCAACTAGAAGCGATTGAGAAACGATTACTCAGGTTAACTCCGGACTGAAACATCATCTAAATAAATCTTAACCAGACAATTTCCCTTCCTGCAATTTCACCAGCTGCAAAGCGCTTGATAGGAGACATGTCAAACTCTACGCAAGTTCTACCATAAATGCTCCTAGAGATTATCAATCTGTTATCAAGATCATCAATCCACTAAAAAGAGTGATTTTTTGTCCTAAGTCGAGAATTGATATTGTAAAGGGCCCGCCATCTAACGTTTTTTTTTTCAACTAGTGCTTATTTCGTGAATGGTAACACTTAGCTCATGCGTGATTTGACAGATAATTAGTTGTATCCTTCCGCTGAACGAATATGGTTGTGTATACGCTTGAACAACGCTGGAAAATATTGCGATATTACTTTGAAGATCATGGTAATGTTGCAGAATGTGTGCGAAATTGTGTACGGATTTTGGAAGAAGAGAAGCACCGTCAGCTTCGTATGTTCGTTATCTTGTGAATAAAGTGAAAGAAACTGGCATCCTTATCGATAAACCAAAGCGTGAAAAGCCAAAAACAGTGCGTACACCCGAGAATATTGCTGCTGTGGCAGAAAGTGTGCGCGAAGCGCCATCAATATCAATTCACCGTCGTTCTCAACAATTGAACATTTCGGAGACATTTTTGAGACGAATTTTGCATAAAGACCTTGGTATGACGCCATACAAAGTCCAATTGGTTCAGGAGTTGAAGCGAACTGACCATCCAATGCGTTTTCGCTTCGCTAAGTGGGCCTGCGATCGACTTAGAGAAGATGCCGATTTTGCCAAAAAAATCATCTTTTCAGATGAAGCTCATTTTGATCTTGGCGGGTATGTAAACAAGCAAAATTGTCGCATTTGGGGCACAGAAAACCCGCACGCATACATTGAAAAGCCGATACACCCAAAACGAGTCACTGTTTGGTGCGGATTTTGGTCCAGAGGCATAATTGGGCCATTTTTCTTCGAAAATGAGCAAGGAGTGGCCGTTAAAGTCAATGGCGATCGTTATCGGGCCATGTTGAACGAATTTTTGTCCACAAAAATTGAAGAGGAGGATATTGAGACAGGACGGCGACGGTTTCAACAGGACGGCGCTACGTGCCACATAGCCGAAACTACACTCGATGTTTTGCGCCCTGTTTTTGAAGATCGCATTATCAGCCGCAGGGCTGATGTCTTTTGGCCACTTCGGAGCTGCGATTTGACACCGTTGGACTACTATTTGTGGGGTGCCGTAAAAGATAAGTGTTACGCCGACAAGCCAGAGACAATTGACGCTTTAAAGGACAATATTCGTGAAGCCATTGGTGAAATACAGCTGCACACAATCGATAATGTGCTTAAAAATTGGACCGATCGTGTAGGCTACTGCATGGCCAGCCGAGGCAGCCATTTGAATGAAATTATTTTCCATTATTAACCGGAAGGATGAAACTAATTACCTGTCAAATCAGACATGAACTAAGTGTTACCGTTCACGAAATAAGCACTAGTTGAAAAAAAAACGTTAGATGGCGGACCCTTTATATGAGAATGATGAGAATTTCTTACTTCGAAACTTTAAATCATCAATATCTAATTGAATGTAATAAAATACATAACTGTATTCTCAGGATAAAAAAAAAAACACAATTATCCACAATATGAAATTTCTATGTACATTGACCCAATCGTAATAGAAACTACCCAACATTAATATCCATATACTCCATGTCATATTGTGTTTTAATGAAGCTACAAAACCGGACAAACAAACGCAAAATGATACGATCCTTGCCCCACGGATATATGTATCTACATACATACATACTTATACACTCGACTTGTTCGTCCAACAAATTCATGAACAAACTTAACAAACATGCAAAAACATCATCATCATAGGCGAATGGCATTGCCGCAACCATCTCTGGCACCTTAACCACCAGTATAACCACATCGACAATATGGTCGAGCATGTCATTATTAAAATGAAAACCATTACAACACAAAGTTGATACACTACATACATCTGCCATCCGCTTGTTGGCAGAGGGAAGTACAATTTTCTACAGCTTTGTATGCATGAAACACCTATTGTAACGCTTCCGGCCATCCTGCGAACTACACAGGATACACACGATCCCCTGATTCTGTGTTTTCCGGTCGCTACTAAATACACTGGCACTAGTATGTCCTGTCCACAGTGCTGCATGATGGGTGGAGACGCTGCAAAAACATCATGTTACATCTATTTATCATGTTCCACTGCCATAATTGTTGAATTTATAATTAAAATTTTATTGGGATTCTTGCATCCAAGGCCATCGCTTTACGTTGCAAAGAGTATGTATGGATAGTATCGCATCCAACTACGAATATCCATATAATTTAACAGTTACGAATACGTACATATGTACATTGTTATTCTGTCGCCTGTTGTGTGCGTAGAGGCGTGAATTCAACTGCGGTTAGGCTTTTGAGTGGCGAATGAGATCATGAAAAAAAAAACACGTACTCATTTGCAGCATTAAAATTTCGTCCAGTGATGTGGTGTTAATGATGTTAACACGGCTTAAACACTCAATGTTTTTTTGCATAGGTTTTTGTAGGTCATTCAACCTATAAGTATATACGTATAGCCATAGTTCGGACGCTCTAATTCAATCAATCGTCTAAGTGCCAGGATAAACGCCTGTTGACCCGAAGCCTTCCGCTCATAATTTTCAATCAGAAATCTCTCAAAAGTCAAAAGTGATGTGGAACGCGCTGTGTGTGCCATCATTAAAATTGCTGACGGAATCAATAAATAACCAATTAAGGGCGAGAGCATATGTTGCTGGAGGGCCTGTTTACCTATCTCGAAAGGAGATCTTTGTCGGGATCGCCAATTTACTCGCATTCTTTGTTTTTCGTAGAATGGTGTTAAAAAATGTCACCTGAAGCAGTTTACACGTGTGATGGTTAATCGCAATGTGGAGCTGTTACGGCTAATTTTCTGCTTCTCTCTGCGCCAGATGGTGTGCCAGAGTGTCTTAGAGACTTCACAACAGTGAAATGCTTGTTGAGTCCTGGCTAAGAATGAGGAAAAAATGTGCTAATGGTGATAAGGTGGCTTACAAACAAGGGTGATATATTAAACTAATTGGCAGAGCGATAAATCTTGAAAAACTTTTTGCCTTAGGCGCAGGTGTATCTTAGAAATAATCCAAGTGAGTAAAGGTGCATTAGTTTAAAATAGGGATAAGCAATTCAAATGGAAATACAGAAATTAAAGAGGAGATAGTTGGTACGAATAGGTGTAAGAGTAAATAATATGCGGTAGTACGTATAACTTGGCGCATAATTAAGTTTGCTGACTACTGCGCAATAGGATCTAGGTTTAAATCTCGACCAACACCAAAGATCGGGAAAAGTAACCACCACTTCGGGGGGCGATGGCATACAGAGACTTCAAGACAAAGTCAAACAAGAGTAATAAACTGATTAATGGACGAACCAGTTCAAAGTTGAACTGTACATACAATCGTATGAGCTTTCTTTTGGATACACTTAGTGTGTATTCATGAAAATCATATTAGATTTAGATATGAAATTAAGCAATTATGATTGTTCAAGATCTGGATTGAACCAGTGAGTAACATACGAGTATGTATACTCGTAAGATAGACTACTCAAAAGAAACGACCTGATGTTGTGGTGGGCAGTATTTTTGTAGTACCGTTTTCTGATGATAGAATTTCACAGCTAGCATTTCCAAGTCAGTAAGCTAAGCGTTGTCAGTAAATCTTTTGGTGGCAGTTGTTTTATTTGCTAGTCGTTTTTGCTGATTCTCGGCCGCAAAGTTTCCTTCCTGCTAACAAAAACTGGCACATGAGCTCTTGAAGTCTTAAAAGGCTGATGCTATTGGGAAAACTTAGGAGTGTGAGCACTTTTCCGTCTCAAAAGAGGTGAAACGTGAATTGATGGCAAACCTCGCTCTGGTCCGAATCGAGGAAAATGTTAAAAAAATGTTTGATTCTTTATTTGGTTACATAACTATTATAGACAAAAGACATATAAAATTAATGTCAATATTAAAAAAGGCTTAACAAGTTATGAGATATTATATTTAACATAGAGTATTAATCTTTTTTTAAATCTTATTGCACATACTCTTTTACCGAAAATGCGTGAATTGAGGATCGACGACTCTCTTTTGCAATGGATTATAAATCACCTTTCGGAACCTTCGATTCAAGTCGTCCTGGATGGTTACAAGTTTGATATCCATAAAATAAATGCTGGTGTACCCCAGGGATCCGTTATGTCTCCGACTCTCTTTTTAATTTTCAACAATGACCTCTTGTATGCTACTTCCAATCCAATATATTCCTTTGCTGACGACAGTACTCTCTGCTTTTCATATTTGTTCTTTGTACCAAGTCCCTGCTCTTCGGCTGTATAACGGGAATGATAGCGTATATTAAGCTAATTAAATTCCGATATTAACAGTATAACTAATTGGGCAACTATTTAGCAACAGAGTTTAGTTCAATGCTTTCAAAATGCAATGCTATCTGCTGTCGTTAAAGCGAAATTTAAACACCCAGCCATTATCCATGAATGGCAGTTGCATCGTCGAAACTGAAAACCTTCCTTTCTCGATATGTGTGACCACATATCCGATATCGCTGAAACTGCTGAGAAATGTCTAGGTTTCCTCAAACGATGTAAAAAATACTTTTCCCCCTTCGATCTGGTCTCAATATAAAGTGTGTTTCAACAAGAGGCGTAGGATTTGTTTTTTTGAATAAAGCGCATAACTATTGAGATATCTCTGAAACTTTTACTGTTTTATAAAGTTGAAATATAGGGATTAGTTACGGAACGCAATATCTTCCAAATGATCACCTGGGCTCCTCCTTCATACTTTTCTCGAAATTCTTAATCATCCTTTCACACGATTTGTGCTCTACCTTAATGTTGATTTCGAAGCCAATACACTACCACTTGAGCCACGGCCACCCACGGGTACTGGTCAATATCCGTCTGGATTCGATTTGCCAAACTTAAGCACAAGTGCTGACCAGCAGACGAAAACAATAGGACTATAAACGGGACAGCGGATGAATTCCCCAGATAGAATCAATAGTGAAATAAAATCCTGGAACAAAGCGAATAAGACCTCAGGCCGTTAAGGATTTCCTAAACTAAGTCAGCGTGTTGATGATAGAGATGATACCGAATGCGCCCTTAATAGACCAACGGCAGCGCTCATATCCACGAATGGGTTACTGCCTTCTGACTAACTGCCTCGTTGTTCTAGCGATATTTATAATGGAACTGGCCCAAAAGGTTGGAGGTTGTGCCACGGGGATAACTGCTTGGCCATGGAAAAAAAAACTAATTTGTTCGGATGTGGATGAATGTGGACGGATGTGGACGGTTGTACTGTTGAAAACCTCTACAAACCCCTTAATAGGCCACTGGACTGCTGCAAAGCAGATGTTACTGCCATGCAAGAAATGTGATGGAATGGGCCGTACAGAAAGAGGATGAAAACCTGCGACATCCACTAGCAAAGCAACGCCTGTTTGGATGCGGATTCGTTGTTAGAGGCGGAGTTAGGCAAACAGTCCGGATTAAGGAAACAATTTGCCAACATCAGATTTATATGCAGCTATGCCCCACAGAGAAGAAATATAACGGCATCAAAGATGGCTACTACGATGTCTTGGGGAAGATTTACGAGCAGTAAAGTAGCTATGATATTAAAATTGTCCTCGGCGACTTCAATGCAAAGACAGTCGGACGGCTACAATTGCAGGAAATCGCCAAACTCTTTTTCGGCCTAGTCTCCCTTAATCTTTAAAGAGGTTCTATGCCGCAACATCGAGTATCGAAGCGTGCAGTTGAGGATATTGAGAGATGCTACTCCAAGAATGAGATTCGAAAGTTTTACCAAAACGTACAAATACAACGGACACAAATTTCGAACCGAAGCCTGTAGAAACAAATAACCGAACATAGTAGTAGAGTTTCAGTCGATGCTGCAGATTTGCAAAGAGCGTTTCTGTAGACTTTATAACGGCTATGACGAATCAAATACCGCTGTCAGGGAGACTGAACCTTTTAACCTGGACGATGCAGACCTACATTCCCGTCCACCCGATCTGAATCAAGTGAAGACAAAGATATCTAAGCTTATGAGTAGGTCTAACAAAGATACTGGAACGGACAGCCTGAATGCCGAGCTCGGCAGGCGATGATTTGGTAACACCAGCTCATCTGTAAAATATGATCCGACGAAAGAACTGTGCGATGAATGGAATTGTTTTTTCGATCCTCAGGAAAAACGACAATTTCTTAGGCATAAGTTTACTTAACATCGCCTACAAAGTCCTATCTGCCGTATTGTGTGAATACCTAAAGCCGTTCGTGAAAAACCTTATAGGTCCATATCAGAGTAGCTTCAGTTCAGGAAAGTCCACCATCGAATAAATTTTTACTCTACGGTAGGCCTTGGAAAAAAAACCATAAGCTCCGAATCCATACACACTGCCTATTCATGGATTTCAAGCCCGCATCTATAGACGCAAGCTTTGCAGCGCAATGTTTAGTTTTGGCATCCCTGCCAAACTCGCCCGTAGGTACAGAACTCACCGAGACCTTTGATGTCAGATGTCACGCGTCAACACAAGAGGCACAATCTTTCAAAAGTCCGTCCAATTACTGACGTTTTCGCGAGTATTCCAATGGAAGCGGCGAAGATGGTAACGGTCAATGAGGGTAAGACCAAGTATATATTGTCAACCAGAAAGTACACTCAACATCGGCGTCTCGGACAGAACGTCACCCTCGATAGATATAACTTTGAGATAGTTAAGACTTTGTCTACCTACTTCAGCTATCAATTCGTACATCTACATCAGCGCTGCGATCAAACGAAGAATAACTCTTGCCAATCATTGCTTCTTTCGACTAAGAAGGCAATTGACTAGAAAAGCCCTCTCTGGAACATCAATCTGGAGACAGTTGTTGGTTAAGGTCAAGGTCCACCTGGGTACATGATTACATTAAATTATTTGTTAAATTTCCCAATTTTTTCGAAGATATCTGGCACCATATGCCAACCCTCTGTGCATCAGCTGCAAAATCATAGGCCTTGCAAATCCTGCACCTCTTGTTGAAACACCACTCTAAAGTATTTATTTGCCCAAAATTGTTGTACAAAGCATACATCTGGTCAAATGGCCCCAAGACCTCTTTGCACTTGCTAGGTACGACTCAAATACGTGCGATAAAATTAATATATGACGCCAATATTGCACATGCAATTGAAACACTTGAATACCGGCTTAACATCTCTTAACATCATGTGTTCTATCACTAATTTCACCATCAGTACTCCACCATTCCACCCCTTCAAACAATTAACCGTAACACCCTTCTCACTATGAGTTCTCATCTGTTCACTTCTAAGCCCACTTTTGGACGTACTTTAAAATATCGTGATTCCTACCTAAGCCGTACAACTCGCTTATGGAGTGTCCTGCATAGCTCTCTATTTCCTAGTCATTATAACATTCAAGACCAGCGTACATCGGTACCTCTCGTTTCTTCATCCCTAAATTTGCTTCGCCCTCGCTGGCGCTGTGTGAAAACATTTTAAGGGTACTAATAACTCCTTCATAGCATGTTTATTATAACGGAAAATAAAAAAAAATATTTCCGAAGGCAATTCTTTAAACAATTTCAAACGGCTTATAAATACATAACCATATTCTGTGTCCCGGCATCTCTACAACATTGTAGACGGAAATCGGAGTTTGTTCTTAACGCGCACGTCTCTCGGATATTTTAAAGCCGATGAAAAATAGTTCAGCATCAAGTTGTACCTATATTTTATTTTAAATATGAACATCAAAACGTTGAAGAAAATACTTTGCTTGACATTCATTCATTTCAGGCCCGCAAGCTACACACCACTGAATGTAGACAAACCACATCGAATAATAATTCTCATGGCTTTCTTTTGAAACAATTGAATCTGTCTTTTTGGTTCGCTAATCCCCATGAACAGAATTGTTAGCGTAGGCTAAGGACTTGACGTAGCCCGATAGAAAATAATCAAGTGATGTTAAATCGCATTATCGCGGCGGCCAATTGATGAACGCTCGCCGTGAGATGACCCAGTCGTCAAATTTCTCATTCGCAACTCCGAGCGTTACGTCGCTTGTATGGCATGTAGGATGGAACCTCATCCAGTTGTTGGAACCACAGCTTAGATATATCGTTGTTATCGGGCTCTGACTACAGAAAGTCGGTTAGCATCGCTTCATATCTGGGACCTGAGTGTCTTCTTCCTCATTTCGAAAGAAACAGTTAATCTTTGCGAACACGTGTGGGTTGTGTTCGCTCCAATAAAGGCAATTTTCCTTATTGACATAGCCGTTGAGCGAAAAATGGGCCTCATCCTGGAAGATGATTTTTTAGCCAAAATCCGGGTGTCCGGTCAACATTTCCAGCGCCCAATTAGTGAACTTGCGGCGTTGTCTATGGTCGTCCGGTTTCAATTCTTGCGTCAGCACAATCTTGTACGGATGTAGGCGCAAATCCAACAGCAGAATAAGCCGGGAGGGACTCTCTGGCGATACCCAATGCAGCTAATCGACGCCGAATTGATACTGGCCGATACGGCAGCTATGTTTTCTTCATTTCGCACCAATCTGTGTTTGGTTGGTGGCGTAGGATCTTAAAAGAGTGTACTCATACTCAAAATTTTCCACGATGCGACGAATTACCTTCAGGGTGCAGCCATGATGACGCCCGACATCACGACAAAATTCACGTTGTGTAAAACGATGCATGATCAAATGGCAAACCTTACTCAATATTTTGACAGCTGGATGTCATTGATAACTTTGACAGCTGCTGAAACATACCAATTTGAAAAACTATTATTGCTATCTAGTCACCTGTTAGTATCGAATATATTTATGGCGCACAACGTAGTGATGTTTTTCAGAATCCGTTTTAGAAAACCTATCTTATTTTATATAATCGGCATATGAAAGACTATTAAAGATCTTGACCATTAGACTACATTAAGATATTTTATTTCTTATCCTTGTTTAATCATTTCACCATTTATTTTTATATGGATAAACTCTTTATAGATAAACACTCTTTAAAACCCCACATTTTGTCCTTTTTACATTTATTTTAAGTCTATTGAATTTATTCCAGTCACATAAGTTCTTTAAATCTAACTCCATATAATTTTCAAGAACATTAAGATTTTTACCACTTATAAACATTAATACGTCATTGACGAATTTAACAGTTTATTGCCATTTTACATATATCATTTAAGTAAATTAAAAATAACAAAGGGCTTAGAATAGTTCCTTGAGGAACACCCAGACACCAATCAAAATTATTGGAAATTTCATTATTTACGTTAGGTTTTTTGGGTTCGATCTGTCAGATAACAATGAAACCATTTGAGCTCATATCCTTTTAGACCATAAATATTTTGTAAACTTGTCAAAAGCATTTTTTTGTCAATTGCTTCAGAAGTTCTTTGAAAATTTAGGAACACTCTTATAATTTTATTTTTGTTATGTCGCTGTTCAAGTTCATCACTAACCAGTTAAAGGACGTTTTATTTTACATGAGTATCGGGTTGGATCAGTTGGATTGGTTTTCGATTAAAATGTTGCCATTATAAATCACACATGTATTTGTAAAATTGTTGACATGCATACTTTTAACTTTTTCAAAATAGAATCTTAACTATCGAAGCAATCTTAAATAAGTTTTATATTAAGAGCAAAAGCACTTATTTTCCGAAAATAAAACGTTAATTGAGATCCAGGAAAATCAAAATCACACAATATGATTAATTACGCTTTCTATGAAAAACACGTTAAACTTTTCGGCAATTATTACGCTGTCTTTCTCTAATTTATTATCGAACAGGACTTCATTTGTTTCTGTGTTTCTTGCTTTTAACACTATGAAGACAATTAAGAGTCTTCCATATTGGTTTTTAGTTTTGGCACGATTCAATTTGTTTAAAAATTTAGTTTCTTATAACCAATTGTAGCTTATTTTTATAGGCGTTACTTGTAGACTTATATTTTTTCTAATCTTCCTTCCACCTGGTTTCTTGTAAAGCTATTTTTTGCAATTTGAGTTAGTAAGTTCCCAATTAAACTATTTATTGTACTATAACCTGGATTAATTTTTATTCTCACGGTTTGCACTTTTACACATACCAGTGGGACGTCTTGTAGCATAATCGATAATTCCAGTAAGAAGGAGTTGGAGAACACTTCGAAATTTTTATTTTTTTTTAATTTCTTTGTTAACTTCTTACTGCTTTGCCGATCTTTGTTTAACACCGGAATTCTTACCATGAATTCGACTCATGGTCAAGTCAGTTGATACATCTGCCCATTTACGAGTACATACATATTTATTCCGTTCGTTGATATCGCGTTGTCAATAAGAGATTTTGAAGATACTGTAATTCTTATTGGTTTATTAATTATTTAATTTCGTTGACAGTTTTGGCACAAAAAATCTGTATTAAAACCAGTAACAATAACTATCGTAGAATTGTTATAAAGAGTTGTATCCAACCATTCCGAGAAAACAGAACGAAACTCGCGTTCACAACTATTCAAAACAACAGTACGCTCACTGATAAAAGGCAGGACCATGGTACTTGTATGCATAAGCACAACAATTCCACCTGAATTTGATTTCCTTTAAAAAGTGTAATGTAGCCCATTTATACATAGAAGACCTCTCCTCTCGCTCGACTACTCGTACTATCACAGTGCTTCATTTGATATTTAGGAAGATTATCTTGAGCATCATTTATGCTTTTATTCAAGTGGGTTTCGTAAAATCCTAACATATTGAATTTTCATGCACTAAAACTTCAATTTGATTAAAATTGCTAATAAATTGCGCCTCCTCTAAGCCTGGGATCACGACTTAGTTATAACCAAGGAACTAGCGCCACTATTTACAGAAACGATGCCACTGATGTTGGGTCTCATCCTCCACCCACATTGAAACCCTTGTTTGACGACAAATGTCGATGCGTAAATACAACAAAACATCCACTTTTCGACAAGAAAAGAAAGAAAAAGGGAGAACAACTTGCCAGGAATTTAATGACTGAACAGATACCTGCCAAGACAGTGATACTAATTTAGAAGAAGACTCACAATCGAGATTGGGAATTCTGAACAAACACTTCTGCAGACCGCTTAATAGGGAAGAAGACGACAAAATTCCTCTGTCAGACAGAATAGTTCACCATATGGACAATGACAGCCAACAATTTTAACCAACCGATCATCACGAGGAAAGCATACTCGTAATGTGAAACATCAAGGCTTTTGGAGTTAACGGTGTACCGAGAGTTATTTAAAGCAGCAGTTCATCAAACAAATTTGGTCAAATGAAAGCGTGACGTATAAAGACGTCCTAATCAGTGCCGTTTCAAGTCGGCAAAGTCACTCACTGACCATTTTCAGTTCAGCTCCGATAGACTTTCAATATTTTTTGGCTGAGTAGCCTGTGTAGTTTTGCATTGAGTCTTCTTCTCCATTATCCTGCAAAACAAACAGAACTAGTTGTATCACAGTATAACTTTTTGTCCGAAGCAGCCAAGGACACTTGCATTCGACTGGCTAAGAGTCCATTCCACTGTCCGGGAGGCAGCGTTACAATTCCGTGCGTGTTTTTACAACACTCAATTTTTGTATAAAATGTCAGTTTACATTTAATCAATACGACAAACAAGTGTCAAACGCCAGATTCTTGGTAGTGCTAGCTGTGTGGAAATTCAGAACATGTAGAAAAAACGTAATTTCATTAGATTTGAAAATTTGTGGGACTAATGTTTAAATAATGAAGATTTGAAAAATAATAGTCACCTGTATTGAAAATAGGGGTTTACTCTTCAGCTACCCTTATAAACCGGAAATAAGAAGTGATAATATGTTTTCTTTTCAGTAAAGTATAATTTTTTTTATCAGATAAGAGAATAATTAATTTCATTTATGAAAGTTTAGGCTTCATGTGCAGCAAAATATGGGGAAATTTATGACATCTAAGACAGGAATGCCAGGAAATAAATTTTAAAATTATTTTTTCTTCAAGTTCGAAAGGATGTGTGTACTCTTTTCTGAGATATGCACACTCGTATAGTGGTTGCTGTGGGTGTAGGTAAGTGGTATTCGCAGAAGGAATCCTTTGACGAAATATTGTGCGCAGAAATTTTCCTGTTAACTTTAATTGTGGTAGTCGATGAGTTTTATATTTTCGTAGTAAAACACAATTTTTACAACAAGATATTTTTTAGTTTTACATTACTACTACCTACAACTTTAATACTACAAGTAGTAAGGTCCAATAAACAACGATGATAGCTAAGCAATGACAAGTCGGATCTTCAGATGTATTTTAAGATAACAGAGCTTAACACCAAGTGAGGAAATCTATCAAAGCTGAAATCGTTTGTTCTTCAAATTTCACGAACACCATGTTGAAGAGCGTTTTTGAACTTTTGTAAAGTTCAGCCTTTCTTATCACAGACCGATTTAGCTTACCAAGTTTCACAATCGATCTATCTTTCAACAGGGTACTTTGACCTTTGCTAAGTCAGCTGGATTGAATTAAATTAGGAATGACTATAGTTTCTTATTTTCTGTATATTCACTTTGGACCTAGGATTGTTAAAATAAGCCTGCAAAACTTTCCAAAGGAATCTTCCACGAAAAAAACAGACGATTCATCCCTTAACAGTTCTCAGTGTTACTCGTCAAGAAATGTGGTGCTTGAGATACAGCTCCTACACCATGGGTACTATGATTAAATTGGATGGCGCGTAGCAGGAAAAATCAACCATTCGAAACATTTTTCCATTTTTGTAAGTGGAACAGTATCTACTCTAGTTTTCTGCTTATGATTTGGCGTAAGGGCTATATAGAGCGCAATCTTCGTTTTTTGGACAACAGCCGAGTATTATTCTATAGTTACTGTATCATGACCAGATCTCTGGAATAACAATTGTTAACATTTTTTCCAACAGATATGCAATGAGGGTTGCTTACATGTCCCTCTCTTAGCGTCTGTGCTTTTAGAATACAAAATAAATCACAAGACTGCCAAAAATCCCTAAGTGCATTAATTCTTATCTTCCTATCTGATAGCCATTAAACGATTGCTGGAAACGCTGCTTAGAGTCAACCCTTCATTTTCTCAGAAGAGCGTCCAAGTTTTGAGTCACTTGTTGATTGATTTTTTTTTATATACTCGCATGGTCTTCGGATCTTGTCTCAGTCACGTGACTGCCTGATATTCTTAAGGCAAAAAGAGTTATGGGCTTGCACTGCTACATCATTGATGATTGTGCGTCACTTAATCATTTTTATTTTTATTATTTTATGCAGACATGCTCAATAACTCTTATACATTTTATTTTTAATAAGGGTTTCGCCTTTATTAGTTTCTGTCTGTAAATAATTATCGCTCCGAAATAACCAGAAGCGACATTTAGACGGATGTACCTAAGTCTACAATTTTCTATGCATTCATATTATCAAAAAATAGGTGAATGTAGGTTATGTTAAGTTATTGTGGCAGTCTACTTTCGTTAGGTTCACTTAGGTCAGAAAAAAACTCTTTGTGGCAGCGAAAAATCTTAATGTCATCAATGTGAATAGTGGAAGTTTGTTTGAATTTACTTATAAATTCGATGTGATGTGAAGCACAGGAATCTACTGACCGTGGTTTCTTGGATAGTTCTCCAAGGTTTTCGAACATAAAATCACTAAGATGAATTTTAGAGCAAGAACGCAGAGATCTTCATCGCCTCTACAGCTCCTACAAAAAATCGTTGTATTGGAGGTCAAGTCTATCCATGTCTGCGAATTATATGAACTCTTGTGGTGATGCTAACTAGGACGTCAATATGAGAATCTGCATAGATCCGAGTAAAATGTTAAAAGCTAAGACCAGTTGATGGTCGATTTTGGTAGAGAGCGCGCAATTGAAATTCTAAATAAATTCTTCTAAACTTCAAAGCTGAAACTGTCAATGGCGACATTTCGTCTAAGTCCATTTTACAAGGGCTTCAAAATGTTCTCCTTACAAAGTTCATCAAGATATACAAACCGCTGTACTGATTTGGAAAATATTGCGCCGATTGTGTTTACTTGTGAGTTTCTTAGAAAATTTCAAGAATGAGTTTAAAAAGTCGGACAATTGCGCATAAAATAAATAAGTTGCGCTACAGTCCGGGGGACCAATGCCTAGTCTCTACTTCCTCAAATGTTGTTTCTACCCATTGCATCGCCTTAGCGCATCGCTTTGTCTTAAAGCAAAAGGGGCAACTTGGCAGTTTTAGCGTATACATAACGAGTAATTTGTTAGTTACAAAACATCATTCATAAACAAGATGAATGTTATTACGTCATAGGCAGTCCAGTATACATATATGTAGGACTACCTCGAACATCGGAAATGTATAAAAGATTGAAATAGGATCTTCGTCTTGCGTTCTTCTAAAATGTAACTTGATCGCAACTTCTTATCAGAAGTCAAACCCATTGAGTACTTTTTCTTTTTTAACAAATTAGATAGCAACTACGAATGAATAATGTTGTCAGCTTTTTATCTATTATACTTTCAATCTACACGTATCCAATGTTAATTGGAACGGAACAGTGTTAAAATAACTTTGAAGTATTTTATATTACATAAATAAAAAAGTATTTTTCTAAGTTGCCTTCAAGTTGTAATATATAAATTTTAAAATCGGTTTACTATCTCCACACACGATAGTTCTATAAAAGACTTGATCAGGAAGGAAGGGAGGAAGGAAGGAAAAACATTTCTAATGAAATATGTTTAATTCTCCGAATTGAAGATATTGGCCAATCAACACTTTGAACTCTCCAAGATATTCGAGCCAGATATCCACCAAAGACAACTATTCACTGATGTCATTGGATTCCTAAACACAGGCCCGTAGCCAGGATTCTGTTTCGGGGAGGGGGCTTGTTCAATTTCGAAGAAGTAATTGTGTATATAAAATTTAGAAAACTACATGAATATTTTATGTTTTTTACAGCAATAAACGCCTTGTCTTCTTTTAGACATAATATCGATCACTTCAGCTGGATCCACATGAATACCTGAGTGAACAGACAGCATTTCAAGTGCGCTAAGTCTTGGATGGTCCAGGACGCTTCGGGATACTGTTTTGATCTTTTTTATTGTTGAAATTGTTCTTTCAACGCTAGCTGTTGTAACAGATAGTGTGGCCAAAATTGTAAGCAAGTAGCTTATACTCCTGAAGGAGGTCAGTTTCAGAATATCTGTAGTGGGGTCAATCAAAATTTTTTCGCACCAGAATATGTATTCCGCTTTAACAGCTGACAATGATATTGCGTTATCGAAGTAAAGAGTTAGCTTTTCCATTTTATTTTCTTGATTAACGGCAGCAAAACCTGGAAGCAGAGATTGAAAGGATAGTAGAACATCCTCATTGGCCATAAATCTGTCAGTAAGATTTTGTATTAGAGAATCTAGACAGGGAATAAGTATAGAAACTCTAAAATAATCTTCAGAACATGATGTTTCTGGATTGGAGCGTGTTGTGTGTTTCAAAGAAATCCTCGGAGCTTTTATGTTAACTTCAAATAAATCCTCGGCAAGTTGTGATGCGGATTGAGAAGCGCCTCTGAAAAAAATTTCCAGCATGTTCTCTTATGTTTTTAAGAGATTTTAAGACTTTGTGTGATTTATTGCAGGCACGAAATTCAAAGATTAATTTTATAGGAAAATTGATAGGAGTAGCGTTAAACTAAAAAGTTTTTCACAAACAATGAGGCTTACCCGGAAATCACTTATTTGAATTGCTGCCAAGAGAGTTGGTGCTTTTGAAGATATCTTAGTTTAGTTAGTTTTAAATGCATTTTATTTACTTAATCATTAACTCTTACATACTAACAAAAAATTCTTAAATGCTAGCTTACAATTACTTAACAATCTTATGCTAACTTACTGGCCCCACACAGGCACTCTAAGCTACTCTAAATGCTTATAACTATGTCTTTCGACTTTATTTACATTTTACTTACAATTATTTATTTTGAATACTTAAGGTTAAGAAAAAATATTTGTTAACAAAAACTTAGCATATGGACATAATTTTTTATTTTTTATAAAAACTTAATATCTAACTGAAAATAAACCTTAGCCTACCTAACCTAGATACACAATACACACATACACACACATAGACATTATACACAATTATATACATATATTAGTATATACAAAGGTATATACTAATATATGTACAAATTTCTTAAATGCTAACGCTATTCACAGAGAAAACAGATTGGTCAGCTCTTCCTCATTAGTGAGGCTGGTCCGTAATTGACGGAAACGACGACGAAACATCTTCCCCATCATTCAACCACCAGAAATGCTGGTGCTGCCGAACGACATCCCTCTTATCGCGATTCCCCACCGCCCTACTGAACCTGAGGCGATCCACACTGCCGTGTGCGACGTCTCTGTTGTAGTTGAGTCGCCTGTCCCCAGCTGTCCGAGCGACATGGAAGATTAACGGCACCGCTGATCTATCGTGGATCAACCGTATCTGATCTAGGTAGAGGAAAGCTTCCGGTGGAACGAAGCCGTCAGAGCGCACACTCTCGTGGTAAAGGTAATTGGGGTAGTAAGCCCCAGATATCAGGTTATTCGTCGACGTCATTGCTCTTGCAATGTGCCTTCGAGGCAGCTTAATTACGAAGTTGTCCACTCGTATTAGGTTCACCCTTGCTTGCTCGAACATTGAACCACACGGGACAACCAAATACCAGCATGGGCCTGATAAGGGCCATGTAGCAGATTAATGACCTCGATCTGCGTTCGCAATAGTATGGGGAAGTGAACCTATCAAGTCGCTTGCAAAAATGTTGAACAGGATCGGCGAATTGACCGCGCCTTGCTGAAGACCATTTTTAATTTGAAATATTCCAACAGAAGTCACATCTCCATTCTTCACGATGAACTGTCTGTTAGTTAGCATATTATAAAGAATGTACAAGAGTGGTTGACTGATCCCCAGCCTAGTTAGCTTATAGAAAAGACCATACGGTGTCGAAAGCCTTCTCCAAGTCAACAAGGCAGGCACCAGTACATTGTTTTTTGCCTTTGTTCCATTGGATATCGGACACCAGTTTAGATGCGGCATGTAAGATACCATGTCCCGCCTTAAAACCGAATTGATTATCCGGAACTATATATTTGTCCTCAACCCACCTAGACAGAGCTCTATTGATTACTTTTTCAAAAACCTTACTGATATTCGGAAGGAGACTTATCGAGCGGAGATTCGCCGGATTGGATATATCCTTTCCCTTTTTGGGGATAGGTTGAACCACCGCCGTTTTCCAATGCGCTGGATAATGTGCATTATTCATTGCATTATTAAACAGGGTGGTGTAAATGTCCACCGCTTCTAGAGGAAGATGTCGAAGCACGATATTCGGAATACCATCGGTCCCCACTGATTTCTTAGCTCTGATTGTGTCGAGGATCTCATTTAGTTCTTCCCTCGAAATGAACGGGGGTAGGTCATCCTCTCTGGCAATGACATTATTGGCCATATTTTCGTCGCTGAACCGGGTGAAACCAGAGCTCTCGGATCGCCAGTTCCCTATTTCATTTCCAATGCAGAAGTCGTGCACCAAGACGCGATTGTCCAGGTCGTAATTAGGGCCAATGGTATCACTGGCCTTGTGCTTTTGAAGATATCGCCCCCGTCTTGGTGGATATTTCTTCAAAACTAATCACAATACATTTGAAGAGCTCTAGAAATGAGATAATGCTGTAATGCCTTTCATTAAACCCTATTTCACAAAGGCGCAAAAGTCGTTTTTTTTCTGCTTTCTGGTGTGTGTGTTTGTATGGTGGTTTTAGTTTGGCCGGGGGCCGGGGGCTACCTACACATGATGGCAAACGGTACATAACAGCACAGCTCTTGGATAGAATGGAGCAAAAGATTTGCATCCAGCCATCGATTATATACCTTGGGGATCGGGAAAGCAACTATATATCATTAAAATTTAGATGGGCTTAGCTTTTTGGTTAGCGATGTTCTTTAGTATATATACTATACATAGATCCTTTCTTACGGCTTTGCAATCTTGACCTAGATACTTATCGTTGTACTACTGTTTCTGTCTAATGGCTGATGGACAGGCAAAACCACGAAAACTAGCATACATATTTGTCTATCCCAAAGGCTGCTGTTTTCTTCTTCGACATCTGCTTATGTTTCTAAGTAAAGCATAGGTGTTTTTGTAAGTTAATGCCATTTACCTGAAGATATGACTGTTGTTTCTGAATGTTGAAGAGCATGAAGGGAATTGTCGGCCATTTGCTCAAAACTGCATTGTGTCCAAGATTCAACATATTTATCAACGCGCAAGACCCTGCGAGACTGCGTTGTGAATCATTAGTTTTATGGAAAATAACAATACTGGTAAATATGACCCTGATTGCAGATGCGGATGATGTAGTCATACTATCTATTGCACCATGTTTGCACATACAGCCCTAGACATGATCGACGATTGGTGCACCTTAAGTGACCTTTCAATTAATCCTTCCAAAATTGAGCAATTTTTACGCTGTTCCTCAGTAGGAAAGTCTGTAGATTGCCCAATGTTTTTGTTAGCACTTAGGTGTACTAGGTATAAGTGACACATCATACTGCAACACTTGCTATGAGGTAACGACGATACTTTAAGAGCACTGTCTTTGTGATACTGGGTGGTACTGCAGGAAGAGTTTGAAGACTAAAAAATGTCCGTCAAAGAAACGTACAAGAGTACAATGGAGTGGTTCTGTGCATTAGTGCTCAGAAAAAAACCTCCCAAAATTCCACAAAAACTATCTAATATCTTGCTATTAAATATACTTCGCTGCTGACGGCATTAATGCAACATATGAAACTCTGGCGGAGGTTCGATTAAGCCTTACCTTAGCAGATCACTGCTTATTCTGTATGTTATAGACCTCAAAGGTTCTAACTCAGGAAACGAGCACTAATACTTTGTAGTGTTATGGCAGACCTTTTGAATGAAAATATGTTTTGTCAGCATACTCCATATACTGTGGGGAGAAGTTTCAGAGACTTAGAACATCGACTACATTGAACGAATTGACAAGACTCTAGCTTAAAGGATTCACAAGTTTCAGTTCCCATGTTTGAGATGACAATAAGGATGGAACCTTTGCTTTAAGCAACTAGAAATTGTGAATGTCATTGGTCTTGATCTCGTTTATTCAAAAAAAACATGCCGGAGAATTTTTGAGAAGTCCACTAAGTCAAACTGAAATGTAAACACTGTGATTTTTATTATCCATTATTATCGGGAGTATATAGTACTCGTATGTAGGTACTTCCTAAACATACAAACATTTTATTTTTCATTTAATCCCATGTAAAATCGCCAATTTGCTCAGAGTATCTATCGTGAGGTATTTTTTCATAATGTTTCACCTAAAACCGTGAGTACAGACATGTATGTGTTTAGTTTTTTAGTTTTGAATGCATTTTATTTACTTAATCACTAACTCTTACATACTAACAAAAAATGCTTAAATGCTAGCTTACAATTACTTAACAATCTTATACTAACTTACTGGCCCCACACAGGCACTCTAAGCTAATCTAAATTCTTATATCTATGTCTTTCGACTTCATTTACATTTTATTTATAAATCTTTATTTTGTGTACTTAGGGCTAAGAAAAAAAGACATGTATGTGTATGCACATTCAAATGTACATTAACTACATACAAATAAATTGTTATGCGACCCACCTCGAAGTCGTATACACACATTAACTTGAAACGCAGAGGAAACAGTCCACCGTTTTATTAGTCATCCAATATCATCATACGAGTAGTACGCACCGTTCCTACAGAATTTCAAGATTTTTAATATCCCACTGTCTTATTCATTCAGAAATTTTCGATTATGTACAAATCCCTTGGTTAATTTTAATATGATTGTCTTCTTCTTTTCAACTCATAAAATCGCTGCTTCTAAAAATTTCTATTATAAACACGCCACGTAAGTTAAAGGTTATAAATCAGACAAAATCACGGTGCATTAGAAAAAGACATTAAATCAAGAAATACTCGTATATAGTACCTTTAAGTAGGACTACAAATCAAATACATGTTCCTTTAAATCCGTTACACGTCCCTCTCATAATTTTGAATTCGCATTCATATTCCATTTTTAACCTTTATCCAATATCCCATTCCGCAATCGTATGGATGAATGTACATAATATGTATTTACTCGTATATACGTACATATTTAGTTAGCTACAGATACAAGATGCCCCCAAAACAGAAAGGACAAACAATGGTAGATACACAAAAAAACACGGCCTAAAAGAAAACATCCCTTCAGCAAAACCGGCAGAAACAACCCAGGGGTATGAGTAAACATAAAAAACGATGTGACCGCACAGTCCTAACATTAAAATCGCTATTAAAATCACTTTTCCTATCTGAAGAAGATGCCAATCGACAAAAACGAATAGAAAAGAATCCCTCGAGTGCTGCTCATCTGAAATGACCAACAAAAATGATTTATCCCTGCGTTTTGCGCTAGTGAACGAGTATCCATTGTATAGGTTATACGAGTATGCGTATAAATATCAGTATGTGCGATAGTCTCTTGTTTACCCAGGGAGCCAATTTTTCCTAGATATCCGTATCCGTATACAAGTAAACGAATCGAGAACCTTCTCCACCTCCCAACTGGCACCCTCACACTGCCGTCTTGACACCACTTTCAATAGCAATAGTAACGATATTCGAACCCAATGGGGTTTCGGACATGTGTAAACAGCAGAGATTCAATCTAAAAAGGACGATGATCTGTAGTGGTGGTCCTTAGAGCGAATGTGGAAACATACGTCCCGCGATTTGTGATTGCTTCATCGCTGTGTAGACATGAATCGAGAGTACATATGTATTGAGCTGTTTTCTTTCTTTTTTTTTTGTAATTTTCTTTTATACTTTTTATCTGCAGGGAATTTCTGGAGTGGTTTTCGACGAGAATGTATGTATCTACTCATACTGGCCGTGAGGGCTCTTCATTCATGCTGTTATTACTCGTAGGATAAACCTCAGGGGTCGACGCCGCCGCCGCCAGCCGGCTGTTCCTCCTGGATGTCAATAAACGATACATTTAATGGGCATTCGGCATTGAGCGAACATTGAGTATTGGACATCGGGTATTGGGCATATCTGCTTTCAATAGGTATTTGCCGGCCACTTCATCTTCCTGCTCACCCCCCATCACATCCTTATTCGTCTAAGCCAGCAGAAGGTATTCGTATTCGTATCTAATGTTTGCTGTGCTTCCGGTTTCTATTTGATTTTCACCCCATTCCATGAGACCGCCATCACCACCCACACAATGATCCCTTCTGGGTCGTGGTCCTGTTGTATTTGTGTAAACACAATCTGCCGCTGCGAGGAAGAACGTGTACGTGTTCGTGTACGTATTCGTGTTTGTATCTCTCGCATTAGTGTGCCTTCGAATTGACTTTGAAGTGTTTGACTTTTGTGTGATTTGGCAGAGGGGGCGTAGTCGTCGCTGGCAGGGTAGAAGCACGAACAGGTTGTTCGGTGCGTTGTCAACTTTGTTTCATTCAATTCTACTCATTGCCGTAGTATTGGATTAAATCGGCATTCGAAATTTGTCGGCTACGGATATGCGTGTCGGAGATACTTAATCATTGTGGGTCCTCGTAATTGTAACTTGATCTATTTGCATGTGTGCGGATGCCACTTGAAGGCAATATAATAATTACTTCTCCAAGTACCTGACCTGGAGTAGCATAAGCACTAGGGCAAGCATTAGCACCAACACCAGCATAACAATGTTTGTTTGTTGAAGGACTTTGACTGATTGAGCCAACAAAACAGGAGGCATAAACGTCATCATCAAAATTCGCTTACTTAATGTAAACAAAAACAGAGAAATGGGCAAATAAATCACAATTAAGCTGGAGTTTCACTTTGGGATAAAGATCGCTAATGAAGATGTTTCTTGGTCGTAAAATAAATTTTTATTACGCGCACTTTTAATGAGAAGTGCCCATCTTAACTGGATGTTTTGGCAACCCTTCGTGGTTTAAATAAGGGTTCTTAACCAGCTTACCTGTTCGTACTCTCCTACCAAAGTATGTACATACATACTCGTATATATGAATGCATCTACAACCAACTAAAGTCAAAGGGATTGATTTCAGTTATGGCTTGTTTAATAGCTCCACTGGCAGTTTAGTTAAAACGAAATGTTTCGTAGCTATTGCAGAATACCAAGTCATTTATGCGAGATTAGGTTAAGTGAAATCCCATTTGTGCTCGTGTAGAAATGGGTTGGTCCGCTCCAATTAAGGGTTGAAGACCATTTTGAGGAAGGTTAAAGGGTTGTTTACTTTTAACTAGCTTTCGCTACAGTTTCGGCCATTTTTTGCTGTTGTTGTTGGTTGTTGGTTGTCGGTTGTCGGTTGTTTTTGTTCTTTTCTTTTCGGTGGTACCTAAACTCATTAATAAAACATAGTGGTGTCGTGCCCCCTTTGTTGTATGGATGTAGATTACTTATGCCTATGTTGGCCGAGCCGGACGCTGTCATGCAACCTGACATTGTTGGCCACGCAACACCTTTTCAATATTTTTCTAACGTTGTTTATCCATTAGTACAAAGAGGGTTATGTCCTTTTTCGGCGAAATGTGTACGGCGCTGTGAAATGTGAAATGCTGTCCAAGTATGTGTTCGTGTTTAAGTGTAGTGCGTCAAAATGGACACAACGCATTTCAGACGAATGACAGGTTGACACTAGATGGGCAGGTGGTGTTAGCTTGTCGGTTTCTTCTATGGTAATTTACAACTTAATTTATTCATCATGTGTTGATTTGTGCGCTGACCAATGTACTCTTGCGGCCTGTGATCAATTTTGCGAACCAGAATGAATATACTTCCTTTCTTTGCTTACTCAACGCTGTAGTTGAGTATTTTACATAGATTCGATGGCAAGGTTGTCGCCATTCAGAATATGCTAATTGATATTTGAAGTTTATTAAACACCTCCTTCCGAATGCAATGTGTTTGGTTTTGCAACTAAGTTTCAACTTATCAGGCAATGTTTGTATCATGAAATAAACTTGTTTAGCAATGTACTGAATATTCTACTATTTAAATGCGGTTTAGTTTGAGAGCGCTACGTTAAAATGTTTAGTCCTTTGAAGACATCGCAACAAATATCTTTCGTCCAAAACTGATTGTGAAATTAATGTGTCAACTTAGCCGAATTTTGTCCTCTCACGCTAAGTTTTTTGTTTCCATGGATTTCCAAGGTCTCTCTGCTAGTAGTCGTTTCTTATATGCCATGGCTCATTATTTCTCTAAGAACTTTCTCTTCAAAAGTGGTCCCCTTTTCTTGCGGTATATTATGGATATATATGAGATATATAAGCGGACAGAGAACACTTCCTTGCAGTGCGCCGGCTAATATTTCTTTGAATTTCGAAAACTCGTTTCCGGGTCTCGTTTAGTCTCGAGATAAGTTCTAAGTGTATAACATAGGCTTAAAGCCAAGACCCTTCGCAATTTGAATTTCTAGTCTCATGTACTTCGCCAAAGGGTTGTGAAACATCAAGAAATACGCACTTCGTTTTTCAAGAGCTTTCTCAACTATGTCGGTGATGCTTGAATCCAAACTGATGGGATAAGGTGGTTGAAGCGTGTTCTATGTAGTGAAGCATGACTTTGTTGTTCTTTCTTACGGACTTTTTTATTTTCGTTTACTATTGTTTTTTCTCCCGTGGATAATTAAGACTGCAATTTTGTGGGTTTTTTCCCTTGACAGGATGTGTTGTTCTGCGCGGCTAATTGAACGAATTCAGCAAAGTAATCAAATTCAAATTCGAGTTAAATGTCGTTTTGAGTGGTACGTTAGGTTCACTTTTTTGCTGGTCTTGCTATTTTTTGCAAAATGACTGGAGAATGGTTAGGGGACCGGTCAAATCTTTCATCAACTTTTATAAATGATGACTACCGCCAATAGGTGATGGCGCGGGTAAACAGGGGCTGCAATCAAGACGACGTTCTGTCTCCTCTGCTATGGTGCACATTTGTAGACCCACTGCTCAACATGCTCAATAGTTCTGACGTTTATGCACAAGCATACACGGATGATGTAGTTGTACTGTCTGTTGGATCGTGTCTAGCGACTGCAGCCTAAGACGTGATTGGTGCACTAGGGTGGACTTTAAGTAAATTTTCTCAAAAATGAGGTTGTTTTCATTACGATAAGAAGGAAACTTTCTGGTCTAGCTCATCTAATGCTTAAAGGTATCATCAGCCAATTCTTCAAAGAACCTAAGTAAGTGGGCATCATCCTGGATAACAATCTTCGATGGACTAAATATATTACGTTGAAAGCTTCTCAGGCGTTGTCGGCTTTCTCGCAGTGCAAAGGAGCTGTCTGTAAGACATAGGGCCTGTCACTGAGAAGGCTCCTATGCACCGGTTGGCTGGTGGAACAAGTTCTCACGAAAATACGTTATTGCTGCTTTTACCATACTCCAAAAAACTATCTGTTCTGGCTGATCCCTTGATATTCATATGCGGAGCTGCATTCTCAAAGCCATCTTCTGTTTAAAAAGAATTGGTTTTGGTACGCACACTGGAATTTCGATGACAACGCGCGCCGACGGTCTTATGATTCTGGTTTTATGGTGCCGTCTGGTGCAATGGCACCAGATCTCCTGTTGGAGAAAAAAAATACAAAAAAATACAAAATTAGGATGCGGCGCTGTTGTCAACAACAATAGATTCCACTCCTCGTTACGAATACTTGCCTCTATCTTCCAAGCGGAGATATACGCCATCCTGATGGCAACGAACAATATTGTGAAGAATCGGTGGAGTCGGTGAAGTATTTGCATCTTCTGTAGCGATAGCCAAGCTATGCTTAGGGCCTTGCTGAACCCTCTCACGACTTCTAAGCTAGTTAGAGAATGCAAGACTGCAATGAACTCAGTCGGAAGTGTAAATTCACTGTGTCTTGTTTGTGTGCCAGGTCACAATAGAATCAGGGAAAATGGAATCGCCGATGAACTTGCTAGCTCAGCTAGGCTCAGAGGAGAGTTTTTCAGGATCCGAAACTATGTTAGGTCTACCAGCGTCCTTCGTTAGGGCTTCCATTGACTATTGGGTTACATATGAGCACAACTGCAGTTTGCATGACTCTCCAGATTTCCCGCAGATAAGGCGAATGCTTTTCGACGTCTCTAAGAGGTAGGCGGCTTTCCGTCTTTTCCTCAGTAGTAAAGATTGCAGGCTGCTTACTGCTGTGGAAGTGATGACAACACCGGGGAGCACCACCTCTGTGAATGTCCCACTTACGCTCCCATCAAGCTGCAGATATTCTGCGTTGACGTGGTGGGTGCTTTTACTGTAGGCATTTTATCACTGAACTGTTAGCTCGTCGAAAGACTGAGAAATTTTATTAAAAGGAACTTACAAGGAATATAATGTCTAAGTGCTTTGTTTCGACAGAAAAAAAAACTTTTATAAAAGTGGCAGGTATTCCTTTTGAAACACTGAACTCGATATGATCGGGTATTTCGTGATATCAGTCGACCAGTAAATCGGTTTGACCATCGAGTGTTAGTTACTACTGTTCTTCATAGCAGACCTTCGATATATGTGTTTTGCATTAAAATCACCGCCAATAATATGACTCCATTTAAATGAATTGAATATATTTGTGAAGACACTTTTTTCAAGCGCACATCGCTGTGGACAATATATAAATGAAATGGTAAAGAAATTATGTCTGGTTCTTACACTTACCGTTATTACTTTCGAGTTTTATTTTTAAGTTTTCGGAATGTTTGATATTCTTTGATATACCAGGTGGCGCAATTACTTTTTTACTAAATAAAGAAAAATGATTTTGGATGACAAAAATCTTTATTTGGACTTTACAATTATTTCTGTTAAGTGGAAAATATGATATTCGCCAAGTGGCTGCCGCCAGTGTTGATACACATTTATACCCGTTTTATCGCATTTTACATGACTTTCCACGAGATTTCCGGTGATAACTGTTCGCATTTCTCTTAAACATTCTCCTTTAGAGCTGTGATTGTCCGAGGCTTCAAGTAGCCCCAAAGAAAGAAGTCAAGAAAGAAAGAAGCCCTATCACTCCTCCCGCATGAACGCCACATCACACAGTGGATTTGAGTGTATGTAATGGCTCTTCGTGCATCAGACGCGGATTTTCAGTGCCACAGAAACGAAGATTTTGCTTATTGACGTAACCGCTTAAGTGGAAATGCGCCTCGTCGCTCATGATGATGATCATGATCGACACAAAATCGTCCTCTTCGTTGCTGAGACTGAGGATGCCTTTACAGTAATTCACACACGACTGACGGTCAGGAGGCATTAACTGATGCACTGTATGTACTTTGCACGGGAACATGTGTAAGTCTTTCACTAAAATTCGCTGTAGGGTCTGTCTGGTGATGCTCAATTGCGTGGCCCATCGTCTGGTTGATGTTTCTTTGTTCTCAGCGACATCGGCAGCCACAGGCGCGATATTCTCGGCTGCACAACCAGTCCGGTAGCGGCCAAGCCCTGCATGGTCTCCTTTGGTTCCACTCTGTTCGAGTCGAGTAGTTAAGCGCTGGAATGTTTGCCCAGTTGGCACCACACGATTAGGAAATCGAGGTCGAAGTTCACGCTGCACTAACACCACCGACCAATTATTGGTCAAAAACGTCGACACAATTATTTCACGCTCTTGCGGAGTATAGCACTCCATTGCTTATCTGTTTGTATACTGCGGCTGTCTAGTTCGCAAATGTCAAACATGATTGACGTACGACGCTATTTGTAAAAATTATACCATCTTCCGATAGGGCGATTAATTTTGCGACACATTGTACAATGAGGATCCACGTCTCGCTTTTTCCTAGATTATGATAGGCGTGATAAACCTTAAGCCGCTTATTTTTGGACATGGTCACTACTTTACAGAGGGTGTTCAAAATATAAGGAACACTGCATTTTTTTCACATATTTTTTGTTTATTGCTGTGGATTTTGATTTTGGAGCATGAAATAAAAAAATCCACTTTATAGTTTTAAGATTTATCACGCCTCCCTTAACTTTTTTTAAGGCACGATTTCGTTCTGGCATTGTTTTCATATTTTTAATGAAATTTTTGCAGTGTTCCTAATATTTTGAACATCCTCTGTACATGTGTTTTAGTCATCAAGCAAACATCAAAATCCTTCTCCCTTAAAAATATTTCAAATTTGTCAAGTTTTTGTAAAGGTTCATATTAGTATTTTAATAAGACTATCACCCAAGTATTTTAATTCTAATTTATTCCAAAAAGCTCAGTACATTCGATGTTTTTGTTGATGATGATTGTAGAGCAACCATGTGCTTTTCCGGTTGGGTGATTTAGACTTTATTCAAGCTACCACACGTCGAGGATAGTAATGGTGCCTTAATAATCTCAGTACTTTAATACCCACCAAAACACGTAATTAGCAAAGAACGATATAAACGTAATTCAAGACACTGGGACAAAGATTTCTCGCAGGAGGTGACCTTAAATGCAAACATACGACAAACGAACAAAAAAGCATAAATTCGACTAGACGCCTTAAAAAATTCACAAAATCAATTTTTCAAGCACTGGAGAACCAAAGTTCTGGCCTACGTACAAGTAAAACATACCTGATCTTATAGACTTTAGTTTCTTTAAAAACATAAAACATCATCTGACTATTCTCCAGGTATATTCTGCTACAGAACTAACACGAAGTCGACAATTAAACCAACAAAATTGTGCAACAAATATACTGATTGGGCTACTTTTAAAGAAATTCTAAACATACAATTGAGGAACCATTACTCCTTAAAGACGCAAAGTGAGCTGGATAAGGTCGTGGCTCAAGTGGTAGTGGACTGGCTTCCAAATCGGAAGGTCCGGTGTTCGAAACCCAGCCTCGCCCGAAAGACATATTCATTTTTTCAGTTAACGAAAATCAAGTGTGATGGGTAGTTGACTAGAAATCAACAACAAACCAACGTCCACTAAGAATTTAGTTTCCCCATTAAATTTTGGATGCCACCCATGGAGCGAAATAACCACTGAGCCCAAACACTTAACACGTGCTCAGGCACTTTAAGTATATTTATACCCACTTGAGTGTTAAGTTCTTTAAAAAAAAAATAGTACACCTCAACGATATAATCATTGTGATAGATCTACTTCTACTCTAACGGCTATTAAAAAAGACACCCATGCGCCTGCGCAAATACTGAAGAAGATGAAAGAAGAAAGAACACTCAGGAAAAGATAGCAATCGCGAAGACAAAGCTAAATTCAACAAAACTATAAAGGAACTAAAGGGACTTCTAATAGATACGAGCTATAGGAATAACAAAACAAAATCAGCAAATACTTAAGGAATTTGACAGCAACGGAAGTAACAACCTACTCCCTATGGAAGGCAACAAGAGAGATTAAAAACTCAAAAACACACTTTCCCCCATTAAGGACCAATAACGACAAATGGGCTCGAACAGATGAAAAAAGAACGACTATATTACTTAAACATTTTAGAGATACATTCACTAACGACAAAAACGATATCGACATCATCTTATCCACGATGACTACAAACCAAACCACAAGTACAAAAAAAACAACAATAAAATAAATAAAAAAAACTACATACAATACAAAACGAAGGCAAATAAAAGTCCCTGATATGACCTTATTTCCGGAAATATAATAAAGGACCTTCCCCAAATCGCATTAGTCTACCTCCGTCAAATGTAGTCAAAATAATAGCCATCCCAAAAAGGATGGCTCGGAAAGGATGAGGCCCAAACCGCGAACTACAGGCCAATAAGTCTATTACCGATGCTATTCAAGCTTTTTGAAAAGATACTTATGGACAGACTACAACCAATAATGGACGAAAATAATATAATTCCTAGTCACCAGTTTGGGTTCAGACGAAAGCATGCAACTGTACAACAAATACACCGAGTAATCAACATGATAATTAAAGATTTGAATGAGATGAGATATGGCGCTGCAACTTATCTTGATATATCAAAGTCATTTGACAAAGTTTGATACAAATAATACAAATTTGATACAAATTTATATTAGTTACGACGTCTACTACCAACTGACTTTTATCTGCTCATTAAAAGCTACATTGGAGACCGCCGCTTTCACGTATAATTAAGGGTTGAGCATTCAAATTTCTATATATCTGAAGCGGGAGCACCACAAGGGAGAGTCCTAGGCCCGCTGTCTTGTGTATACACACGATATTCCAACGCCTTTGAGCAGAAATCCAATGATCGCAACTTTCACAGATGACACGGTAATACTCTCCTCGCATGAAAATATAGAACGGGCAACCAACAAATTCGAAAGACAACTTGAATAATTGACAAACTTTGGTATACAAATCAATGAAAATAAGACAGAACTAGTCATATACGCAGCAAGAAAAATAACAAATTCACAAAATTTTAAAATTAGTGGCATAATAATAAAATTAGCCAAGGAAGCCAATTACTTGGGCAAGTACATAGACCAAAAGCTAAACTGGAAACAACATATAATCAAGAAATTAAATCAAATCAACTATAAATTTAGACAACTCTACTGGATGCTAGGAAGAAGTTCTGTACTATCAATAGACAACAAGCTGCTCATATATAAGACAATTAGTAAACCAATATGGACATACGGACTCCAAGTATGGGGAACAGCGAGTACGTCAAACATCTAAATTATCCAGAGGCAACAATCAAAAATCTTAAGAACAATAGACAATGCACCATGGTATGCTTCCAATGACGACATTCACCAAGACCTCAAAGTACCGACAATAATGCAGGAAATATAAAAGACCAGTATGAAACATCAAATCCGACTGTTAACACATCACTACAATGAAATACATTCAAATCCTCTAGAAGAAGTAACCCGAAGAAGAAGATTAAAACACCTTAGACCATCAGCCCTTAGCATGAGAAATTCTAACACTGCCCAAATTCTTGTTTGATTCATAAATTTAAATAATTTGTATAGTAATACTATGTTTGTCAAAGCAGTGACCTTCAACAAAAGTTTGTATCCTATTTGTATAGACAATTACTTAATGTCCAACCTGGACAGATGTAATAAAATTAAGGATAAAAAAAAAATTGGTTAAAAAGGAACGAAAGCAGTTTCCATCGACAATCGTCAACTCTGACTCGCCGCCATCATCTCCAAAGAGCCGTAGCTTCACTCCATGATGAGAACCATACCAAATAGTAAATTTTTTTCGTAAAAATACCTCCTTGGAGAACCTGTAGAACCTCTTGGGAACACCACTTAAATAACCCTTTACTTATATGCATATATATTGTGCATATCTACATACATACTTAACACTGTATAATTTTATTTTTGAGTATCTTTTCAAGCATATACTCGTATGGTATTGTGAGTTCATAAGATACTTTCTGTCTTGCGATATAGGTAATGTTTGGAGGCTTCACCGTTTTTCAGATTTTCAAAATTTTTGTCTAGGATCTCTGTTTTTTTTTTTTATAACAATCTTGTTTTCTTTTCTTCAAATGTGATCTTCTTTCTTTGAATTTCGTTCTGTTATTGGAATTTTTCCCCATAGTCTTACTTTTAAACAAGGCTTTAATAAAGATAAATAAAGAATCTCTCAGAGGAGGTTATTCCTATTTCAGACCATCGACGTTCTGGACTACACTTCTAAACAATATTAAAATTTGAAGCGTTTCGCTCATATTTGCAAGATTGTGTAAAGTTCCATGCCAATAAGCCCGTTAAGCTTTTCCTACATCTTCAATAACATCTTTCTGTTTTGTTAGTCAAGGCTAAATAAAGTCCTCTTTTTTTCCATCTTCCGTCAAAACGAATTGATAAGGTTCATGATGTTAAATGTTAAAATTATTTCATAGTTATAACTCAACTGTCAGATAAAAAAAAATATCATGTTTAACTTATAAAGCCTTAATGAAAAGCAAACCTTTTAGCTAAGAAACTTTATTGTTATCAATGAGATCAATAATTAATAATAAAGTGCAAAATTATCTATATCAACAACACCAGCTCGAAAGATATGTTACTTTTTACGTTCCAGCTTAGGCCAAAAAGTGCAAGGAAATATTTTTCCCACAGAAAGAGCAGATTATTTTGTTACTTAAGGCTAACAAAGTCAATGCTCAATTAAGAAATGGCAGGAAAGCCGAGCGTTTCTTATAAAAGTTGAACATTTTTAGAAGAATTTCGTTTAGAAAAAAAACCTTGAATCTACCGAATATGTTTTTATACTAGCAGAACACATTAATTTTGCTGAATAATTCATAAACATTGGATTGGGCAATAATTTGCAAACAGTCCAATTTTTTTTTAGAAATACAAAAACAATTAAAATACAATTTTTAAAAATGTTCATAGCTTGATACACCCAAACTTTTTATATAAGAAACGTTCGATCCGGTGATAGAATTAGATATATTTGTACGTAAGTGCTTGCCCGAGAACTATCAGTCGCACTTAGCATTATGTTGCATTCACAGTAATGTTATAAGCTATGCAATGCGATACAGATACATGGAAAATTTTCATTGAAAGTTAATGTCTCTATGCATATGTAGAAACGCGCATTCATTGTAGCTTTATAGTATTACGTAGGGGATAGTCTTAAAGATTAGAAGAAATTCCTTATTATGCACATTCCATCTGAGACTTTTTTTGTTGATAATATAATAATTTTCCATTTTTTTTCCTTTGTTTCTGCATTTTCATAAGATTGGCTGAGCTTGTGGAATGCAGTACCATTCTACCAACCCGTCTATTTTAGATAACATCGTCAGGGAGACAGATTTTGCGGATAGTTTCTCATTTGAATTATCCAATTATTATTTTTATTTCGGAACCAATAGGAAAAAGGCCCAGTGCATTTCAAGAGGAAATACATGCCATTAATGTGTGCGCATATCTCATCTTCAATAAGGTAATGAAGGGTGTCTCGATCCATATACCAGCGGACAGTCAAGCAGCCATTAAAGAACAAGGCTTTAACTTCATTGGCTCCAAATCAATTTTGCACTGTTTTAATACACTACAAGATCTCTCGTATAAGAACTAAGTAAAACTCTGGTGGGTGCCTGTTCATAAAGGTATAAAGGTATTGTATTATCGGAAAAGAAATAGCCGAATAAATGGCTAGAAATGATTTGGCTGATTCTTTCATCGGCCCTGAGTCATTCTGTAATATCCCGAATTCAGCAATTAACTCAACAACATTAACTCAACTCAACAGACGCTTCAGTTCTTAGCCGAAACACACTACCCAGACTCGACGATAATTCCAGAAGCCCAAGAAAATCTTTCCCAGAGAAGGTTAACCAGACCGCTCAGAGAGGACTGGCACAGAACAAAGGAAATTTTTCATGAAAACAAAACAATTTGGGCTTTACTACAAAAGGGCATCCCGCAACTGCTACGTGTATTAATTAACTGATTCAGAGTTCCTTATAAGGAAGGAGGTTGTTGTCAATTATATGTATACCTAAGGTAGTAGGCAGAGAGCCTGAACTACCAAAATCATATAGACCAATCAACCTCACTTCCTTTTTCCCCAAAATTATGGAAAAAATCCTCGACAGATATATCAGAGACGGGCCACTTTAAGTAAATGCCCTTCACAAATATCAAGCTGCTCACCAACCTGGAAAATCAACCACATATATAAGTTTTACAAAATCTTACCACAAGGATTGCAAAATTCATCAGAGATAAATAGGCGGTTGTTTCCTCGATATAGAAGGAGCATTTAACAATACAGAATTCTCCCAAATATATAGAGGTATTCAAAACATGATTGTTGACTATCGTCATACATTTTATGTAAATGGATAAAATATATGCTGGAGGATAAAACAATAAAAACCTCGTTGGGCAGCAATATGCTTAGGAAAGGATGCCCCAGGGAGAAGTACTGATTATTCTCGGCAATGATGACTTCTATGTTCAAGGATATCCTAATCCGAGGTAAATTCGAAGACACAATCTCGGATCGTCTCCAGAGGGATCTGAACCTATTGGGTATATTACTTAATTCGTGCGGATTTTTTTTTCAAAATTAGAACGTTTATTTAAGAAAAACATGTACAATAGTATTATTCAAAGTATTGCCCACCTGAAGCTATGACTTTTCCCATCTTTCTGGCAATTTGTGGATCCCATCCCAAAAGAACTGCGCGGGCTTGGCAGCCAAGAATGAATCAAGCCGGGTTTCACAGATAATTTTTGTGGGTTTGTCGTAATGGATCCATTTTTCATCACCAGTAACGATCCGATGCAAAAATGACTTCTTTTTGTGGTGTTGCAGCAGCATTTCGGACATGCAAAACCGCCTTTCGACGTCTCTCGGCTTGAGTTCATGTGGAACCCAATTTCCTTGCTTTTGAATATATCCAGCTGCTTTTAAACGTTTTGAAATGGCTGCTTGAGTGACACCCAAAGATTCTACTAGCTCTTCTTGTGTTTGGCAACAATCTTCATAGAGTAATGATTCCAGTTCTTCATCTTCAAAATTTTTTGGCTGCCCAGGACGTTCATCGTCTTCCAAGCCAAAATCACCACTTTTAAATCGTGCAAACCACTTTTGGCACGTTCGTTCAGCTAGCACATATTCACCATAAACTTCCACCAAAATACGATGACTTTCGGCAGCAGTTTTCTTCATATTAAAGTAATAAAGAAGAACTCCCCGCAAAAACGCTTTTTCAGGCACAAAGTTCGACATATTTGAGTGAAAAAAAATTATTGTTGTTTACGCTTCAAATGAATGACATATACTGAAATGACGTACAATGACAGTAGCTTTCCAACGCATGTTCCAATGGAATAATACAAGTTACACCATCTCTTAGCAGACCGCACGAATTAAGTTATAGACCCAATAGTTGCTGAATGGTTCACCAAAGTTGGTCTCAAAGTCAATCCCAAGAAAAGCAATATATGTAGTTAGATTCACTAACAGAAGAAGGCGAGGAAGACTCAGAAGTGCCACACTCTTTGGTAAAACAATAGAGTTCTCAACGGAAGGCAAATATATAGGAATCACAATGCATGAACAACTATTGACAAGGCCAGGACCTCACTATGGACCAGCAAAAGTCTAGTCAGAAAAAATTGGGGGCTTAATCCCAAAATGAAATTGTGCTTGTATACGGCAATAATGAGACCTACTCGTATCATCTTGTATGCAGCCACCGGTTGATGGCATAAAGTAACGCTGAGGCCAACACATGCTAAACTCAGCAAAATACAGAGACTAGCCTGTGTCTGTGCAACTGGTGCAATGAAAACTGGACAAACAGCTGCGTTAGAAGTTATCCTAAACATCGCACCACTTCATCGAAATAAGCAATGGTAAATGCCTGCATGCTCATCACAGTAGATGAATCTAATTATAAACTAGTTCATACTGCAATCCTTCATGAATTAAAATAAAAAAACGAACTACTTGGAATACACTTAATAGACAAATGTCTACACGATATAACTTTCGGCACGACTTTAAAGTTACAATTCCAGACCATCTTAATTGGGAAGACGAATCCAACACAAATGAAGGAGTTGGAGCCGGAGTATACAGTTCTCTCACTAAAACATCCATACATGCCAGTATGGATACAAGCAGCTCGGTATTTCATGCTGAAATCCATGCAATAGAGCTCTGCATTCGAGAGATTCTAAATAGATATATAACAAACAAAAACATTTACTTTCTCTCCGACAGCAGAGCAGCCCTACATGAAATAAAATCAAAACTGTTCTGGGATTGCCTTTAACTCCTACAACTACTGGCCACCACATATAAAGTCCGTCTGATTTGGGTGCCATGACATAGTGGATATGAAAGCAATGAAAAAGCAAACGAAAAGGATCCGCATCTCAATTCATGATGCCAAGACCAAGAGAATTGCTTTCATAGGAATTTCCTTCGGTTTTCTATATTTCCTCGCATTCGCACATTAAGCATGATGTTCTCCTCGACCAGTGAGAGACTGCGAAATCGGCAAGCGTTTCTTTCTGCTAATCTGTCTCCTGTGATGTTTTATTAGGGCTGCTCCTTCCTAAACTTTGGAGTTTTCCTAGATCTCTATTGATAATATAAGAACCATTCTATGCGATATAGATAAAGTAAGCGTTTATAGTACCACATCCCTATATATTTTATTCTGATGTGCCCATAAATACGACTGTTTAAACAAAATCGTAACCATATCAGAGTCATAAATGTAGAAACGGAAAAATATCTACCTTTCAAAAATTGGAGCTACTGATATTTTTATTCCATTGTACATATTTTCGTAATCTCCGAATTCACTTTAAAATTCAAGTACGAACTAAAAAAAAGAGATCTTACTCCAAAATTTATTTCAACAACATTGACAGTTACATTTTAATTAGGTTGTGTGTTCAGCAAAGTGAATAACTAACGAGCAAAATGCATGTGTCGGTTTGGACGCCTCGTTCCTCCATCTACAGGCATCTTCGGCCTTCTACAAGTCTACGTATATGAGACTGGCTAAGTTTCATGTTTCATTCGACATTATTTTCAATACAATTAACCACAACAAAAGGTGTTTATCGCCAAAACAAAATGTACCATCCATCGTGCATGAGAAGTCATGCGATCACACCATCGGAGAGCATTAAACCCTCACTTCGGACGGACGCGTTTATGGAGAAATTATCTCCCTAACCGACACTATGAGTAGCACCGCAGCCAACTACCACAGTTTGATTTTGTGATACACGAATTAAACGAATTGAATTCACAAAATCCAAAAGCAGAAAAAATGAAAAAAGAAAAAAAATAGAAACTTTGAGGAAAAATTATGGAGAAAAAATTTCCGCGAGATAAACAACTCGTTAAATTTAATTGAGTAGCGCAATAAAGTAAAACGTTTCTACAAAACGGCCAGCGCGGACGGTGAGGCAACCATATTATGGCCGGTGCTGTGGCGGTCCAGATACACAGGAAGGCTGCGAAAGGGTTCCGCGCTACACTTGTTTTATTTCAAATGCATGCGCGTTCTCCATCCACACCTAGTGCTATATTTTTACGGACTCTTAATGCTGGTAATTATTGTTATTATTATTACACACAGCTCTATTGTAGTAACGTCATAAAAATATGCAAATTCAAACCAATGTCAGTCATCTTAAACGGTGTTATTTTTTCGTATACCATACCTCATTGTGTATAGTAAGTTCTGCATTCTGTTTATGAGTCCAGCTTTGGGTGCTCGGAAGTACATAGCATGTACAACAGTACGAGTACTAGGCCCCCTGCCTAAGCCAATTGAGAGTTGGGGAAGAGGAACTCTTACCTTTGCATGTAGCACATTGGATTTGTGAAGTTACCCAAGAAGCACAGAAACAAGCCACACATCAATCACAACATGGGCCCTAAATTACACTGCACTGGAAGTTGGTACTGCAATTAATTGTGGGTGTTAGAAGTGGTTCTTATTTTGTAAGCTGACGGAAGCGAAAAGTATTTCGCAACTGGCTCAATATTTTTAGTATTTTTTGTTGTTGTTGTTGGCTTTGTAAACAACATAATGTAGACATGCACATGTGCTATAAATGTCGAAGAAATGCTGTTCCTTGATGTACCTAGGTACCTACATATGTATCCATGTAACTGGTTCTGTAAAGGCTATCGAACTTTTATTCGTCAATTATTATCTATTATTCCTATAAATATTGTAGCTACATTGTTCGCTTGTTCCAAATACATAGTCGGGATAGAATTGATTTGGGATATTTGTGCCAGTTTTGCTGTTTCCCTGAATAACATTTTGAAATCATCAAATCACAAGGAAAAGCAAGAAACTATGTATCCAAGCGAAAGTTGTAAAGTAAATAAAAAAAGCGAATGTAAATGTTTTACATAAATCGAATTCACATAAGTTTTAATAACTTCTTACAACATTTCTGATCAGTCTAGCGATATTTTTCACTGTATGGCACTAGCCATTTTTTAATGATGTGATTGGGGAAAAAATCTGGAAGTCATTCCTTCAATTTCCTAATTATAATATTGACGGAAGTATGCAGTTCGTAGAAGAAGAAATAAAACGTACATACGAGTATGAATGTGTGGTTTCTATCAAATTTTCGATAAATGTTATTCTTATACAAGTATTTTGAACTCATCTCATAATTCTCTTGCTCAGCAAGGGAGGTGCATCTCCAGGAACAATATTTGGAAGTTTTACCAAAGAGTAAAAAGAACGCAAGGCAAGAAAACCCGAAAACAGAGCTGTAGGAATGGAAAACGAGTCACAGTCAGTACTGAGGATATGGAAAACTACTGTTAAACGGCGAGGACAACCCAAATCATTTAGTCTGGACGATGAAAGTTATGAGATTCGTCTACCCGGCCAAAATGAAGTGAGGAAAGTAATATCCAAGCTTAAGTTCATTAGGCTGCTGGACTGGATGGGCTACCTGCCGAGTATTTGAGGCAGCGGGATATCACTTGGTGGAGACCATTCACTCATTTCCATGATTTAGTCTGCAGAAAATATGCTTGAAGAATGGAGCCTTAGCACCGTATACCCCTGACACAAGAATTGAGATCCTGAGAGTCGTGTCAATTGTAGCCCGAAGCTATTGTATTTATCAACGATTTGAATGGCCTTTATCGATGCTGTTTTAAGCCGGGTAAGTTCACAATCGACTAAATATTCACACTACGGTAGATCTCAGAAAATGCTCAAGAATTCCATAGGCCGCATATCATAGCAATAGAGACGAGCTATAGAGCCTTGTCTAGCCTTGGTATCTCTGAAAAACTGGTATTGTGCAAAATGACGATGGAGAAGGCGCGCTATTCTATAAATTAGAAACAATATCTCTGACACCTCTGAAGCTAAAAAAAGGATTTAGGCAAGGTGATGCGCTGCCATGTAACTTCCCAGCATCATATCTGAGAAAATTCTATGAAACTCGAAAATAAACACCAGAGGAAAATCAACATAAGCTGATGAAATTGACATCATTGGCGGAACACAGGGAGTTGTCTCTGGGCTTTACCGAGAATGAGAGAAAAACTAAGTATCTGCTGCTAATAAGAAGCGACACAAAACATCGACAAATAAGTCAGAATGTCAGAATAGATAGCTATAACTTTATAGGCAAGGACTTTGTACGAGTAAATCTCTGAGACTCTACATAAGACCCTTACCATCCCAGTCCTACTTTATGATTCAGAAGCATGGACGTTAGCGAAGGTGAATGAAGACATCCTTTTCCCGTTCTGAACATGTTTATGCTGTTTAAATGAAGAGAAATACGAGCTGAAAAATACCGTTGACTCTATAAAAAGTGCATATTAATCACCAAAGACGGCTACGTCATGTAGAGCAAATGAACAAAAATGCTCCGCTGTGAAGAGTCTTCCATTCCAATAAGCAGAGACATCAAAGTGGAGGAAGACCTAGCCTTACGTGGAGGGCACAAATGTATGCGGACTTCAACCAACATGAAGTACGCATCTGGAAGCAATTAACCAGAGATCGCGCTTATTGTTTAAGTACACCCCGGACTGTAGCGTCATCTAAGTAAATAAGTAAGATCTCATCTTTATTATAAATCGGTTTCGAATTTAAGTATTTGTTGAATCGGGCAGTTTAATCTTAGGATGTATAATGACATTCTTTGTTGTACCCTTTCCTTATTTAAAATCAAGTTTCGTTGTCTGGCTGACAAAAATGTATAGAATCATAGATTATAGTTTATAACCTAGTAGCAAAGTGTAATGAATTAATCCTTGTTTATTATTATTTTATTTCCTTTTTTTCCTTTTCCGAAGTTTTGATTTACGATTCTCTCGCTATACTGTAGGGCAATTTTGCTGTACCTGGTTAGTAGTGGAACGTTAATCTCATTAAGGGCGGGTTCTCCGATAAGACTTCGTTTCTAAATCCAGACCTCCTTGTTTCCCGCAAAATCGCAAATCGGGCACCTACGCCCGCTCTCTATGAACCTTGAGTACCGTCACTATTTCCTTTATGCTGTGCTCATAGCGAAAATAGTTATTGTGTTCCAAATTATGGCATAACCGGCTGTCTACTGTCTACTCTGTGGAGTGACCCTAATGCTTCCTCTCCGAACCCTTCTCTGGTTTGTTCATCCACACGTGCGATCAATTTATAAAGTTTGGGCTTCCAGCTTGCCATATCCTCGACACTCTGTTCCATTTCGCAACTACTAGTTACATGTAGTTTTAGCCACTATTTGTACCATCCCGTCCTACTTCGTATTGTTTGCAGAGCTACTTTCTTTGGTAGCCGATAATCCAGCCAGTTTAATAATTTGACCACGTTCTCCACCTGTAGTTGTGGGGCTTAAGCAAAGAGTGGTGGAAAGCCTGTCTCTAACAATAGTTTGGTGTATTCGGTGGAAGATTAAATGCTTTCTTTATATAAAACCTAAGCAGTTCTTCCATTGTCTCATATTGTTTTCCTCCCAATACTTGAACAGCGTAGAATAGAATGGATTCCGAAACAGTTGCAAAAACTTTATGTTTGCAGCTATGGTCTTTATAATGTTGGTGAAACAGTTTCTCCAAGCAGAATTGATGGCTGTTTTTGACTTTGACAATTTTTCTTTTACATGCTTCGTCTGTTTATGGATACCTGGACACATTTTATCGATTCCCTTAACTCTGTACATTCGGTAAAGTTTGCCATTTTTCCAAGCGACAACAAATGCACAACTGCACTGTATCAGTGGCTAATTCGATCACCTAAATAAGAGATAGTGGTGGTGTGGCAGTGCAAAACTCGGCCAATAGCAAAACTCGGCCAATAGCAAAACTAATAATTCACAGCGGACCAAAGCAAATCTCCGAAAGTGTAATCTTCTGCCTATAAAAATTGTGGGGTTATCTCTATTTTGGATCACCTCGTCAGCGAGGCCAAGAGTTTGTTGATGTTTTTGCTTTTGAGTGATCGATCTATTCCTCCAATAATTTCGTTGAGGATGAGGTTTGCTCACTTTGAAGTGTCTCTACCATCGATTTCTTAATGTCAAGACTTCCGCGAATGCGTTTTGTGTCACATGTTGACATTCGTAACACTTTCACTTATATTTCTTTATACCCATCATTGCGATGTGTATGTTAAAGCTAGAATGCATGTCGTTTTTAAGAAAACTTAAAGTTTTCACAAACTGCAAAGTTTTCGGATCGTTTAAGCCATCCACCCTCTCTCTATATGCGACATTGCCATAGCCATCGCAATTGTTAACGACTGAGCCCAAGTATTAAAATTGTTTGCAACTTAGCACGATGAGTCCTTCTAAATAGATGTCCGGCGTAAAGTTTAGATAAGATAAAAGAAGATAAATCGTTTCGGAATTATTTATCTGGTTGGCAAGAAAATAATTTCGGTTTTTTATTATGCAATAATACCCATTTTATTAATGTTTATCAATTATATATTTTCCGTTATATATATTCCATTACCTTCTTCCATCTTTCTGATCACTCCATTATTCCGTTCTTATACAATTTCTGGCCCTTATTAGCACAAAATTAGACCAAGTGAGATTTCAAGTCATCATAGATAGTATTATGTATGATGGATGTAACATCACTTCCCAAACGAAATTCAATATTTCAGTTTTTCATGAATTACCAAAGATGTTTGGGCTCTAGCGTTGTCATGATGGAACACGATTCCCTTATGATAGTTGCTGACTGTACACATCCGCATTAATAGCTTGGTTCCTTGGTAGGTCAAAATACACGACACCTTTATAATACCACCAAATTGACAATATGACATTTGTTCGCAGCAGCAATGAACAAGGCAAAATAAAATGCTCAAAGCAAAACACTCAAGAGAGTCTCTGTATTAACCTTGTAATGTAAAAGATCACTTCTGCCGCGATCGTCAAGCAATAAAGACAATTTCATTTCAAACATGTTTGTTTCTTTATTATTTTTTTTGTACAATAGGTGGTAAAGTACCTCCTCAAACAGCATTCTTTTGATCAAGTTTAGACCATTATCGTTTTGATTGATGTTGTTGTAGATGATATATTTTTCATCACCAGCGATGATTCATTTCAAAAAATGATCAGTTTCATCACGTTTGAACTGCATATCGCAAATATTGATTCTTCGTGTTAAGTCTTTCAATTTACGTGGAAGTCAAGTGCGAGTTTTTACTACTCCGAGATGTTCAAGGTGATTTTAAGTGTGAGGCATGAGTTTGTTAACTTTGAAGGAAAAATCTCCAGAGAGCAATTTCTTAAATCTATTCTGACACAAGTGAGTCTCAGCAACACTCTTGCCTTTAGGGAAATAAAAGAGCAAAAAATATTGAAAACGTTCATTTTTGCACTCCATGTTAAAACTGATATTGTACTAACAGGCTTAAACATAATTTAGCTTGACTTGCTTCTCAGTAGACTTAAAGGGACAGCTATCAAATATTAAGGGAAATAGAATCATAGCAGAACAAAAGCGAGAATCAACAAACTTAATGCAAGCTGCTTGTAAAAACCGAAATTGCTTTATTGCTAACCCATTACATGTAAAAAGCAATGGACTTTGTGCTCTACCCGTACTTTGATGTACTCAAACTCTAACTAAAAATTCTCTTTACCTTTCATTTTACCATCAGGGTACATATCGCGTGCATTTTAAAATCTTAGCGCCGTCCATATAAGATCTCTTGGATCGAATCTATTCCAAATCGGTGGAGATGATGTGTAGATCTTTCGAAGTGTCGTGATGTTTCTCCATCATAGATATATAAATATAAATTTTATATTCAATTTCAGTTCAAATAAATACTTTCGAATAATTAATACCAATAGTAATGTTGTATATGTATAATTCAGTAGGTGAAAGAATAATAGGGATCAATCTTAACTAGAAGTTAATGATGAATGACCCAGAAATAAGATACTCGTACATAATTTTACAATTACTAATTTGTTGTAAAAATTAACACAACAATAAATTAAACCTAGTAATTTATTTTTAATCATTCCAAATAGAAAATAATGATATAGATTGTGCAGTCCAAGAAACCAAAGTAATGAAGTAATTACATTTAATTATTCTTCCAAATTTATAACTGTATTTTTAATTAAAGAAGCTAAGTAAATTCAAACAGCACTTAGCGGAAAGTTAGATAGATAGAAGATAGAAGATAGGCTTTAACAAATATGTCTCAAGATGTACATATTCGTTCTATTCCCGATCATTACATTTAAAAGAGGCCTATTATTAATGCGTAGTCCATATACTCTAGAGCTCTTAGTGGGGATGTTGTACTTTAAACACGCAAAGATGTCTTAATGGAAGAATATATAAGTTTCGAAATAATTACCAACTGCTGGCAAAGCGATTTTCTTGACTTATAATGCCAGTTAAATGTTTATGTGATATAAATAAAGGATCAATACTAGTGTCATAGCATTCACCCCAGCAAGTAATTCCGTATTGTTACTTGGAATTTGCGAGACCATAATAAACCTGGTCATAATGGTTTTGGAGCAGTATATATATGATACGTCTTTCTCACAACTGACATTAAATAAGATTTAATTTCTTTACAATGTTCCTACCTGTTCGGTCTGTTATCTATAGAAACACCAATGTATTTGTAGCTTCCCAGCGGGAAATATGGTAAGCGCTTCTAGAGAACGCTCCAAAGAGTAAGTGCTTACTCTACATAGCCGGAAGGAAGCTGCTGTTGAGCACCAATGTTGAATGCTTAGAAAGCAATTCTTTTAGAAGCTACTCGTAAGCACTTACAATTTTTCAGGCAGCTCTTTTAGCAGGATTGTTTCTCTATTTTTGATAAAATGAGTGAGCGAAAATATTACTATCTGGACAGCTGCTGCAACATTTTTCTTTTTGGGTTACGTTTTGTCGATGCAAAATCATTCTTGAAGTGATTTTTGTGACGGGTAGATCGTGTTGTTAAAACCAAGTGAAATTTTTTTTTGTTTATTTAAAGTTTAATTATACGGTAGTCTTTTATTTATTTGTTATTATTAATTTACTTATTTAGAAAAAGAATCAACAAAATTATGGCAAGAGTGTGCCGTTTTTTATCAGACGGCTCATTTCATAAAATCAGTATGTACTTTTTTTTTATTTTAAATATTATTATGTTATATTTTATGTTATACTTTTAGCAGTAAATGTTAATTGATTAAAGTGAAAAATTTATTGTATTTGAAGACTGTTTCTTTAACTGTAAATATTTACATTATAAACTGTAATTTTTTTTTACTATACTATACGTTATTCTTCAAATAATAAATGTTAGCAAATATAACATTTTAACAAAAAAGAACTGTTTTTATTTATTTAAAGTTAAATTATGGGAATATTCTTTCTTCGACTGTGCCTTAACGCCATCTTAGAGCATAGCACTTTGTTTTCTCTTTTTCCGAAGTGTTAAAGTTAGTTGTGTTTCCTAACAATCTGGTTTAAAGTGCCTACATTTGCCTTCTTCGGAAGTGCTTCGTACTGCAAACAAAATAATCTGTCCATAAGCGCTTACACCTGCCTTTCCATGAATCGCTGAAGAAGTGTTTCGCAGGAAGTTGTCCTTAAGCGCTTACGTCTACCTTTCCAGGAAGCGTTGAAAAAAGTGCTTCGCAGGAATCTGTTCGTAAGCGCTTACGTCTACAGACATCAAAAGGAAAAACGAAACGGAGGGTATACAGTGAGTAAGCGCTTCGAGCTTCTTTTCCCCGCTTGGGTTGTGCTGATTCAATTTTGAAATGAGCAAATAAGCAGTGACTATTTGTAATGAAATTGTTCTTTCGCAGCTATGCAATGGTAGAGGAAATTTCTTACAGTCGTGTGAATGGAAAAAGATATTAAGGTACATAAGAGTGTTTAAAGAAGCTTTAAAGACATTATTTTACTCTTTTCACTAATTATCAATTTATTAAGTGCAAACTTTATGAACATCTGAAGGTTTTCTTCGATTTTAGCTATGCAGTCGAACTATATAGCCCTTTAGTATGTTAGAGCTATATCATCTGCAAAAGCAGTGGTATTTCCGTTAAAATCTAGCTAGAAAAGTAAGTTGATAAATATTAAGAAAAGAAGCAGCCCACGTACAGAGCCTTTTGGGACACCATTTTTAAGACTAAGAAATGTTCTAAAGGATCCCTTAATGTTAATTGTTTGTTCCCTACCCTTTAAGTATGATTCCAACCATTTGAACTCCACACCTCTAAAGCCCAGTATTGTTAAATTGTTTGTGCAATAAATCATGGTTGACCCGATTGTCATATTAATGAGACACCGTATATTTTTTGATATTGATATTGATAAAACTACACACCATAACAATTGCCTCTTCCGTAGACCTACCTGATCTAAGACCAAATAGATTGTCAGAAAATATATTGATTCTATTCAAAAATGAGACAATTCGCGAATTAATGAGTTTCTCAAAAAGTTTGGAGAAGGTTGGAGTTTGGAGATTGGTCGGTAATTAGAAAAAGTCTTACGGTTGCCTTCTTTAAAAACGACGTTTAAGGGCTTGCGAATAGCATCCTTTCGAGACACTCAAATTATAAATAATGAGAGAAAAAAATAAACAACATACAATGCAATCCTTTTCAGCAAAATATTACAATATGTATGCCATCACTAGAGCACAAGCCATTTTCCTTCAATGAAAGTACGAGCTTGTACAGTTCCAAAGAAGAAATCGAATGAAAAGCAAAACTAAATATTACATTGTAAAATTTCAGAAAAAATTACAGATTTACAGTCACAGCTATCATACGGCTCAAGACAAGGTTTAGTTTTTTCAGAAATTTCAACAAAAAACTTATTACAATTAGTTGCAATGTTTTTTGGATCGGAGAAAACAACTGCGTTGACTTCTAAACTACTTATATCTATAGAATTCCTACTCTTCCCTAAAATGCTATCAACAAATTTCCAATGTTCTCTGATATTACCCATAGCTCTTCCAAGAACACGTTTATGGTAGTTCTCGCAGGATTTTTTTAATATCTATTTTAAATTGATTACATAATTTACTGTAATAATTTTTAAGTTTTTGATTATTTGGGTGTTTTTTTACACTTAGACAAGATAAGATTTTTTCTTCATATTCATTTTAAAAGTAATAATAATAATAAATAGAAGGATCAACAGAAGGGTCGTTTTCGGAATTAACTGATTACCAAAATTCAAATTTTAGGTGTTCTATTAGTATGGGGAAATTTATTTTAGACCTTTTAATGGTCGGGTTGACTTTTGAGGAAGAAATAGTATTAGAATAAATACTTAAGGTAATCATATGGTGATCTGTAACCCTGAAATCCACCACATCGCTTTGAAACACGATCTGTCTTCCAGTTGATGGATTGGCATGGACCTTAGCAATATTTTGTCTACTGCGTAGAACTCTCTCGTATATTTTCAAAACATGTGATATTATTATAATTTAACCAGCTGTTGGTAGTAATTAAAATTTGTAGTGTCTTCAATTTGTGTCAATGATCACTTTTTAACTTTTTGCTCGTAGTTTCGTATTATTCCAGTATACATTGTTTGGTGTCCGTCGCTGCGGTATGTAATCAAGTGTCGTTATTGCTTATTAAATAGCGCATTTAGTTTAGTGAGACCGTGTGATTTGCATGAGTTTAGTATATCTACTACCGCTGAACTTCACGTTCTGAAACCGTTTCCTCTATGACAGTTTTGCATTCGCCATTCATATCCAACCAACTTTCAACACAAAATAGCGATTTTCGTTGATTTCATGACGCCCAATCCGCCAATTTTGTTTAGTTTTGTCCTAAGTGAAACTGAGTGTTTATTTAGTTGAAGGGCTGACTATTTTTGGCTGGTAGTACAATGTGAAGTAAACCCTTCCAGGCTATGACAACTCTATACGGAAGAGATTAAAATATGTGATGAAATAATTAATGGCTTCGCATAAAAATTGTCGGGCTGTTGTCGACCCTAACAAACGTTTAAAGAATAAGGGCCTTCTGATCTGAACGTGAAATGTGTAATTAGCTGATGCTCTTGACTCCTATCGCTCAAATATTGTATCACAACCATCAGGGAAGTGCGATGGGATAACCCGGTCATAAGGAGGATGGAAACTGTAATATATTGTTATACAGAACTATGCCCGCGAATAACGTAAACTCCCAGTCTAGTTTCCTCACAGCAAAATAACACCTTGCACCAGTGGGAATAAACAAAAGTGCAAGGCAAGGCTTAACGTCGCCTGTCCCACCTTGTTATATCGCTATTTTCACCACCAGTAACTTTCTTTCGCCATCGCAAACATCTTAAAGGTACATACATCTCTTGTGTAAAAGTAAAAGTAATACAAGTGACTTTTTTTTGTTTTATTTGTGACTTTCGGTATTATTTTGGATTATTTGGATGCGATTTTTCGTAGGGTAATTATTTATTTGGTCAATTGTATATATACTGGGCCTAAAACGACACTGATACGGCATATCAGATCGTCGGCAGAGGGTTTCAATAGACCGAATTTTCTACGCGATTTTTAGGAGATTATTAGAAGAGATGAATATCTTGACTTTAATCGGCTAGATTAAATGGTTCCTTCTGCAAAAAGGGCCCACAGTCTGCAAAAGTTATTTTGCCAAATCCTCAGCGCCAGTTGTATCTTTTACAAAATTTCCCTGCTCATTTCTACAATATATGTTTCTGCTCCAATTTAACCAGAATTAAGATTACGTTACAGGCCTACGTATTGTATATGGCTCACATACTCACCAACTTTACCTATTATACAATATGTCCTAGCGATCAAATAGACAAAGGCACTAACCAAACAAAAATCGATCAAACTAAACATTTTTCAACGAAAACTGTTTTAAGTAAAAATTCTGAATATTTTGCGGTCGTTTTAAGTAAGTGTCTTCTTAAAAGGATAAATTTGCTCGAATATGCAAGATGCCAGTATTAGCGTCCCAAATTTAGACTAGATGAAGAACTCTTTTTAACTATTAACATAATACATTTGGTTTGCCTTGAAAAATCTAACAACTGTTTTAACGAAAGTGGGCATTCGTTCGGATTAAAACTTTTAGCTCTGAAACTTTAAAGAAGAAACCATACTTTAGTTTAAGTTTCGGTTTGTTGTTGCCTATTAGCTTTCAATAATTTTCCTTTTTTATTATTTCTTATTTTTAACCGTTCAATCAAAGATTTTAAGTTTTAGTCTTTTTTGTTCTTTTTTTTTCAATTGCTATACATTTTTTTTTGTCCAGGTTTGTGTTCCGGAACTTCATTTTGTAATTTATTCTTTTTTTTATGATTATGGATAAATATATTTTATTATATGCAGTGCAGATCGTTTAAATGATGAAAATAAAATATTTTAACTCATTGAACTCCTTAAATTTGTACTACAACAGTTGGTTCAAAATGGTTTACCTCCAAGCCCATTTTGTGTTTATACTCGTATCATGCAAATTCCGCCCACATTTTTCAAAATGAAAGGAGTAAGGCTTGCTCATACAACGAAGAAATTGTAACTTTCGTCTTCTTCTTCTTCTGGAAATTTCTACATTTAGAAGGCATGGAATCATTTCACCACACTTCAGTACGGGCAGTACAGCTTTGGGATTCAGAGATACCTTTGGAAACCTAAAATAAATATTTTAAAGACACGTCCTGAATGGAAACTCAATTCGATTTGCGTACCTGGGCGAAGATAAGCCCCAGCCCACGAACCTTCCCGGATATGAACTCTGAGTTTTCCAGATGTGAATTACCAAAAACACGAGATACAAAAAGGAAAAACCATTGTACCAGCAGATGCATGCGGTTTAAGATTGGTTAAATCATAAGTATGACAATTCGTGGGTCATTTTATGGTCTTCAAGATTTGTGGACTTCACACTAAATCAATTTTATTTACAGGAACGCATAAAGAACACACTCCAAAAATATCAGAAATAACAGCATTTGACGACTTGAAATATGGGATCAAAAGATAGCGTACATTAGAGAGAAATTAGAACAAATGGATTAAATATTGTAAGCGGCATTCAGAACAACGGACTCCACTTTATTAAATATTTAGGTATTCATATTCGAACAAAAATTGTTTAAAAGTTGTTTTATTTGTAAAATTTTAAAAAATCCCTAATTTCAACTTTCGTCTGTATTGAAAACTACTGGTTTGTTTTAAAGAATGCCCTTATTTATTTATAAATTCGACAAATCATTTGGGTACTACAAAAAGAGAGGCTTATTTGTGCATTTTACTGCGAAAAGTTTTAACAAAATCAAATTTGTTGCTATTTTTGAAAAATGTCTGATACAAAAGTCAAACTTACTTGGCACTTAATATACTGATAAGCTCAATGATATGTCATCAGTTCCCAATTTGAAAAATGTCAAGCGCAACAGGAGACAAAATAGGTCAAAGAAAGGCTTTGCTTTGACTGAAGAAGTCCCTATTCATACTCATAGTACACTGTTATTGCTGGGCATTTTTTCAGAATTCTCTTTTGGTCCTGAATGATGCATTCACGCCATTCACTGTGTGACGTATTAGATTTGACTAACTTCATACAATAATTGCTGGTATGGATCCAAAAAATCAAGACCAAAAAAAAAGTGATTAATTTGTATGAGTGTTGAGAAGAAGTTTTAATAATGCAAAGAAAGAAATAGAAAAGAGTGTGGATAAAGCCATGGAGAAAAATACGGAACAAAAGAGGCTCATTTTAATTTTTGAGAATTGCTAAGAAAAGAAGCCTAATTTTGCAATTATGTATTTAAGAATTAATAAGTCCAAATTCTTTGCTTTTATCGGTTGCGAAAAGCGAAGGATGGCATGTGATCAAGGATGTATTCCCACCTGGAGAAAAATTAGCAGTCATTTCAAGTTTCCTTGCAGCAGGATAGTTGCACAAAAGTACAAATTACCTTACAAACACCAATTTCTAAAAAAAAAGTTTCATCAATTTGTTTTGCATCCGCTAAAAATACGTCCACCTTCTACAACAACGACGACACAAGAATAAATAAAACGCACAAGATAACAGAAGAATCAGAAAAGAGAATGCAGGAAATATATGGAAAGCCATTGTGTTCCATCCATGTTTCACATTTCCCTCCATTTCTCACCCTTTTACCTACTATTTTAAGGAATGCTTAACAAAAACTAAGTATAGTATGAATCGGGACTATACAATAAAACCCTATAGTTTAAATACAGCAACTAAGCTGTTCCTGAAATACTTTACAAAATACAAGATGTCCCAACAAATATTTTTATTTAATTGGCTCACTGTGTGAACGTAAGAAATCTAACTGCCGCGAGGCGTAGATTCTCAATCGATTGGCGTTTCTTCCAGCACGACGCACGGAGAAACGTCACTCACTTTCAACTACTATGATACGAGTACTTGTTCGTCAAGCCGTCCCCCAAAATTTATTATAATCCAGAAGTGGAGACTTAAATTAACCTCCACAAAGCCTTGATTTGACCACTATGGACTTTCTCTTATGGGGATGTCTTAAATCAAAAGCGTGCACTAATAAACGTTGGTTCAGATAAAAGAAAATATCCGACACGATCCGATTAAGAAATTATACTGTTCGCTTGAAAGAATGTCACGAGTGTGAATGATTTCATTTATATGACATTATTTTGTAAAAAATTGTTTCCTAAAGTGTAATAATAATTAATAATAATTTTTTTTTCAATAAATAACTCCCATATAATTATGTCACTAAATTAAAAAAAAAATACTTTCTTCTGGGACACCTTTTATTATAATTTATTTGACTAAAACACGAAATAATTTGAATGGACAGTAAATATGTAATTTCATTCCTTCATACTACGAATTTTATAAACCGCCTAACGGAACTATTTTGCTTTCAATCAAAACAGATAGAGTAGTTTAAAGCAAACCAACGGCAGCTCCCATACCCTCATTGTTGTTGACTACCGGCACTATATTCTGTCATCCAGGTTGAATACTATGCCGTCGGGTCACCTACGCTGCACATTAAATCTAATAGTTATTTTAAATGTATAACTATATATCTTTGGATGTGAAAGATTCTACTGTTGTCGACCCAAGCTAAGGATAAAAAAAGAAGAATTTTGGCTATGCACCTAAAATATTTGGACTATTAATGGACCACATATCAATGCGGAGGCCTATAATTCTCTATAAAGCGACACCACTACATGCACAAAGGGATTAATGGATGCCTGTTATTAAGAAACCGTCAGTTCTAGTATTCCGGATGTAACTATAACTACCGACGAAAATACGGGATAACGCTGACTCTGCCTCTTTTAAGTAGCGCGCGCTCAAGGGGTTAAGGTACCCTTAAAATGTTTGCACACAGCCCGGCGAAGAAAAATTAGGGAAAAAAGAAAGATAGGTACCGATGTACGTTGGTTTTAGATGCATGAATATTATAATGACTAGGAAATAGAGAGCTCGGCAGGGCATTCCACAAGCGAGTTGCCTTGAAGGTATACTGATGAGCATTCATAGCGAGACGGGTTTTACGGTTAAAGGTTTGAAGGGGCGCAATGCTACTGGCGATTTCAATGGAGCACTGATGGTGGTAATTTTTCCAAGATGAAAAAAAATCCAATACTAAAGTACAATACTGTAAGGAAAAAAATTTATGTCGAAAGGCTGCAAATGTAACTCAAAAAGGAGACTTACAACTACTCAAAATTGTTATGAGCAACGGAAACGGTATGAGCATCTGATTCCGGAAAAAAAAGATAAAGACAAATAGTGCAATGATCGAAATAATAAAGTTTAAGCCGATACAAAAAAAAAAAAAAATAGAAAAATACAGGAAATACATGTAGGGGTAAGAATCGACGATCGACTATCGTTTTCTCTATCTGAAAACGACTCACAGTCTAAACTAATTAAGCGCAGAATTATTTGGGCTTTCTTTGGACTAAGAACAACTGAGGAAACCCTTTATACCCATAGTCCCATTTCCACCGGAATGTAATTGTAAAGCTTAGAATTGAGATTTAATTAAACCTGAGTAAGACAATGAGATATCATTTTATACTCATGATGTACAGAATAAAATTATAGAATTTAAAATTACTTTTAAAAAAGAAATCATAGACCCACAAAGTGCGAAAGAGACATTAACCCTAAAGGTATGTTCTTGAAGTTTGTTTTTTTTTGCTGATCCAACCCGGAATAAACTAAAAATAAAAGAACTAATGAGATTAAAAAGCTGTGATATATACATTACCATATGCACTCGTGTAGCTCTTTAAACGCTTTCTCTAATGCATTTGAAGTACATATTATAGAAACTTTTAAGAATTTTTTTCTTTAACCTTAAAAGCGGCTTGTTATTCGAATGAGCTGTGCTTCAATACATATACAATTCGCGAAGCGTAATTGTGCAATAAGCCATCGGAGTTTCACCACCAAAAGATTGTAAGGTTTTCCAAAATGCCACGCAAAAACGAAAAACAAACAAACTCAATTCAAATTGCAATAAACGTGAAGTTTCTGGTTCTAGAGTAAATTCATTCGCACATCTGTGCTGGTCCTGCTGTTTTACGGATAGTAGCTGACCTTAGCAAAGTAAATTTAAAATTTTGCATCCGATCCCATACATTGTTTCGAATTTTAGTAGTTTTTTCTTACCACGTTTAATAGTGGCCATTAACATTTATGACCTTCTTTTCTAGTGTCCACCCAGCACCTACCCTAACCGCGAGGTTTATTTTATTATAATTTTTTTTGTATCTTTTACTCTATGTCTAACTAAACATCTTGTGTAGATACAATTTCATTACTACTTTCTCTTATCTCCGAACGTTCGCAGAATGTGTTTCGTTTCTGTTCGTTTGCTTCCACTCATTAATTTGATGGACTTTTCCTTTTTTTCCCTTTATTTCCGTTTTATCTTGAATTTTTATCATTTTACCTCCGTTCCCCATCATGTCTGTCTGTCTGTCCCACCGACTTGTCGACCGACACCAAGTCCAGAGTGACAGTTGTGGTACACGGTGACGGTGACGAAAGTGCACAATTTCTTCTTTTTTTTTTAACTATTTGTCAGTCAGTAAGGAAGGAGGAGGTGAGCGTTTTAACGCGAGGGTTTTGTTTGCTGGTAGGTATGTACTTATATTTAATTTATAAAGGTAACATGCAAGTATTTCATGACCCAGAAGCCGAGAAGCAAATGTCGAGAACCGAGAACGAAGAACCGGGAGCTGGGATCTAGGAGCTGGGAGATTTTCGCGTGAAGTAAAAATGGATAAAAATGTCCAAGTCGGGCGGGAGAAAAGTCATAAAATGTCCATTAAGTGTAGTTTCTCCGCCCTGTTTAATGTTTAATGTTCTTTCTCCGAATCGTGATAAACAATTGTAGTTGGCTGCCTCTTTGAGTGTATTAATTAGGATTTTTGAGGTTCCGATGATTTATACATTCGCTGACATGACAGTCTCACCTGCAATAGTATCGGAGGCGCCGACCAGAAGAACGAGGTGTGTCTCGCAGTTAAATTTAATTGCTGCACGCACCGTGTTTCACAATTAACTAGGTGGGATGTCGTCGAATTATGCACAGGCTTGTTTAGATCACAAATTTGCATAAAGCGTTGCCTGTACTCGAAGTACATATGTATGTGCATGTATTCACTTTTAACACTACCATTAATGCTCTGTAATAACTTTATTTTTTATAAACTTTTATAACAAACAAAACAAAAAACCCTTTTGCACACGACCGATCGGTAGGATCATGCGATTGCAACTGCGAAAACAACATGCAGAAGGCATTGTATTGAAAAGGTCCTCGCATTAGGATAATTGGTCGCGATCTGAATCTGGATCATCTTGAACAGATGCATCACGACTGGTAACGCCAAGTATAATACCAGAGTCAAGGTAAAGATATTCGTAAGATAAACGTAAGAAGAAAAGGAATTAACTGCCGAAACGAGGGTAGATCCTTACTAATTGCGCCATCGGATTAATATTATGTATGTTGCTCTTAAGTGGTGTTACTCACACTCTGTGAGTGGCATCTTGTTGGACTTCCGAGAAAGGTAGTTGAAAATTATCTGTTGATGGTTTTAAGTGCAGGAATGATGAATTTATTATTATATCACCGAGTGTGGGTATCTTTTTCATTTATTATTATTGTTTTTTTTTTTTTTTTTTTTTTTTTTTGTATGTTTTGTTGAAGTCAGGTGCGGTTGAGCCCGGTGCTCAGTGAATGGAGAAGGCGTGCGTATAACCGCGTATAACCGCGATGTTCTCCTGGAGATAAGTGTTACCTGTCAACCAAGTTGATTGGTCTAGTTAAGCTGTAAACTTCTTTTAAACTGGGTGTATGGCAGCTCAGACACATAGGGGTCGAAGGTAATTACAAGTTGGAGCTGGGACGTTTGACGCGAACGGATAATTTTATTAGACAGTTTACATTTTGCTTGAAATACCATAATTGTTGTATTGCCATGGATTAAGTCGTTATACATATGTATGGAGCTATTATGCACACGTAAATGTATGCAGGTATGCACATATGAGAATTTTTATTCATACTGGTTTTCGTATAATAACTGAGGAAACAAGCATAATTATCTCGCCTTATGCTTCCACTATGGCACTGATTTGCACAGGAGCATTAGAAGTGTGAAAAACAATTCATCAAAAAGAGAAAAACAAGAAACGGAAACTGCTTTAACCTACTTATGTATGATATTGTAAGGTATAATTTGCTCTTCTCACTTTTTTCCTTCATTAAAGTATCTACATATAATTATTTTAATGTTTAAGCATAGAGTTAGGCCACACTTAACCTATGATGCAGATTTGCAACTAAGACTCAATTTAACTCAGAAGAAAAAGTCGTGTGTCGTCTCCTTAGCCGATATAAGGGAAGCATATTGCATATCAATAAGGCTCAATATCTCGGAATGTTAAATTTTCATTTCAACCAAATTAACTAAACGAGAAATATGCATCTTATTGTATTTGTCCCATAAATTGATCACCACCTTATTGAATAGATAGTACAAATTTGTATATATATTTCAAGAACCTCTCTTCTTGAATAATTTTTGTAAGGAAATTGATGTAGCACAGCAGCATTATATTAAGCGGTGCTCTGCAAGAAGACGTGAGCTGTCCGTAAGTTTTAATAGTAGATAAAGGGAGAAAAATACTGGTTGCTCAGGTATTTGAAAATTCATGGCACAAATTTGAATGAAGATAAAAGTAGCTAGTAGCAAGTAGTAGGTTCAGACTTAAAGCGATGAGACTTTTAGCTACTTACTCCCTTGTGAGTATTTCCCTCTGATATTCTTTCCAATATTCTCTCCGATATTAATGTGAAATTTCTATAGTAAAACACTAAGTACTAGGCAATAGGTTTGTGGCGAACTGCCGCTGCATCATGACGAGAAAAGTATGCAGTTATAGATGTATTTACCTATATTCGCAGTTTTGTGTTTAAGCTAATTTCACTGCTTTCTCAAATTTTCCACAGCTAAGCGAATGCAAATTTAGCTTTTGATATGCGGCTGCTAACGTCTTAAACGGCACCAATGTCAATCGAAATTATATTTTCAAGGTAATGGAAGTTATCTACATTCCCGAATTATTGTTTGGTATTAATGTAAGATAGAAGGCTAAGTAAATTCCCGGTCCTACAGTGTTTGCCTCTGCCATCAAGCAAGTATATGATTCCATGATTCTGTGCGATATTCGGTGTTTAAGATAGGTTGTGAGGCTCCATTGGATTTTTCCACTTCTTGTTCAAAAGTGCTCTGCAAAGAAATATCATTAAAAGGGACATTGATACAATAATTTTTTTTGATTATTTTCATAACTTGTCAATATGGATTGAAGTAGATTTTCTGAATGACTCTGAGAACTCACAAATAAATGAAAATAGTTGAAGAATTCAATTACATATTTATAATAACACATTTCTTCGCAAAACCCGTTTCATGATTATCGATATTGCTACAATATTTAAATAAACCTGACACTTACTTACTTAGAAGGCACGACAGTTCGGGGTGAACCACGGGGCTTAACTAACAAGACTCTCCAGTTAGCCTGGTCTTTAGTTAACTGCCTTCACTTCATGTCGGTTGAGGTGCTCTTCTAATTTTGAGCCCCACCTAAGGTGAGGTCTTCCTTTACTGCGTTGCACCCACGGGTTAACTTCGAGGACTCCATTTGCTCTTCATATCCTAAGCCATATCAGAACCGAATACTTTTCGAAGGATATTCCTTTCGAAATGACTGCAGATATATTCATCCGCTTTATATAGAAACCATAGCATCATAAAATATTAATAAGATTAACAAGTTCTTATATTTAGTCTCCTTAGTTTTTCGGGATAGGGCCGTTCTACTCAGTTGCTTCTTAGTCCAAAGAAACAGCGATTGGGAAGAGTGATTGTTTGCTTTATTTCTGTTGAGGTGTTGTTGGCAAAATTGATAGCAGAGCCAAGGTAAACAAAGTTTCTTACTATCTCGAAGATATAGCTGTCGACTGTGACGTTCTATCCAATTCGTCGATATTGTGTGTCCCTTCTTGTTCGCAGAATATACTTGGTTTTGGCCTCTTACTGTTATACCAATTTTGGCGATTTCCATTTAAATACTAGCGAACCGGTGATAGCTCTTTAAGTTCACCCAATTATGTCGACATCTTCGGCGTACACTGGTGGTTACACAGACTTTGAGACATGACATCGCTTGACCTTCTCTAAAACCTTTTTTTGAGATCTCGGTTAAATCGTTATCGACTTTGCGCCATTCTGCACAGACAGACGAATTTGGCAGCGATTCCAAAACTAGATATGGCTCTATATAACTCGTCTTTATAAATTCTGTCATATTCGGCTTCAAAATCGATGTAAAGGTGGGGGGTATCAATTTGAACATATTTTTCCAGGATCTGTCGTAGTGTGGAAATTTGGTCGATTGTGGACTTTCCTGGTCTGAAACCGCACCAATCCACAAAATCAGGTTACTGATGAAGGATTTCAGATGTTCACATAATATGACAGATAAGATCTCGTAAGCGATGTTGAGGAAACAGGCATAATATTTGGTGCAGGGGTCTCCTTTTTAGTGGATCTGGCAAACGATGCTGAGATTTTTATTTATTCTTTTTATAATTTTGCTTGCGCTTAAGGAATTTAAGTACCCTTAAAATGCTTGCACACAGCACGGGCGAAGGGAAATCAGGGAGCATGGAAAGAGAAGAACCGGTGAACGTTGATTTTAAATGTTTGAAGGTTATAATGTGTAGGAAATAAAGAGCTGGCAGGGCATTCCATAAGCTAGTTGTACGGCTAGGTTCACAATATTTTAGAGTACGTCCAAAAGTGGGCTTGAGGGTGAACTGATGAGCATTCATAGCGAGACGGGTGTTACTGTTAAAAGTTTGAAGGCGTAGAATGCTACTGACGGTTTCTATGGAACACTGGTGGTGGAAATAGCGATAAAACAGAGCTAGACATGAGGCATTACGTCGGTGTTCAAGGGTGTCCATTGTTTGAGTTTTGGGCTCACCCGATGTGGACATTGTATTCCAATTTCGGGTGGATGAATGCCTTATATATTGAGACCAGATCAGAGGGGGTGAACTATTTCTTACATCGCTTGAGGAAACCTAGACATTACAGTACTTGATGCTGGCGGCACAGGGATTGTGGAGAGATTTCGGGATACGTTTTCGGCGAAGATTCTGGCGGTCTGTTGCGATTGCAGCTTTTCTACGTTATTTTTTCTCGCAGAAGTTCTTCTTTGTTGTCGCGCTTGAGAAACCCGCATTTGTACCTTGGTTACAACAAGGTGGTAATCCGAGTCAATGTTGGCTGCCCGGAAGTTCGGACGTCCAGAATACTGGAGGCATGTTATACGTCAATCGCAATGTGAACAATTTGATTTAGAGTTTCATGTGCTTGCTATAGTGATATTTCGTTCCGCCGCAAAGTCAATAAACCTAAGTCCGGTGCCAGGTGTTGTGTTCTGTAGGCTATTTTTACCAACTGTCATATCAAAAATGTCCTCCTTTCCTATCCTGTTGATGTGACTCAAGAGCTGATGCTAAATGACTATCGGGCACATCGAACTTTTGCTGATTGGGTTTTATTGGAGATGGAAGAAGCTCCGCATTGGCTGTATTAATAAACAAAATTTCCTCATTCATCAAGTAAACAGCCGAAGGTATTCCAACAGGAACTATAGTATATGAAATAATTGACTGTTTGGTTGTTTTCATCTCAAAGGTATCATTGGGCCGTACTTTTTCCGAGACGATGGTGATGAGTAGATTATAATCAATCGATACCGATATCGTTTCAACAGGATGGTGCCAAAATCTACTTTTTAAACACGAAGTTCTGTGACTGTTCTATCGCTCGAAATGGCCCTGTTAATTGGCCGCACCACTCCCTCGTGTGAATTAAAATCTTAAAACTTTCTTTTTTTGGAACTATATTAGCTCTCTGGTCTATGCCAATAGGCGAGAAACTTTAGACGACTTGGAGGCGAACATTCGATCCGAAATTGCTGGGATATCGGCTAAAATTTACGACAAAATCATGGAAAACTATAATGTAAAAAGTTCTTCGCCATATTACACAGCTCAAACTCTGTTATTAGCTCCGAAAATAACACTTCATCAGAAATGAAACAAAAAGTTAAAGTTACACTTGCCTTGACCTAATGAGGCAATCAAGTAATAACGTTTTACTAAGAACATTAAGGAAACTCTGACATTGGTCATGCCAGTTCTGCTCTATTACACAGAAAAATTGACTTTAGCAAAGGTGGATGAAGATGTCTTTGGTCGTTTTAACAGGACATATCGGTCTGCTCAGAAAAGTGAGCATCAGTCGCCTAAGATGGCTAGGAGAAATAAGTGCTCCTATTTACATATATCTGAAACACAAACCTAATTGAAGGCCATTTCTAGAAACCTTTTTCATCAGTATAGATAATTGGTCCAGATGACAGAAATGTTCCTTATTTATGATTATTATATTCCTTATTATGGATAATCCTTCGCTCTCATCATTGCCTTTAAGATTAGGATTCATATCATGACAAGTAGGCCGCAGTATCATTAAGGAGCAGACTTTAATGTCGACGTGACGCCTTTTGCTTGCCGGTTTCTTTAATGCGTATTCTGACATGATCTTCATCATATTAAACCCACATTCAGTCAAAGTGTGACATCAGCTCATACGATTATGTCCTATATTTCATTCTTTCTCATTTCATTTTGGGACAACAAGTGAATTTGAAAACTGGTAATGTTTGCCAATTTCTGTTGTTTAACAGTTATGAGTTTGTCTATTAAAAGCCCCAGAAATAGTCAAAGTAGCACAGAATTTTACTTTTGTCACCGCATAAGATTCTCTTAATTCACTGAATTGCCATTTGACTTTGAAATAACCCCAAACGATTTTCCCACGGTAGTTGTAGACGTCATGTGAGCAATGTTAACGAGTTACAATGCTTCCAGAAACCGAAACAAGAACATGCATTTCTGGGAGCACCGCAAACCACAAACAAACATTTAAATTTCTTTCTTGGCTGAAAATGTAAATTTGCATATAATAAAGTCAGAAGTACGATTTGCTGAAGCGAATTAAAACACGATAGGAAATTATTGTATTTCACACTCATAATTATGTCTACGGAAATGTTAAGTAGGTCTGGAGTACATGAGTAGTATTGCAAGTCAAGTGATGACTTTTTTATATGTTAATATGTAGGTATTCGTAGACTGAGTGCATCTAGCTAAGTTTATTATAAATTCATTTCAATATGTTCTGTTCGCACCCCTTTAGTATTATCATACTAGCTGTCCGTACACTCCGAGGAGCTATTGTGGAATCTGGCCACTTCCTAGTTGCAACCAAGGTAAGTCTCCAAATATCTTAGACAACACCGGAGAAATAATGTGATGAAATTTAACATTAAAGTGCTGCAATTGCAAAAAACCAATAAAACTTTTGCCGATCGCGTATCCCTCAACCTATCGTTAATGCTGTTACAACCTTCATTTACAATAGTTCTAGACACCATGGCATCGACGCCAAGAAGCCGTCAGAAACCATTAATATGATGAAAAATTCAAACCAGCACATGTAGTAAAATAACTCGGCTGTGTAGCGGTGCTGCATAGAAGAACGCGAACGGCTCATGAGCTCTTTAGTGTAAACGAGCAGTGAATAATCTCACTTTCTCCGGAAAAAAAGGAAAACCATGAGAGGAAAATAATCGAGGAAATGGAGATTTGCTATATTAAGAATAACGCTCAGGAGATTTACCAATAGGTAAAAAGGGTGTATCAAATCAACAACAGACCTGCAGATATGTGCAAGGAAATTTGAGTCACAGTCCCTGCCGACTTTTCAGACCACCAAACGCGGAAACGACCTAAACTCCCTTTTGACAGAACGAAATGTTGAGCGAAGAAAGAATCAATATCCAAATATAAGTATAAATTGGGTGCTGAAGTGAACGGCTCACTTGCTGTGCTGGCAGAGCATACCCCAACTCATTTCCGAGATTTTAAAGGAGTAGTTATGGCTCATAAAGGGAACAACAGTTGTATTTTTCCGATCAAGAAAGCAGGCCTCGTTAACAACGTGAAGTAAAGTGGTATCATTCAACTCAACATTGCGTACGAGATTTTGTCTGTTCCATTATGTGAATGGCTGAAACCAATTTTCAGCGATTTTATGGGCCCTTTTGGTGGAGTTTTATGCTGAGTAAGCCTTGACCAAATATTCACATTAGGGCAGATCCTTTTGTAGGGTCCCCTAGGAATGTCCATCTTCTCCAATGAACTCAGACTTGCGGCTCTCCCTTCTCATTTCTGCCAGGGTTTTACCCCTCATCCTTCCCACATCCTGGGTGCGATTTTTTCAAGTCCTTCAGTGTCTTATTTTCGGTGCGTTACCTTCTGTTCTCATTTCCATTTCCTGTATGGATATGTTGACTCGTCCGTCAGATGCAGATGTCCGAACCACTTAAGCTGTGTCTCTCCTAGGTTTGTTGTACTATCGACTTCATCTTTCCTAATTCTGAGCGTATTCTGTCACTTGTGGCCCTATCTTTCATTCTGTTGCCTGGAATTTTTTCAGATGTTTATCTAATAGCAGTAAGCACTCGGTACTGTATAGTCCTATTGGTACTATAAACATGTAGCAGAGCTTGATTTTTGTTTTTGTGCTAATCTCTCACTTACCCACTATTGAGTTACTCGTACTTATCTGATAATACGCTGACAATGCTTTCTTTGTCTGGCTTGTTAATTTCTCCAAGGTATTTGTAAGACTCAACTCTCTCTAATTTTCTGCGATTACATATTATGTGCAAATTGTCTGTCGACATATTGTCCTTAGAGGCCCACATTACTTTGCTCTTAGTTAAATTTATCATAATCCCCTTTCTTTTCTGTTTTTTGTTTGCCTCTTACATGATTTTGATATGTCATCCACAAATAAAATGAACAGTAGAGGGCTAAAACTGTATCCTTACTTTAGGCCTTTGAATACTAACACTTTTAATAACGTTTATCAGTCTCTCTAGGACATTTCTAGTTTTTAATGCCTCCCATACATGTTGTTTTGGCACGCTATCAGTCCACAAACGCTGGATAAGGTCTTTTCCCCTAGCAATCCATTTTACTAGAAAGGCTCTTAATATAAAAATATGGTCTTGTGTTTGTCGACCAGGTCAGACCGCCGCCTACTGCTCCTCTAGGTCTTCTTCCACTATTCGCCTGAACCGCTTTTCCATTATTTTCCTATACATACGAGTATGACTTATGGCTATAGGCTGTCTTCTTTTACCTAGTATCGATTTTTGTCTTTCCCCATATTTCCTCAGCTGTTCTTAGTACAATTTCTTTCATTCCTATACATACTATCACCCAGGGCAGGTGAACCGAGGTTTGTTAATGGGGTCAACATGTTTGTCAAAATAGTTCTCTTCCGACTCAATACTGCACGCTATCTGAACGGCCTAAAAGTGTTTTATATCATTAGCCGGGACATCCTTTGTTGTCCTTGGTTGTCGCCACAAGCCTTTTGGATGGTTCCTACGTCCACAAAATGCTTTCCTTTCATCGGCAAATGCATTTTTTCGAAAAGGTGAAAGTCGCACGGGGAGTGGTTGACAGTTAAAAATTTAGCTAAAAAACCGGTCACTAATGTCGATCGACGATCGTGCAACAAACCCCAACTTCCTTTTGACGGAATACGATGAATACGATGCAACAAACGCTACAAAACACCAAGATAGCATTATGCATTAAGTGCTGGGCACAGTGGAATGAACTCTTCATTGGCTTCATTTTTGAGTTATCCACATGAAATGGCATTCCGTAACTTGATATGCAGTACGCGGTACAATTAAACTAAATAAACTATTAAATTGCGAGAAACTTAGTTTGTCGTATAAATTTTGAGGCTATTTTCTGGTCATTATAAGTACTATATTTAAGTGTTCAGTAGTCCAAATATCTATTCTATCAAGTGTACAAACAATGATATTTTTGGTGTATGCTGACACATGAACATAACGCTTCATGCTATATTCATAGCGTATAAGCGACAGTAAGCCTGCGTTTAATAATTTTTTAATTTAATTTAGTAGGGGCTAACACCCCCATTTATTTCGCTTAATGTAAGCTTAAACTAACATAAAAACTAGGACTTAAGTACTAACATGAGTAAGGGTTAGGAAGTAAGGGAATGGTGGAGGAGATCAAATTTAAGATGAGAAGTGCTCATTTTAAAATCAAAAAGGGGGGGGGTTTGAGTTGACCTTACGGAGCATGCGGTAGATTGGTTCGTTAGAGTCATAAGAGGTGCGGTGGGTTGGGATATAGAAGAGACGAGGTTAGTGTTGAAGGAAATAGAATTGTAAAGGGAAGCGTAGTCCACAGAACCGGAGAGCAGTCGATGAATGAAGGAATGTCAGCTACGTCTCTGCGCTTTTCGACGGTATTCGGTAAGACAGATAAGGGTATTCCACGAAGAGCAAATCGAAGAAAACGACATTGCATGTTCTCGATTCGCTGAAGGGGGACCATACCTGGCTGGCATATTCCAGGAGGGGGCGGACAAGGGTAATGTAGAGTGACCATGTCACATAAGGGTTGAAAAATTCTTTAGACCAATGTTTGATAAAACAGAGTGATGAGTTGGCTTCACGGATTATCTCATCAATATACGAACGGAAGTTTAACTCTCTATCGTATAAAATTCCAAGGTCGCGAAGGGATTGAACCTGGGGTACAGGTTGGCCATGCAGAAAATAAGGTCGGAGGGGGATTGATTGGACTTAAGAGACAAAGTCATAGATTTGGAGACACTAAGTTCAAAGCAATTTTTTAGACACCAAGTAGAAAACCTATCGAGGTCTTCTTGAAGGAGAACAAAGTCTTAAGTGAAGAAGTGGCTAAAAACGGGGTTGAGAAGGCTGACCTAAAGCGAACGCTATAGTAACGGTTCTCCAGATAAAAAGATATCCATTTTAACAATATGGGGTTAAAACCGAGGGAAGACAATTTGAAAAGGATCAGTTGATGTGATATTTTATCGAAGGCCTTAGCGAAATCTGTAGCAATAACGTCAATTTCGTTGCCATTTTCTAGGGCTGAAGGCGCAAAGGATACGAATTCAACTATTTTTGTCATAGTTGATCTACCTTTTAGAAAGATGGGTGATATAAGTGACTTTCACTGAAAGCTTAGAACTTCATATAAAAAACTTTCAAGCATTTTAGGTATGTGAGAAAACTTAGCAATTGGACGGTAGTTGGTTACTTCATTCTTTGATCCTTTTTTGTGATCCGGGGTTATAAAAGAGGTCTTCCAAACTTGGGGGAATTCCCCTTGTGTGAGGGACAGATGAAAGAGGGAGGAAAGTGGGTGCGAAAGATTGGAGGCACACTTTTTGAGAAATATTGCTGGGAACCCATCTGGACCAGATACAAATTCATCATTGAGATTTTGTAACTTTTCTTCGATAAGGGTGGTATCAAAAGGTTGAGAAATTGGGAAGGTACTTGAAATAGATGGAGTCGGGTACAAAGAGGTTGTCTGCAAATGACTTTTTAAAAAAGTTTGCAAAATAGTTGGGAATAATATGTGGATCGGTCGATGATATATTATCGAACGAGAGAGAGGGGGGATAACCGTCTGATTTTCTTTTATAGTTGACGAGTTGATAAAATGTCTTAGGATCGTTGATAAGGTTGGTCTGCTCTGTGTCGAGAAAGCGCTGATAGAGGCAGTTATAAAGCTAGGTGAATTGCAGGTAAGTTCCAAGATAGTTAGAGTAGTCATAATAAGAATTGGTGAGAAGAAAAACTGCCCATAATTTGTACAGAAGAAACAAATTATGGGCAGTTTTCGTAAAGAGCGAAGTCTTCTGTTGTACCATGGAGGGGAAGTAGGTGATGTTTTATGCCGTGAAAAGGGGTCGTAGAGAGAAATGGAATTAAATATTTCACTGTAGAGAATGGAGAGAGCATGAGATAAGGATAGGTTGGTAAAATCAAAAGAACATTTGCTAAGATAGGTATTTATTTTGCGAAAATTAGCTTTATGGAAGTTGTAAGAAGAGATGGTAGTTGAAGAAGTGGGCTGGGATGGAGAGTTATGGAAAAATGAGAGAAGAAGAGTGGGGGTGAAAGTTGTCGACAGTTGATAGGATAAAGGGACACAACGTTACTGTGGAGTTAATAGGATCACTAGTGAAAATAAGGTCGGTAGGCATACCGATAGAATTAGGGACGCCACTTACTTGGCACAGGCTTGAGTCAGTTATGCTATCAATGAAAAGACATTACTTGGATGAACTGGCGTTTGACGCGGTAAAAAATAAGTGATAAGATTAAAGTAACCAAAGGTAAAGATATCGTCGATGGAATCACTTAGGTCAATTAGTTGGTCAATTGCTTTGATAGCAAGGCTGTAGGATTCAATAGGTTGATCTGGGAGAATGTAGCAACACACAACGTACAGGCACCTCTTGGGAAGTGTTATTTTAATTGAAACAAAGTCAAGTTTGACAGATGAAAAGATAGCGATGAGAGAAGAGTTGAGGTTATTGTGAATGCAAGTAGGACACCTCTACATGGAGAATCAACTTTATGTCGGGGATTAGATTGGTTTCTGTAAGAGCATAGAAGTCGAAAGAGAAACCGTGTGATTTAGACAAGACAGCACGAGTTTTAGAGCGAGGCTTGCGCCTCGTAGTAAAATGTAAGAGGCAGTTTGTTGCGTGGAGGAGTAGGAGGTATAGATGAGATGCAGGCACAGAAGGCAAGTTAGGAATGAACAAATTTTTCGTGGTCAGCTCGGCTGCGCTGAATGTGAGGAACTCTTTTAGAGTGTACATAGCTGCGGAATGCAGCGAGGTCATCCGCAACCTTTTCAGGAGGTGTGTCGAAGATTTCGTGGTACCTGTTGTAAAGCTTTCTGAGACTAGTTATATCCGTAGGAAGGCCTTCCTGTTGGACGGAGACCATGACACTTGTTTTGATTTTTCCCTCAAAGCAAACAGAGTCGGATTTGTCGTAAAGATATGCGAGAAAGAGACGTATATTTTCGTATATCTTTTTATCCCTTAGCCTAGAGAGAGCGTAACGGCATTCTGTGATGTCTATATTCTTTTGGGTCAATTTAATGTTAGGCGGCTAAAGGGGAACAAAAATAGGGACTGGGGCCCATGAAAGAACAGGGCAGTAGTTCAACAAAAACTCTCGCAGCCGTACGTTATCAGGTGAATTATTAAGGTCTTCAACAACAGTAGTTTCGTGTTAGCTGGTGTGAAACTTTGAGCTTGGGGCAAATTTAATGATGAGTTAAACCAGATGCCGCGATGTTCAGTTTTGCTTAAAAATTCAACTAGCACAATTCCAAGCTTTGTTAGAGAGAAACTGGCTGGGATAATACCGTTTCTATTTACGAGTAAGCATTTCGCTTTTGTCCTGTTAAGATGCAAGTAGTTTTCCTCTGCTCAGCATTGAATTCGCTCGAAGTCATGATTAAATTGTAAAGTGGCTTGTTCAATAAGGTCATTTTCAAAGCTTAAATACAGCTCAACATCGTCTGCAAGAATGTAAAATTTGCAGCTCTTAATAATATTAGGGATATCGTTTATAAAAATTTCAAAAATTGCAAATTTCACGAAAATCCGACCCAAGACTGTTAGTGAAAACCGCTTGCTTTCTTCCAACTAAATAGGAGCACATGAGATTACAGGCTGAGTTATAAAAGCTTGTTAGCTTGAATATAAGTAACTCATGATCAACGGTGTCAAAAGTCTTACAAAAATCTAGTAGAACAAGGAGGGTAAATAATTTCTTGTCAATTGCAGCTCGCATGTCGTCAGATACCTGTGCAGCTGTGGTGCTTTTGGAGTCCCTACTGATAAGTACTAAGATTAGCACTATGAAAGGATACCAATAGGTCTATATTTCAAACTCTTTTCGTTTTTGGGATTGGTGTAATCTTAGCACTCGGAAAAATAGATTTTGTTACATTTTTGTTGAAGATGTATGGTAATATTATATTAATAAAAAGAGGATGAATATTGCCGATACCAACAGCCTTAGATTTTATTTTCAGTATAACTTTAACAACGTCGGTTTTCTCCACTCTGCAGTGTTCAAAAGAGCATGCAAGTGAAGTTTAGATATGTTTTGACGGTGACCCAAAGTCGTTTGAACCTTAGCGAATTCTTCATTTAATTCATCAGGATCGACCTGATTTATCCCGGACTTGCTGTTACGTCCTACACTCAACTCTTGCAAGTTTGTCCAAAGAGTTTTAGTCGGAAGTTTATAATGATTCCGTAACAATCAAAAACTAACGAAGTACTCAGGAATTCTAAATCGTTTCCACTTTTTGCACACAGCATCACGTTCATTTTTAAGCTCAGTCATTTCTGCTGTAAACCATTTTAATGTAGTTATATTTCACAGATTTCGTTTTAATGGCAACATGCTTATCAAAAAACTGTGTAACTATATGTGAACATATTTAACTTCGATGTTTAGTAAAATATTGACTGCCAATTAACTCTTATAAGATCTCGCTCAAATAGATCCGAGTTTAAATGTTTAAAATCTCTAAACATATACGTCGAAGATTTTCTAGTAGCGGTTAAGCTAAATTAATGTGAGTGGAGTAGAAACCTGGGTAGAAAATACATACGAGCAGTCGTTAGTGATGAAAATATCTAAAAAAGTGCTGGTAGAACAAGTAAAGTGCGTTGCTATTGGCATTCAAAAATCCGTAGTTGTTTAAGTCAGCAGTGGTTTTTAGTTTGTGAGAGTTTCGTGGTGTTGCTAATTTTTATTCAGGGTCTTCACTTTAATTCAAGCGGTACATGATACTAGACTTGTGTCTCTTTGAGACCAGCTACTCTTAAGCGTGGTAGAATTTTGGACCTAAACTCAACCTAGATTTTAACGGAAGCAAGCGCTGCCGGTGAAACTACAGATTCATCCGCCACCATCTCTACCCCAACACTTTAACAAATTGTTGCTTTGCCTTATGCAATTATGTGATTATGCAGAAGTAATAATTTATGATGTGTATTCCTCAGATTATGGGCGTTATAGTGCTATCCAAATCAAAGAGTCTACTGCGCAGGTATCTTAGATTTGCGTTGACAAAAATTATTATTTTTTTTTTTTTTAATTAAATTTTATTGCAACAAATATACGAAAATGGTCACTGAAAGAGAAAAAAACAAATAGAAAAGGACGTGTATACTCATGCATTTTCATTCTCTTACTCTCTTTGCGCATGTAACCATTGGCCAACTCTTGTGAATAGCACTATAAAATTGATTCCATAATTGGAATCATACACTGAAAGCATATACAGTTAGTCGGCTGAATAAGAAGCGCTTAATTTACTTCCGTATGATAGCTGAAGTTCAGGATGCCCGAATTTTATATTTCATGAGTACTGTCAAATTCAGAATACGTTCATCTAAGAACAATTAAAATGGACAAATTCAGAACTGTACATTTAATGCAGCTTTCTCCGTAAGGTATGTATATTTTTCCAGAAGCACAGTATTCACTTTTTTACCCTATCTTCAATCTATTTCCTATATATTGAAATATTGTATTTCCTTAGATGTCTTCAAATAATGTTATTTATCTTTTTGTTCATCAACTCTCTTTAAACATGGTTTGCGATTAAACATCAAAAATATCAGGAGAAAATTAATTCCATTAAATAAAGAAAGCTTAATGGTTAACTTAATAACCCTAAGGAATTCAGCATCATCCTCATGTCAAGTAGTTGAAATTTTGAAATTTTCGTGACGCTTACAAGAATATGCAGATTAAATTCTTCCTTACAATTTCTTTATTAATATCTTCACCATTACCACCGTCGATGGAAATGAAGACAATGACAACGACAGGCTCATCGCAGCAGTCCTTTTTGACAACTTGATTCCAATTTGACTGACAAGTGGCATTTAGCCGGAATAAAATTAAACAAATCGAAATCTATATGTAAATTTTCCATTAACACAACTTCAAGCTTTATTGCGACAATGTTCGAAATGAGCCTGGGCTTGTTTGGAATAGGGATCGGTATTCTTATTGAGATACAATTTTACTCCAGGAGTTGCAAAAAAAAAAAACATAAATAAACAAAATGAACGTAACGATACTAATCGGAGGGTTGCTGGTATGAAACGTCCACGTTTTATTTTTTTCAAATTGGTTTTTCTCTCACAAAAAGATTCGTTTTTTGGCACTGATATTTTGTGATGTTTTCATTCCGATTGTCTGGAAAATAAATGTCATAAAATCCTTTTTAAATATCTTGCTACGAAACAGAGGAAAACAGAAAAAAAAAAAATTAAACATCGGTCACAAAAATAAAATAAAAAAAAAACTGTGAGGGAGTAAAAATAACGAAGGACAATATGTCACCCGGACGGCCATCAGTTGCGAGTTGGATGGACTATGTCCATGCTCTACTTAGCCAACAATTGGTTGGTTGAGGGGAGAAACGAGAAAAATGATGTGACATTTTCACTGAAAACTCATGTCACACAAGATATAAAGTGTTGAAAAATCGTATCTGCACATCGTTCCGAATGTTTTCCGGTCGGGATAGTATCATTTTTTTGCTGCCGGATTTTCCCTTCAACTAAAATAAAAAGGTACACTTATACTCATACAAAGACATTTTAAATTTTATATAGATTAAGTATGTTTATATATCACTATGTATACAATAGGTATGGAGATATTTATTTTATTGGTGAGCTTATGAAAGTGTACTCATTATATATTTGTGTACGTATTTATGGGGAATTACAGGCAATGTCTGCTATATTAATGCACATACACATCTGCTCGTATTATAATACATTGTTTATGGCATAAGTAGTTACAATACAATTTACATAGATTTAGATTACAGGCAAGAAAATCATTTCTTGGCATTAATGAGACAATGATAGTTCAAATGTGCAACGATTGTCAACTTGGCTAAAGTCAAGAGTTAACATATACGAGTATTTCTGCATTTGAATGATCGATTTGTTTCGTCTTCTTCCATGCATTCTCAAATGGATTTTTTGAGGAGTTTCAATTTGTTTTTCGATCACGACATTTGATTTGATTTGGGGTCCTGGTCAACCTAAGACATATTTATTAAAATTTATTAGAAACACACTTAAATTCTAGGCTTAGAAGTAACAAAGTTAACTTAAAGCTATAATACCGGTATAAGTATACATAAAACTAAGAGGTGGGAGCAGTAGCACGAGGGACTCAAGTGAAGTAAAGGACATTTTTCATTGACAGCTTGCTGAGGTGGAAGTCGTAGGGAGATTGGACACCGTTGACTTCCCGTAGTATTCAAGGTATATGTAATTTGTTCGATGAGGAAGGAGTTGAATGGCGGCCACAAACAATAGATTAGTATGGTTTGTATTGAGAGAGATAAGTCGAATAAAAGAGTCTTTTAATATTTTCTGTTAAAATCTGATGAACGAAGAGCACATATATAGGAGAGTGCACTTAAGTCTATAAGTTGCAATCGATCAATCTTAGTTAAGGTTATCGTCAAGGGAAGCCCGTGTAAGCGAATCGAAGGAACTACGTTGTACGACTAATTGACCAAACCTAGCAAACGTATTCAAGAAATGCGTATGAAAATATTGTGAAGAGGTATTTAGTGACATAAAAGTTGAAGAAATCCTGAGACCAGTGCTTGATAAAGCCAAGATTTTATCTACGAGTATATGGGAACGAAAATTGGGTTACCGTAACAGACTACACCTAGTTGAAGCAATTTAGTTACTAATTGAAGGGATTGATTTAGGATTGAATGAGTGCAATGCTCTTATGAATGTATGCTGAGCACTCATTTACATGGAGCTCAAGGAAATTGATTTGAAAAAAATCTGTCCAGATCATCATGTATTGAAAACAATTAGATGGAGATCAAATATGTAAATATGTCTGAAAATGTTCATATCGTCAAAGTAAGCCGATATGTATGAACTTTAGATAATACAATCGACATCATTAATTGTTAGAATATAAGAGGCCGAAATGGATATCTTGAGGCACCCCAAGCTGGGGTTGGAAACCAGAGATCTAAATAGAACATTGTAATTTCGATCTTCTAAGTTGGATTAAACCCTCATTATAAAGTTCTACTGAAAGCCTTTAATTTGGGCAGAATGATTTTTTGAGAAATTTTATTAAAAATATGCGAAAATCATCATCAACTCAATGAGAGAGAGGGTAAGTAGTAACTATCTAATTTAAAAGGAAGATGGTTACATTCTGGAACGATACAGTTCTCTGCATCAATAGAAAGGATAAGATCGTCGAGTTGTCTGCCGATGCTGTTGGTGACTCCTCTTAATTGATAAAGACCACAATCAGTCTTGTAATGTAAATTGTCGTTTCTACAACTGACCGGTTTGATGTGGCGACGATCTTTTTAACTGTCTTAAATCAAGCTGGAAATGAGAAGCCAAAAGAATTCCGCGGCCATATAAATTTTCCTCTTTATCATGACCACCATCGCAGTGCAGATCAAAGTCTCCATTAAATATTTTTTCTATATTAGGCAATAGATTGGTCTGACGTTTCGGCGAAAAAGCCGTAAAGCAGAACGTGGGTGTAAAGGCAAACAGTAGAAATCTGTGTTTGCAGCTCTCTTACGTTTTGGTAGTAAACGCAAAGAATTTTTTTGTTGGTAAGAGACAGTAGTGTGCTTTAGAAAGCAGTTTTTGTTCTTTGTAGGTGTCAAAGGTGCTTGGAACTTATATAGGAGGCAAATGAGGAGTGATCGTTTGCGACATCAACGGGAGTGGTTTCAAAGTGGGTGAATTTTTTTTCTTTTACGTAGCCGATTATATTTTTGTTTCATAGAACCGGAACAGAAGTTGTGCGTGCTACTTGTCGATTTAAAAATCAACTCGATTTCATCGCAGGGTCCTTTTTACAGGAACCAATTGTACTGATATGACAGTAGCGAATAATAATATCAGGTTGCTATAAACCGCCAAAGGGATAGGATTGCTAGATAGGGGAGAGTACGATAACTTTGGCGCCAAGAATTGATAACGGTATTTTGTATAAGGGTTAAAAACTAGCATTTTTTACTATGGGAGGGGCGGGGGTTCTATCTCGTCCCGTTTAGGAGTTAGGGGCAATTTAAAAAAAAAATGACTTAAAATTGAAAAGAAATTATTAAAAAACAACGGCAACACTTACAATAAAGTACTATACAGCATTTGAAAGGCTAAAATTTTCTCTTTAATATAAAATTTACATCAAATTATTCGTGTGAACAGTTTTTGAATAATTCGCATTCAAACTTAAATTTTTGGGAAAAAAATGAATTTTTTTTTTAAATCAACATTATTCAAAATTGTGGGATGATGTGCCCAATTGGTTTTTTGTATTAATGCGCATATCAATTCTGAATCGAACACAAGAAACCGTATGGGTCTATATCTTCTAGTTTTTGAGGAAATTGAAAATTACTAAAACTATTTTTTATAAGACGTTTTTTTTTTGGTATTTATGGTGATCTCACTTTGAGGATTAATATTGATGATAGGGTCATCTTTGTAAGTAAAGTACAGCAAATCATTTAGCGTGACCCAGAATGCACCACGAGGAGGTAGATTTGCATTGCATTCCGCGTCCCAGTCAGTCAGTTTGTGAGTAAGTTAGGTGTTAGTTAAGAGTAGTCAATTAAATGTTCAATGTACGAGTACATATTAAAAAGGTATGTAAGTTTCGTCAATGAAGTCATCGTCCGTACTGGTGTCAATGTCGAGTTCGTTGAGTTCGTCGATGATGGTGAAGAGCCGAGGTTGTTTTGGTGGTAAAATACCTTCTAATTGCTCATTGTGAACGGTCGGAGGGTCGAAGTCCTTCAGTTGCAAACCCACACTTTCTTTACCTTTGGCAACACCTGGGTACACTTTTTTTTACGTCAATTAAAAATTCCGTGATTTGGGAGCTCATGTCGTCCTTATAATTTTTTTCAAGACAGTATTTCCGGTAAAAGAAAAGTTTCATAAATTGGTGAAGGTGCTGCGTTGTATTGCGGCATAAAATTGATTTTTTCAGGCATTTTTATAACAAAAGCGATAATTATTGCAAGCACCTCGCGAATCTCTAGCCGACATTGAGGTCCATGGAAAAATGTACCGATAGATGGGTTGATTGTATTTCTACAATTTTTGTCACCTTTTTTTTAGAGCTTTTCTTTGAGCATCGCCACATCCAACCGAACTTTACATTTCTACACTTTTCTACCTTCATAGGTAAGTTGCAACACAGTGGGGGAATGGATGTTTTAGTGGGAATTAAATCAGATTCTTCTAAAAATTCAATGCTTCTTTCGTTGGTCGACACCAAATCTCCGAACGAACAAAACACTGAGAAGTTATTTAGTTTAGGATGGATTAGAGGATGCTTAGCCGTCATTGCTTATTCAAAAAAATTTCACTTGATTCGCACTACGGTTGAACACAGAGTGATCGGTTATATTTTTGTATCATTATCAAGTGCATTACGTATTACATACGTACAAACATAGATATTTCGCAAAGTAAATAATTTACTGCAACATTGGAACATGTGAATTTTCTATAATGCGAATTAGTGAAACTTTGTTATTAATGGGAACTTTGTAATTTTGTAATATATGATGAAGAGTATTGATGACCAAGGCGCCTGCCTGATGAAAAGCACATACAAGAAACCAATTTGGCACATTATTTCACAATTTTGAGTAATATTGTTAAAAAAATTGTTTTTTTTAAATTTTTACCAAGAATTTGAGTTTGAATGTGAATTATTCAAAAACTATTCACACGAATAATTTGATGTAAATTTTATATTAAAGAACAAGTTTCGGGCTTTCATATTCTGTATAGTACTTTATTGTAAGTGTTACCGTTGTATTTTTAATAATTTTTTTCCCATCTTAAGTCATTTGTTTTTAAATTGCCCATAACTCCTAAACGGGCCGAGATGGACCTCCCCTCCCATAGTAAAAAATGCTAGTTTTTAACTCCTCTACAAAACACCGTTATCTATTCTTGCAGCTAGATATATCCAGCTCCATAGGCTTCTTGGAAAATATGAAATCGCTCGATCTAAACCCGGTCAATACCCCTACCCACTTTACGACCACTGCTTTGACTCTTATCGATTCAATTTTTGTATCCGATATAGGGAAAGTTCTGTTGTATAGCTAACTCTTAGCACCTGCATTCTCAAAGCATGACTTGATGTATCTAACTTACCACGCTAAAAACGAATTTGCTGAGTCTAAAGTCATGTTTAGAGGCTTTCATAACCTAAATTATGCTCATTTGCCAACAGATACTATAGACACATGGTGGGAGTGTATATATCGGATGCTCCTTGTTGATGATCAAACTAACTTTCTGCAGAAAAAAATTGCTTTCTCTTCAACAAACATGTGTCGTTTGTTGAAGCCCCCTTGCCCAGCCCCCTTTCCTTCAATGGCTTACCCCTAATATCCTACAGCTTATGAAAAAGCGTGATACTGCCTACAAAAACTGGAAGAAATACCCAATACATGCGTTTTTGAATAAATATCGCAAACTCCGCAATAAAACGGTTTCTAAAATAAGAAATGCCAAGAACGTTTTCTACTATAGGAAATTTGATAGCTGTTCCTCAGGCAGAAAGGTTTGAAACATATCCGTGAAGTTGGGTTATGAAAACAAAAGCCTAAAACTTCTGATGATATAGACTGCAACCAGCTTAACTAAATTTTCTTAGCGTCGAGTGATCCTTCCTCAGTAAGCCTAAACACTTTCGACCAGTCAACGGACGATTGTAGAGAATCATACTTCGATTTCTACATGCTACGCTAGGAAGACGTTGCAGAAGCGGCACTATCGATCAAATCAAACGCTATGGGGTTCAACGAAACCCACCCAAGATTTGTTAAACTTCTGCTTTCATATTTACTGCCTTTTATAACACACGTCTTCAACTCAATTTTAACGACATCAGTCTTTCCCGCTCATTGGAAAGACGCTAACATTATATCTATTCCTAAGAAATTGAATGAAAATACGGTGGAATTCAGACCGTATTTGAGACATGCATTCTAATTCAGATACCAAACTATCTTTTGAATGAAAAAAAGTGCTCTGTGAGAACCAATCTGGTTTCTGTCAAAAACGAAGTTGTAAGACTTATTAATGGTCATCGATGAAATTAGAAAAGCTTTTGATGAAAACCATGTTGCCATCCTGACGTTACTTGACTTTTAGAAAGCATTCGACACGTTTAACCACACTATTCCTTGCTCAAAGCTTAGGGAAGAGTTAAATTTTTATTTGCCCTCCACAAAACTTATACTTTTCTATTTAGAAGAGAGACAGCAACGAGTTGTAGCGGGTAACCGATGTTCATGTACTTTGTCAGTAAAGAGGGGGGTACCGCAAGGCTCTATACTTGGACCATTGCTTTTTTCACTCTATGTAAATTAACTAGATTGTTGAACATGGCGCAATCCACATGTTCGCTGATAATGCCCAAATCCACATAAGCTTTCCAATGAATTTAATTCACGAAGTCACTGCGCAGGTAAATGAAGATTTTCAGCGTATAATTTTTTGGTCGGCTAAAAATGAACTGCGCCTTAACGCGCAAAACATAAAAGCACTTGTGATCCATAAAAGAAAATTGGATCTTACTCGCTTTCCATCAATCAAGCTCCTCAATGTCCAATAGAGTACGTTGACTCGTTGACTCCGCCAACAACCTTGGTCTGATATTTAACCGGATCCTTACTTGGTTTATCCACATAAACGCCACTATAGGTAAGGTATACAATGGACTACGTGCTCTCTAGACTACACATCGCTTTATCCCTACACGGACACGGACAGCTTTTGTTAGTGAAAACTATACTAATGCTGATTCTGTTATATTGTTATGAGATCTTTTGCTGCACTGACCATGCAATTCAGCAGATGTAAATTTGATAACGTGCTCAAATATAGAACGCTTAATCTCTTGCATGATATAATTCAAACTAAGCAACCGGCATACCTATTCAATAAGCTACGCTTCCTTCAATCAGGTAGATCACGTATGCTATTTCAAACGAGCTATGCCTGCTTGACTTCTGAGCGCCAATTTTTCGTAAATTCTGTACGGCTGTGGAATTCCTTGCCCATAAATATTAGGAAAGTTAGAAGCACTAATAAATTTAAGTCATTTCTCTTAAAACATCTGGCCAATGAAATAACTAGAATTTAAAATATTTAATTTATTGTAATATCAACTGTTTTTTTTATATATATATAAATTGTAAATTTACTTCTTCTATCACTATTATTATTGTTATACATACTCATACTTGCACATATTTGTATCTAATACTTACAAATTTGAGGCTTTCACATTTTAAATGATTCCATTATCTTACCATGTAAGCGATACTTACTTAATAAATACAAATCCAAAAAAGGATGCTGACAACTCTCCACGTATCGGAAAGCTGATGAGTAATACGGCAGCTCATTGTCCACTTAATGAAGTGGGACCTATCTAGTCAATCTCTCAACTACAACCAAACTTTGTTTTATTTATTTAAAAAGGTAAATAAACTAATAATAAATTCCACCTGCAGCTCCAAAACATTCTCAGCAGAAGGTACTCCTCTGGTGCATTTCAAAGGCTGTAACATACAAACCAACGGCGTAATATATGAAGACGGCGCAAACACGTTTTGGGATGCGATACATGTACCACCGTTCTCGAGTAGCAACATTTACTCCAAACGTAAGAACAGAAGTCCTAAGTCTAGAGAAATTGCGAGCCTTCAACTTCAAAACCAATAACAAACTATACAAGCTAGAAATTACAAGAAATATGATGAATTACGCAACAGGAACATCAATCAGTATATGTTTGATTATCACGATTACTCTCTTAGCTATTGTCATCAAAATAAAATCACACAAACCAGCTGATCTGATACCTACGACATCATTTAACTCTTCATCCGCTCCTGTCCAGATGACGTCAGTTCAGTCATTTCCATCAATGACGTCACTATGACCATCGCTTTACTCCAAGGAAGGAGGAGTTACGATCTGACACCATCCGGTCTTTCAAACAAACACCCAAACACCATGAACCCGATACCCCCATCCGCAACAAAAACAATTTCCACGACCCCACAAACACTCAAACACCATCAACCCGATACCACGATCCGCAACAACAACAATTCCAGCTACAGGTTCTGCCCGAAGACAGCAAATGCAAGGTCAGCGATAAAAGTATGAATATTGTAATTGCACAGATGAACGAAATGAACTTTTGTGCCGAATATGCGTCTACCAAATTTCCGGCACAAGCCAATGCAGCTCAAGTTCTTGGAATTCACCCATGCAAACATAGGTTTCTTTTGTTAATAATAACCAATCCATTGTAATCAGTTGGAAGCAATTATCAAGAACGTGAAGTTCAAATAATAAATTATAACCTTAAACTCTAACATTTTGTTTTTTTACAGTTCATCCGAATTAACTCGCGCGCACAAGGGGTTTGTGTGGGGTACACACAAATGAATGAAATGAAATGAATGAATGAAATTTAGGGACGAAGTGAGAGAGGTATCGATGTACCTTGTTTTTAGATGTTTGCAAGTTATAAAGACCTGGAAGATTGGCAGGGCATTCCATAAGCGAGTTGTACGGCTTAGGAACGAATCACGATATTTTAGAGTACGTGCGAAAATGGGCTTGAGGATATACTGATGAGCATTCAAAGCAAGATTGGTGTTACGGTTGAAAATTTGAATGGGCAGAATGCTACTAGTGATTTCAGTGGAGCACTGATGACGGAAATAACGATAAAACAATAATTGCGAGTTCAGCGATACCTTACTCTATTTGTTACCATACACGCATAAATTTGAAAAATATTGCTTTCAACCGGAGTCGGGAAAAGGCAGTGTATCTCGGAGGGGATGTATTTTCGACCCTCTTCCCACCATACGATTTTTTTTTCTCAAAAATTTCAAGGAATCTTTCCTTAGAGTTTTCGGCATATACACTGTATAAGACATAACACCCTGTATAAGGCAGCGGGAGAAGACTTGGTAGAGAGCATGCACCAACTCATTTCTAAGATTTGGTCAGCAGAATATGTGACCGAAGAATGCTCGATCCACAAGAAAGGAGAACCTGTCAGCCGTGCCAATTGTATAGGCATTAGTTTCCTCAACATCGCATATAAGGCCTTATCTGTCCCATTGAGTGAACGACTGGGCGGTTGTAAGTCCACTGAGATTAAATATTCCCGCTACGACAAATATTGGGAAAAAAATTCAGGAAGCCTAAATCGATGTGCACCACAAATTTATCGATTTTAAGGCAAGATATGATGCCACTTATAGAGACGAGTTATACAGTATCCCTGCCAAACTATCCCGAAAAATTGTGCGAGATTCGGAAGTCTATGCAACTGCAACAGTAAGCTGTCACTGGTGCATTTGCATGAATTGACACAAAAGCGGCAAAGTTGGTTTAGTTTTGAATGAGAGTAAAATTAAGGATATGCTGTCAACAAGAAAGGACACACAACATCAACGAATCGCATCGCACAGAACGTCAAAATATGCAGCTATAACTTTGAGGTAGTTACGGACTTTGTATACCTCGGGTCCTCTATCAAATCTAAATAGTAATAACATTTCGTCAGTCAACAAACGAAAAATTACTCATGCTAATCGCTGTTCTTTCGACCTCCTCGTAAGTAGGCAAATGAGTAACAAGGATTAGTCAAAAAACACTAAGCAGACTCATATTAGACCCCTGAACGTTTTAAACGCATAATTTTTCGAGATTTTTTTTCTTTAATGGGTATTACTACACTTAAATTGCCTGAGTCGCGTTAAGTTTTTGGGAAAATGGGAAAATGGAAAATGAAACGGGCGCGGATGGTATTGAACCCCAAATCATCCGATTTCGAAGCCAATACACTACCACTTGAGCCCCGGCCACCCACTGTGAATTTCGGTCCCGTTTGACCGTATTTGGAGGAGGACATTTAACAGCAGTCAGTTTCAGTTTATATGCATTTTTATTTACACACCTTAAATTACTCTTACATGCTAGACAAAAAAACGCTTAAAAATTAGCTTAAATAACTTAAAATTATCTTATACTAACTAACTGGCCCCATGCGGGCACTCTAAGTTAAACCTAACACTTAAACTATGTCTTTCGACGAAACTTACAGTCTAATTTTATTTCTATTTTTACACTTATTACAACTAAGAAAATGAACTTAAAACAACTTAGTGTCTGGACTCTTTTTTTTTATCTATAAAAACTTATAGACTACCTAAAAATAAATCTTAATCTACTTAACCTACTTACGTCTAATACATACACATACATACATATATGTACATATATATCCATAATACTTATATACTTTATATATAAGTATATGTATATATATATATATTTTTTTTTTGTGTTTTTATATATTTTTCTTCTTAAAACCTAACTTAAACCTAACTAAAACTATGTAAGCCGGCCATGGCTAAAGGACATTTAACAGCAAACCCTACGAGCTGTACAGTATTGTTTGACCTGGTCAGAAAAGTGCAAGTAAGTAAGTATTGAAATATAAAGTAAGATTTCATATATCACAACCCTAAATGTATTATTATTATTAATATCTAATAAGTGTAATAAATACACATACATACGTACATACAATATTGTATATTTGATAATTTTCCATAGTACATGTCACTACATTTGATATGGTGACTAAGACTTGGTTCGGTACTATGTATTTTCAAAAACAAAGCATTTAATACATCCTGGACAAGAGTAATAGTACAATACAACTAACAGTGTTTTTTTCCGAATCTCGAACACTGTTTTGGAGCTTGCTGTCTCTTATCTAAGTACAATAATAATTGTTTTTTTCTTTCGTTTCTCTAATCCAATTATAAATGTGACATTCTTATCAAAACCACGGCACGTGTATTTTCAACTTGCAATGAAAATATTAACAACAAATACCCTTTCGCGATGACCTGGTCGTGTGTCGGTAGTTTACTTATTCATCCCCCACGTGAAACGAAATGCGTATCTTTGAATAACTGTTACACATGCATATTTCTGTGCTAACGCAATGGTAAACACTGCCATAAACAAATATTAATCTACTCTAATCTGTCATTTAAAAGTCACACGCGTGAGAACTGTAAACATCGTATTTCCGCCCAAGTCTACATAGGACAAGAAATTGCCTAAAGTTGTTGCAACTATGCGTAAAATGGCAAACCACCCTAACTATGTATTGTACTTACTAGGGGATGTTCATACGAGTAATGTGAAAAAAAGGACATCATTCACAACCGAATAGCACCAGGTATCAGCGAGCCAGTGATCGAGACGTGTTGTAGAAGTTAACTTTTTGTGGATGAAGTTCCAATATCAGTTTAAGCCGCAACACGTGACCAAATTGATGGTTGATCCTTGAAACGGTCTTGCTCTGGAAAACAATGCATCGAATTGACTTCAAAGAAGACAAAATTCAGGAAACCTTTTTTGTTGCAGGGATGACATAATTTTCCATTCATGACGACTCACTAAGAGTAATCCAGTAAAGGAGCAGTCACTTTACCACTCAAACCCACCCCCATACTTACTGTACTCATACACCGGCGGCTACTTTGTAACATTAGAAACAAAAACAAATACAAAACCATTTTCGACAGTCGCAATCGGAAGCCACCTAGTTGGGGGTTGTACTCGTATTTCTTGTGCTGCTTGCTCATCATTGTTAAATCTCTGACGATGCGGTTGCCAAGAGCCCAGGCCAATAAAGTCGCGCACTGAAGCGTGTGCCGACGCATTGATATTGTAAACAACGCTCGACGTTCCATGTTTATCCAGTGAATAGCGATATGTTGGCACTAGTGAACTGAATTGAATACAGGGGTTGTATAGTCGTATTGCTGTTTTGATTATTCCAGCAGAGGACTCGTAGAAGGTGATGGGAATCTCGTTATTATGGATGAACGAAAACCGTTTGCAGAAGGGTGATTTACTATATAAGTTGAGTTGTTTAACTAGGTTTACTCACCCGTTTTATAAAGACCCAAAGTACATTAGCAAACATCCACAGCCGAATGAAATGTGCAATAAAATATTCATAATGGGAAAATCAACTAAGCAAATACCAGTGTGTATCTAATGTTGGCTGCACAAAAGAAAGTTTGACATAACTTTATGTGGTTAGTCATATTGTTTTGATAACAAGAAACCAAATCGTTGTGTGAGTTATTTGCGTCCAAAAAATATAAGGCGTGCAGATAAGTGCGACAACATGAAAGATGATCAGAATATACATACACATATAAGCTATTTTAGGACCGAGAAGAATGTAGTATGTACATTTAAGAACTCTTGAATTCGACATTGAACTAAGGATACGTGCCCATTTTCAGGAACTGATTTATGAACTGGTTTTAATCGGATTTTCGAGAATTAGTTTACTGACCTGCTCGAAAGTTTCCGAACACGCTGCAGTATTGTGTTGCACTGTTCGACAGGTGTTATGCAGGGTATTTATTGCTTCAAAATATTTGGTGAAGAAGGCCAAACTCAGGCTTTGAACGTCGTAGCCTACCTTTTGCCCCCTTAAAAGTAAAGACGAAGTTTTATGGTACATACGCGAATTTCTCCAGCTCCTTATAAAATCATATCAAATTGGTTTCTGACAATTTCTTCCTTTCAGTACAGTTGTGACGTCAGATAAGATTCAGAAATCTGTGGAAATGGGAATAGGAAAGCGGAAACTATTTGATCATTCCGATATTGCAACCAAATTCCAAACATTCTGTCAAACTAAAAAAATTTCTGGGAAGAGACTGATCTGTATTATTTATAACCGGAAATATCAAAACTTATATACATATGTTAGCTAGTTTTATAGTGAAATCAAAGATGTTAACCGATGCGGTTATATCATAGAATATCGGACTGCCTCCAGAAAAAAGATGTGGTAATTCATTTCATGAAGAAACGTAAATCTGCTTCAGGAAAAATGTGTGGTTTCTTTTGTAAGCAGACATAGGAGCGTATCCACAGGCGGTTATGTTTGTACGGGGACGGAGTCTGATGCCTAAGCAAGAAAGTACATAATGTGTGAAGCTGTTCTGGAATAACGCAGATAGATCCGAATACGAAAGTGAAATTGGTATTTTCTGTGCCATTAGATTAGTTGGAAGGAGAAATGCAAATCATTTTTATTGACTGACATACCAGTCTTATACTTAATACTTATCCGATTGAAGCGGTATTTACGGTATACGAAAGGTTTTCAGGTATAAGACATTAATATCATTAATGTTCTTTTCACTTAAATTGTATTTTTTATACAATATTCGTTTGTTTCCATCAAGTTTTTTTGTTTTATTTATTTATAATTTAAATATTTGTACATTTTATTTCCAAGTTATAAATCGAAAGTTAGGCTCAATTTGAAAACAGTCCATATTCTGCGCCCTCTCCACTTATACAAAGAAGTTGAAGATCACAAAATACATTTGATAATTCTAGGTTACCAAGTTGTTTGGCAACGCCACTGAAAACACTGCCTTTACCGATTCATGAAAGATCGACAAAAAAAATTTGTCCTTTTTATTTTTAAAACCGCGCTGGAGAAAATTTTAAATTTAAAATAAAATATGATTAAGCTCATAAACTTAGTTCTTAGTTCTTCTTAGTTAGGCTTAGTTCTTCCCAGTGAAACAACGTGTCCAACCGCAACGAGTGACAATTTGGTCCGGTTTTTGGGCTGGCGGTGTTATTGGGCCTTATTTTTTCGACCGTCTCAGTGAATGGATTGCGTAACCAAACGACGTTGACTGATTTTTATTTGCCTGAAATTGATGCTATGCACGTGGACTACGTTTATTTTCAACAGGTCGGCACCACATGCTACACAGCTAGTGTAAGAATGGTCCTATTGCGTGACAAATCTCTTGGACGCGCGATTTCTCAAAATGGAGACTTCAATTAGCCGTCGAGTTCTTGGGACTTAACACTATTATGCTTTTTCCTTTTAAGGAAAGTCCACATTGATACTCCACAAACGGTTCATGCACTTAAAGAAAATATTACGGCTGTTATTCGCGAAATAAAGCCGCAATTATGCTACAACGTTAACTAAGGCGGTTATTTGGCAAATATTGTACTTCAATACTGATCTCAGAGTTCCTACTTTTACTTTTCCGTAAAAACATTGCACTTTTCTATGGATTTAAAATGATACCTCTTGTTAGATGCCCTACAATTAGTGATTAACAAAAGTTAAATTTTAATGAGAAGCGAATAAAAATAATAATTTATATAAGGTCAGCCATCAGTTAGTGTGGAAGTTTTCATTAAATTAAACACACATTTATTGTGAAATCAATGCAAAATTTTATTCATTAATAAAGATCGGTCTACGGCAGTTATGAATGCAACAGAATATCGTTCATGTGACCACTACGGCTTCTGTTGCAAGCATCCATCAGAAGGTCAAAATTACCGATGCATTTTTGAAGAATTGTTGTTGAGTTTGAGATCCTGAATTGTCGCTAGGTTATTGGAATAAACCTTATTGTTCAAATAACTTCACAGAAAAAAGTCAGAAGGTGTCAAATAACATGACCTTTGAGGCTAATCAACTTCTCCTCTAATAATCCATAATCCGCACCATACAGTGAAGTTTTTGGGATGCATTGGTTTCGTGAATGTCTTATGGGTTGTCCGGTCCCCAGAAACGACAATTCTGTTTATTTACATACCCATCTATCCATAAATGGGCTTCATGCAATTTGTCAAATTGAATGCTTGAAAAATGACTTTATGTTTAATTATTTTATTTTGGTCGGATAAGAGAGACCTTCTGTTTATAAATGAGTATACAATATTGCCAGGTATCTAACTGTGTTTTCCCCGGCTATCGGCCGCCTAATGACCACGATTCGTTCAGATGGGAGGAAGCAATGTTTTCTTTTTTCTAGAGAAAAAGATAGCTTGTATTTTTCCCACATTAAATTTTTTTTTACATTTTTTGCAATAATCACTGAATGCTTCGGCCGCATATTTAAGATTCGTCTCAATGTTTAGACCGAACATATGCGACGAAAGTATCGCTGTGCCATCAGCATATGTTGCAAATTCACATCTTGGTAGATCTGGAAAGTCGGAAGTATATAAATTATATATGAGTGCTCCTAGGACAGAGCCTTGGGTGACACCAGCAGGCACACCTAATAAACTAGGCGAGCTATTATTCACAAGCACCTTAAAAATTAAGTTTTGACCAGAAACTTTGAATAGCTTTGCACAAAAAGGGAGGAAAGTTAAGCATTTTGAACACAAGTCCATTGTGACAGACAGAGTCAAATGCTTTTTTTTTTTTATAATTTACGCGCGCCTAAGGGGTTAGATACCCTTTTACTGTTGCCAGGGCGCGGGCGGAAAGGTAGAAGAAAGAGAAAAAAGAAAAATTGTTTTTGTAGTGGTTTGAAACTCAGGTGCGTTTGGTTTCGATATTCGCTCTCCAGGGCTGGGGAAGTCCGAATAGGACGGAGAGGTTTTGCTTCACTCAGAGTTCGAGTTATAATTCACAGTATTTTTTTCTGTGCTTGAAACTCTACAACAGCCAAATCTACGTGTCAGTGTTATGCCTTCACACGCAGAATTTTTCTGTCTGAGTTTCAATTACAAATGAAAAACTGACTTGCCATGGGCAGGACTCGAACCTAGACCCTCCGAGTGAGAAGCGATTGCTGGTACCACTACACCACGTCCTCTCTATATCGAGGAGTAGCATGCCCGATAAATGTGAATTCCTCAAGTCAGAAGTTGAATTTCTTGGGTTTATCATCTCGGGTGAAGGCATAGAAGCTAATCCGAATAATGTTAAGGAAATAACTGAATTTCCTGAAGGAATTGCGACCATTGCAAGGTCTCATAGAACTCTATCATAGATTTATAGTAGTATAGCATAAGTATAGTATAGTATAGCATAATATCTGATATGCTAAATTAGCAAAACCAACTTTCTTAAGAGGGAAGGATAGATGAACCCGCAAGACAGCCTCAACCTAAAAATGTATCTACCTGAATGAAAATGCGTTAAACGTGTTTAAAAAAAAATCACATCTTCCTTGATATCTGAAGACATCATTTTTAATCATCTAGATTTTTCGAAAGAATTCCACTTAACCGCCGACGCATCTAAATATACACTGGGAACTGTGTTGTCACAAGATGGCAGGTCAATTATTTTTATTTCTAAGACGCTCACGAAAACCGACGAAGACCACGCAGCTATTATACACACTGGCTATAGTGTGGGCCTTGCAATTACGAAGAAATAATTTATATGGTTCAACCAAATTCAAGATCTTCACCGATCATCAACCGTTAAAATATGTCTTGAGCCATAAAAATAGCAATAGTAAGATGAAGCGTTGGAAGGCTATATTCGAAGAATATAATTACGACTTAGCGTACAAGTCCGGAAGATTCAATGTTTCTGCAGGTTTCTTATCACGTCCACTCTGAAATAAATTCACTTACAGTCACATAGTATAGCAATGAAAGTAAAGGACAAGATCTAATACAAATAGTGGATATTCCGGTCAACGTCTTTAAAAACCAAATCATTATTAACACTTCATCTTATCAATTGAAAATTATCTTTCCTACCTACCTACCTACCACTGTCATATATTATAACCGAACCAGGTTACACCGAAGAGAAACTCATAAGTATCTTTAAATAATACATATGGACTCAAAACGGGAGCAAAAACATTAGGCAATATCCAGCAAAAATACCTAACTAGTTACAGATCTCACTAACAAAATAGTAAAGGGAACGCGATTATAAAAAAACATAACCAAATACTCCGAAATGATCGAACAAGTAAAATCGTATTGAAAACTTATTAACTGCCACAAATGAGTTCAAAAATATCAAGTTGCTAATGCATGTACAATACGAGTATGCAAGCAACAAATACAAACACCCTACTAAACCGTTATTGCAACCACGTTCTATCCCCAAATATCCTGGCCAAATTGTACATATTGATATCTACTTACTTACTTCCTTACTTACTTAGGACGGGCTATAGTTCGAAGTAAACCTTGGCCTCAACTTACAAGCCTCTCCAGTTAGTCCGGTCTTATATATAGTCTCCTTAGTTTTTCGAGATAGGACCTTACTTCTCCATTGCTTTCTTAGCCTAAAGAAACAGCTGAGGTGTTGTTAGCAGAATTCATAGCAGGGCCAAGGTAGACAGTCCTTTACTACCTCGAAATTATAGCTGTAGATTGCGACGTCCTATCCAATTCGTCGATGTTGTGTGTCCCTACTTGTGGACAGCAATAAGTAAAATTTGGGAACTAGGTCCGATTTACACAAATAAAACAAAGTTAGATTTTTAATTTGTTAATTTTACATTTATTATTTTCCTCTATGAGGAAACTGAGCACACGCTCGGTAAATTAAGAACTAACTTATGAAATGAAAAGAAACTTATGAAACACTTAAGCTACGCATAGGAACTGTACCATCGAAAGATTCAATTGGCGTTGTTTACCATGAGGAGTTAGCGTTAACGAGGCTGCAAACTTTAGCTTTGCAGACGTAGCAACGGTGTCAGAGCGTTGTTTACTTCGTTGGATATGCTGTTGCTATGCCAGCAACGTAGACATTGGTGCTGTTCTGCATTCTGTTGTTGCTATGTGCATAGTAATTGCGGGCAAGATGTTTTTGCTGTTTATGATGCTGATGGATGCTGCCAATGTGACCAGCTTACTTAAGCATTTGAGTTAGTCACAGTAATGTTCCATAACTACTCCCCATCTTAGGTAAACACGTCCCGGCTTTGTACAGATAGTTGCGTTTCAGTTTTATTGTGTTATATAGGTAATATTAGTAGACCTAATTAGATTGTAGCATAATATTTTTAACATAAAATTCAATTCAAAAATTTATTTCAGTAATCTTAACTATGAAAAAAGTACAATTGTTTTTTAAATCTCTACAATTCCCAAGAAAATGAATACAAATAAAATCTAATTTTGTAATTCCTTTAATAATGCCAGCTGCAATGTTTATAGAATAAGTCACCTCACGTTACTTTTATGAACTTTTTTGTTGTTGATAAGAACCGTGGTACCCAAATCTTTTTGTATAACCTGCTCAGTAAAAAGTTTCCTAAACTTATTCCCAATACGCTTGTTTGTTCGCACAAAGACTTTTTCCCCTGGTTTGAATATCCGTGTTTGTCTTTTCCTATTGTGGTAGTCTAAGTTAAAATCTTGGGTTTCGCTTATCTTTTCCTGAATTTCATTCTTTAATGAATCTGATATTGATTGCAAGATGTCAATAGGCTTATAGTTTATTACTGAATGAATCGTCCTATTGTACTTGAATGTAGCAAGTAAAAGGAGCTCGGCAGTGTCATTAATGCTATTTTCTAGTCTCGTACATCTAGCTATTTCCGTTAGAGTGCTATGAAACCGTTCTACCTGCCCATTTGAAACACTATGGAAAGGTGGTGTATTAAACATGTTTACGTCAAAGTGATCTCTCACCAAAGATGTTATATTCTGCGAAACAAATGATGGCTCATTATCGCAAACAATTTTTTTCGTATTTTTAAAAAGATTTAGTACTTCTAACAGAGGTTCCTTTATATCAATTATTGACCTAGATTTAATTGGTTTAAGTACAGCAAATTTGGAAAATTTAAAATTTAAGGAAATACTTTCCATCTGTCGAATAAATATCCATGTGAAGGATGGGATAACATGGAATTATTTCACCAATTTTTTCTTTCGGTGGGTGCCGCTGATATTTTGCTTCACGACAAATTTTGCAATTGGAAACTATTTCCTTAAGTCTTTTTTGAATTTTCGGAAAATAATAATCCTTGAGAATTTGTTGCTTATTTTCGGAAACAGATCGATGTGCTCTATTATGTTCTGTTGCAAGGATTTCCGCTTGGTCAGTTGGATTTAAAATATCAGTTACCATATTTATTGTATGCAAAATTTTACTGAAGGAAACATGTTAACTAAGCTGTTTTGAATCTGAGCCAAAATTGGAAGGTCACAGTATATTGCATTGGTAACGTTCGGGTTGACAATATCTTTCAGAATAGAGTGAAGATTATCCAAGGTATCGAATGTTATGGTGTGCCTTATTTGAAACTTGAACATAATTTTAGTATTTTTAACAAGCTCAAGCCCTTTATTAAGTATGATTTGGTTTCTAAAGCAATTTAATGGATTTTGAATGCTGGGTATCGTTTGCGTAAGAGAGGACTCGCTATGGGTCGTGAAATTTTGAGACTGTTCCAGAGCATTTAAATATTGTCTAGTTAAAGCGTCAGCTACAAAGTTCTCTTTACCAGGCTTATAAAACAATTTTGGCGAAAACTCTTCCACAAAAGCTCTTCACCTTTTGATTTTTGCATTTGGATTTTTGTCAGATATTGCAAAAGTCAAAGGTTGGTGATCCGTAAAAATATTAAGACGGCTTACACCATATAAACATATTAATAATGACGAAGCTTTTGTAATGACCGCACTATCACAAGGAGTTCCCATTCATTCGTAGCGTAGCTTTCCTCAGTAGAAGACAACGTTCGTGATATCATGGTTATTGGTCTTCCTTCCTGAGAGAGAACAGCACCCAGTGCATGTGACGATGCGTCGGTTGTCAAATCGAATGGTTTCCCTTAATCTGGGTACAAAAGAAGAACATCCTCTGAGGCTAAAATTTTTTTAGTTCTATCAAAAGCATCCAATGCTTCGTCAGTGAATTCGATTTTAACGTGTTTTGACCGATTTCCACTTACATTGCCATTCTCTCCTCGCAGGTATTGTGTGAGAGGCTTTGCAATTCAAGCATAGTCTCGTATAAAGCGCCTGTAATACCCAGACAAACCAAGAAATGACCGGAGACTTCGAAGTGTCTTGGGAACTGCATACTCTATTATATCCCTTATTTTATTTGGGCATGTTCTTATACCTTTATTAGAAACCACAAAACCCAGAAATTCTACTTCTTCCTTAAAAAAATTAGATTTTTCCGCTGCGACTCGCATGCTGGCTTCAAAAAGCAGAGTGAGAAATTTTTCAACGTCCTTGATGTGTTCTTCCTTTGTTCTTGAGAAGATAATGACGTCGCTCGTCAATATAGACATGACAACATTTGCCTATTTCTTCTCTGAGAACGTCATCAATTGCCCTTTGAAAAATGCTAGGTGCATTCTTTAATCCGAAAGGAAGCCTGCAAAACTCATACTTTCCAGTATTTGGAATTGGGTATTTGGAGCTTATGGTTTTGGTGTTCAATTTACGAAAGTCTATTACAAGCCGCATTTTCCGCTTACCCATATTATCAGTTCCTTTTTTATCAACCACCCATATAGGATTGTTGTAAGGGGATCGTGACGGACGTATAATCCCATTATGAATCAACTCGGAAATTTCATTATCAACAAAATCGGCTGCTGACATGGGATAGGGGTAGGCTTTTGAATATACCGGTTCACTATCGGTGGTTCGTATAGTAGCAACAACACTTGTATTAAAGGGAAGTGCCTCATTGGGGTCAGCAAAAACTTTCGAATGTCGTGAAATTAATAACGAAAATTTTTCATTTAAATCTAAGTCTACATTTTTCTTTTCAATCTGAATATTGTTAACATTCCTACAATAGAAATATGATAATATTTCTTCACCTCCATTGTACTTCAAAATTCCTTTTTCAAGATTTAATTTTGTATCGATTCCTTTCAGAAAGTCAAATCCAATGATACCATCAAAGGTGTCAAGAGTTGGGAATAAGAATAAGGTAGTATTTCTATTAAAAAGATTAATAGCACATTTTGATGTTACCTGATTAATTCCATGAATTGCTTTGACGAAAAATGGTTTGCGAATCAGTTTAACACCTTTTAAGCTTTTAAATTTTTTTATATAATTTTTAGAAGCGCCCGTGTCTACGAGTAGTTTTATTTCCCTTCCTGCCAGTGTTCGACTGCCAAAGGGCAGGAGGGACTAGCCCCTAAAAAATTGATTTCTTCACAAACTTCTTCTTCAGCTTCATGCGTGTTTTCCTGCAGAATTTTACTAGATTCCTCGTAAAAATTTTGTTCGCCGAGATAATTGTATAGTTCGGGATTGTGTTCATATGAACAAAATTGGTTTTCTGAAGTGGTAGTTGGAAGTTGTGATCCCTGACTTAAGTGATTGACCCTTTGAAACTTAAGAAGTGTTAGCCTATCCGAATCACTATGTCGCTTTAGTTGATTTGAATTTTGTATTGGTCCTCGCAACTGATTCAAATTTTGGACTGTTTTTAAAGAATTATTAGGGCGATTGCTACTATTAGAAATTTGCATATTAGGCCTCTGAATATGATTTGGATCTTGTACAGGCTTTCGAAAATTTGTTGGAACTCTATAATAAGAAAGAGTTGGGTCTACTTCCATATTGGATAAACTGGGTCGCATTTGAGTGGATTGAGTTGTTCTGTAGTGAGGTGAATATCGTGGGTTGTATTGACTATAGATGTTGTAATTTTGCCTAGAAGAAAAATTGCCTGAGCCCTCGTTTTTATTAAAAAATGAATTCGCAAATACATATCGTGCTTGATTTGCTTCAAGTTCTTGAGAAAGAGCAAGTGCACCCGGCATGTCGGTAGGTCTCGAAGAGAAGAGAATGTCACACATTGGTTTCTGTAAACCTGATACAAATACTCTAAGCGCATCCTGTCGATATTTTTGACAAAGTGAAGCTATTACATCCTTATATCCTTCATGAATCATCAGAGTTATATTTATGATTAAGATTAGTTTTTTTTTCCACCTCATCATAAAAATCTGTAAGAGACATTTTACCCTGGTACAACATAGACATCTCCTGCTCTATAAGATAAATGGGTCTTTTATCTGCGTAAGTAAAATCTAATCTAGCAATAATTGCATTGAAATTGAGAACCGTATTAAACGAAGATAAGACTTGGTCTGCAGAGCCTACAATTTTATTTCTGATAATGGCTACTGCCTGGTAATGTCTTGAGCTTCTGTCATGTGCTTCGAATAATTTATATGCAGCGAAGGCGGCCTGTGGCCATGAAACATACCGCACCTGCTTCCCACTGAATTCAGGTAAAGATTTCACAAAGTCTAGCGATTCCTTGAAAATTCTACCAGGTTCAATTGTAACTGCTTGATAATCTTCTACGACCGTAGGCGTCTCTAATGCTCTAAGTCGAGATGTCAGTTCGTTAATAGTCGATTCAAACGTTTGTCTAGTATGTTCTGTAGCTGCACGTGCAGCAGCAGAAATTATTGCACTTAGCTGTACTGCATCCATTTTAAAGGGAAATTCAAATTTAGGTTTTTAGTTTTAACAATTCAACTTTGCTTATCTAGGTATCTTATTTATTAGAAAAATAATCAAATTAATCAATAAAAAAATATAGAATATAGAGAATAGTAAGAAAAATAACTTAATTTTAACTTAGTCAATTTCAACAATCAAAAGGGAACTTAAAATAATTCATTTATTTATTTCGTTTTTGGAACTTCAATTTAACAAAATTTTACCAAACTTATTCCAATTCTTACAAAATCAAGATGTACGTAATATTTCAATACTAATTAAATATGTATATATATATATAAGTAACTGTACTTGCTTGTTATACAATATAATTTTATGATTTTTATCCAAAAAGGTATTTCTTTCCAATAGCTGCTTTCACTGATGAATTTAAAGATGAGATGATTGATTTTGATTTTGATTTTGATTTTGGTAAATGAAGCAAATATGTTCGAATTGTTTTTACACGTTTCGCTCACGTCTGGCTCATATAGTTGTTCTTTTCAATGATGATGCGGAATATTGATTTGTAATGCTTAGTTTTCTACTGGTAAATTTAAAGCTGGACTATTATTTTGTACTGTTTAATTTTTCACTAGTAAATTTGAAGATAGCTAAACTATTGTTTGTAATGTTTAACTTTTCACTGGTGAATTTAAAGATGAGCTTGTCTATTATTTTCAAAATGTTTGATTTTTCACTTTTGAAATCGTATGAATAATTTCTGTTCTTCACACAATATAAACAATTTTTTGCTTTTTCTTTCCGCAGTTGCAAAATTGTAAACGTGAATGACTAAAAAAGTTCTAGGATCGCGTAGCCACATGTTTTGGGCGCCAGTAAAATTTGGGAACTAGGTCCGATTTACACAAATAAAACAAAGTTAGATTTTTAATTTTTTCATTTGAGGTCTCCCAATTATGTCGACATCATCCGCGTATGCCAGTAGTTGTAGAGACTTTTGAAAGATTATGCCTCTAGTGTTCACTTGTTAGTTCAGCAACAATTCTTTCAATTATGATGTTAAAGAAGTCACACGAAAGCGCGTTACATTTTTTAAAACCTTTTTTGTCATCAGCAGTCGTTACCAACATTTACGGAAAAGCGAGCGTTCGCAATCGTCATTGTTTACAGACGGACGAGGTTGGTGGAGATGCCAAAACTAAACATATGGCTCTATATAGCTCGTCTCTATAAATGCTATCATATTCAGCCTTAAAATAGATTGGACATCTTGAGTATTTTCCAGGATCTGCCGGATTGTGAAGGTTTTGACTGTTGTGACTTTCTTGCTATCCTTACTGTGTTCTCGTGTGGTGGTGGAAGGAAGTTTTAGCTATCGTCGTCTAAGTTGAATGGTCTATTCGGCCTGACGGCGGGATGCGAAGTGGACCGACTGTTATACATATTGTTTTTGCATATCATACATTTTGTTATACACTCTTCTGCCTTGGCATGTTATTTTTACCTATCGGTCAAATTTCTGCAAGTTGCTCCTTGAGTACAACCTCGCAATATATTCGATCTTGCGCTTCGCGTGTTCTTTTTTCTTCTTCCAGAGAGCCGATGTTCTTCCATTTCTTCTGCTCGTAGAGCTCACGAGCAGTTCTCGTCATTCGTAGCACTGCCGCCTTGTAGGCTTCATCAAGCCGCCCATCATTTGCGACGTCTCTGAGGCACGTTGGCAATGTTGCTACTGGTCTTCGGTACTTAATGATGGCAGCATAGGTGTTCGGGATACTAGTTCGTCAAATATTCTGGCGGTCTCTTGCGAAAACAGCTTTCTCGCAGTAATTCTTCTTTCGCATGGTGTTTGGGAAATCCGCATTCGTACCTTGACTTCAACTAGATAGTGATACGGGTCAACTGGAGTCATATTTTATGGAATGTGATCAATTTGATTTAGCGTTTGTTGATCCCCTTGTGTATATAGTGATAAGGAAACCACTATAGTAATATTTCGATAAGCCGAACTTCGTTACCGGACGTAGTGTCGTGTAGGCTGTGCTTGCCAATTATCCTAATAAACTGTACTCCTTTCTTATCCTGATGTTACGGTTATTACGGACATTGTTAATACGTCTTGTCGAGGAGCTCGTAGAAACAGTGTCAGAACTCAAGATTTCTTGCCTAAGTCTGCAGTATATTGCGAATCCACAAACTCTATAAGCGCTGTTTCTTTTCCCATAGCAATCATAGTAATTTTTTTTTTAATTTTAAAAACTTAACATTCAAGTGGGTATGAATACAATTACATATAATGCCGCAGCATGTGTTAAGTTTTTTAGGAAATGGGATAGAAAGGTACTCGTAAGAAAGTTGTGATCAGTGATTATTTCCCTCTATGTGTGGCATTAAACATTTAGTGAGGAGACTAAATTGTTAGTGAAAGCTGACTTCTTGTTGTTTTCTAGTCAGCTACCCATCTTATTTGAATTTAATTAACTGAAAATATGAATATGTCTTCTGGGTGCGGCTGTGATCCAAACACCGATCCAGTTCACTACCACTTGAGCCACGGCCACAGTTTTCCATTCTTCTTATGTCCGGACCATTGCACTTCGTGGATGTCGCTTATATCTGCGGTCCGAACATTCCACGTGAAAATCCGAAGGTCGTTGTCCTTTAAACGTTTGCTAGAGTCGTCCTCGAAGTCCATTTTTATCTGAGACTGTCAGTTGGTTACTCACATATTTTAATCTTTTCCCTATAATGTTGTGTGCCCTATGAAGGCGCGTGGGCCAGTATAATGCTACTGGCCGGGCATGCCATAATATCTACTTCACAGATAGAAAAATAAAACTACTTTTTTAAGCGCAATAGATAAATTCTCAAAGTATGCCCTCATTAGAATATTGAAAACAAGAGCAACCGAAAATACTAAGCCTGGTCTTAGAGAACTAGTCCTATCTTTTGGTGTTCCACAAATTGTAATAATGGACAACGAAAAGTCGTTTAATTCAAGTTCAAAAACATCCATGATAGAGAACATGTTTAATATTAAAGTCTTTAAGGTGACTCCATACACAAGTTCCACACATGGTCAAGTAGAGAGGATTCATTTAACCCTTTCAGAACTAATCCCCTGTATTTGAGCAGAAAACATCCATACCACTTTCTCACAACTGTTAGATAAATCAATTTTAGAATATGTGTATAATATATATCCATACATTCCACAACTTGTAAGAAACGCGACGAACTTTTCTTCGGCACGCAACTATTAAACGACTTAGAGTAACTTGACAGAGTTAGATAGGAAAACATTAAAAGAATTAGAAGAATTAGGGAGCTACTCGTAGCTTATAATATGACAACAAAAGGAATACTGTTCTAAACAATTATATAATAGTAGAAAAAATATATGTGAAAATCAACGATAGATTAGAAAATAAACTTACATGTAAGTACAAAGAAAAAATAGTGTCGAAAAATAAAAATTCCACAGTCATAACACAATCGGGAAAAGTTATACAAAAAAGTCTAATTAGTGCCTCTCTTCACCGCAACTATAATACAAATCTCTAGATAATAGATTACTTCAATTCGAAATTGATAAAGATACACGTAAGAAACGAGATGGTTTCTTGAAAATAATTCTCGTGGTTGATATGCAGATCTCATCAACAATATCGAAGAAAAAGTTATCAATCTAATAACCTTAAACCCCATCATTCGTTTTGTAAACCAAAATACTAAAAATAAGTCAAGTACATTAAGAATTAGCAAAATGAAACGCGCTTACATTTTTTAGGAACTGCGTGGAAATGGATTTCGAAATCACGATTATGAAATATTAGTGGATAAGATGAATAATGTACTGCAAAATAATAATAACCAAATTGTCTTAATAAAGTAACGTTAGAAAAAATAAACGAAATAAATATTAGAAATCATGTAGTAAAAATAATTAAAGAAGAAGAAAATAACAATAATGATATCATCTTGGAAATCAAACACAAACTAGATATAATTAAAGAGGAAACAACTAATATTGCTTATGCTCTACATTGCTCTAAAGCCAACATTATTAACTCTTTTATGTTGTCAAACACTGAAATAAAAATCACAAAAGATATTCTCGAATCAAATAGCATACCCTATGTAAACATTTATGAGGAACTAGAACTCTAACCAAAGTAAGATAGCTGCTAATTATAACAATTTAGTCTATACTACGAGTATAAATATACCAAATACAGAAAAGTAAGAGTGTAAATTATCAATAGTAAAACCAATTAAAATAAAAACTATAATAAATAAAATGAATTATGAAAAAATATTAGAATGTAAGAATGATATATACGCTATTATATAAGGAACATAAAACGTACAACACGTTAACAATTTGTAATAAGAAGATATTGTAAATCTTAGAAACAGTTCATGTATACCGAAGCTCGTATGCAGTCAGAAAGCGAATTGCACAATCATTAATAACGACCATATTTCGGAAATAGACGAAATTTGTCCCGGAGTATTGCTTTTAAATCAGTTCAATGGACTAAAGTTGTCCGAGGTAGACCCGGGCCAATAATAAAATATAAATAGTGCCGAACATACAATACAATATTTGTTTTCCTTCAAGTACATTTTTCACTGCGTTTTTAATTCGACATAACTACCCTACCATGGAATATTTGTTCCTAAATCAGAACTGATGATTCAGAATAGATCTTCGTCCTTCAATGATTTTGCTGAGCCTTTTAATTTTTTGTCTGATACTTTTATAGGCTTATGCTGTCTTTTTAGGCCCTTAGATGTTTCCCACATCCGTCGTTAAAATTCCTTTATTTCGACGGAGTGTTTTCATTCAGGCGGTCTGTTGTTCCAATTGATTGGTGTGCTTTTTCCTGTCGCCTGTTGAACATCACTAATAGATTGTTCTACTTCATGGTCAATTTACTCAATTGTTTTGATATGTGGTATCAGGTATGAAGGTATGTGGTATAAAAATGTCTTGCTTTTCTCTGAATTTAATCCAGTTCGTTCTCTTGATTACAAGCTTATGATAAATTTTTTCCTTCAATTCTGTTTTACTAAGCGACAAGATTAGTGTATTATGGTTTGACAATAAGGCATGATTATTTTCAACGCTTACATGCTTTCGTTTCATACCTTTAACCTTTAACCTACGTTGAAGAGTCAATAAGGTCTGGTATTTTGTTAAGATCAGATGACCAGTATGTAGGCGATCCAGAGGAAAAGAATCCTGCTTGGTAGAGCCTTTTTGCTTTTGCTCTTGTTAACATGGATCCCCAGTGGATGTGTTTAGCTCTAAGGGCGCTTTTAACAAGAAAGTTAGCAAAGTTAGCAAAGGTACTGCATATCATTATTCAGTTGGGGAATACAGTGTATTGCTGCTTCGTTAAACTCTTTCCCTTTTAATCCAACGTTTTTTTTGTTACTTGAATATTATCTTTACTCATTATAATGTTGCAAGTTCTCTTTGATAAGTACAGCTGATCTTTCTCTAGTATTGTCAGCGGGATATGAAGCGAGTGTATAGTTTGGTATTTTCATATCAAAGTTTTGTACAATGGGGAAATGTGTTTCAGAAACAAAGCATTTTCAACTTTTAGAAAGATATTTAATTCAGATGTATACTACATATATATATTTTTTTATTTCTATGAAATAGACAACAAAACGGTTCAGATCGTATAAGCTGTTCCGCTTGCTACAACGATCTTAGTTTCCACTTTACTCCAAGTCGGTTGCCGTGGCTCAAGTGGCAGTGTATTGGCTTCAAAGTCGGAAGGTTCGATGTTCGAATCGCAGCCTCTCCCGAAAGACATTCTTTTTTTCAGGCAACTTAATTCACGTAAGACGAATGGTTCCCTATAATAGAACAAAAAGTCAATTACACGAATAATTTAATGTCCCCATTAAATGTTGGATGCCACCCATGGATCGAAATAACCACTGAGCCCAAAAATCTTTGTTTCTCTCTCTGTCCCATTTTCCTAAAAACTTATCACTTGCATATTTTAAATGTAATAATACCCACTTGAGTGTTAAGTTCTAATAAGAGGCTCACATTTTATATTACATAATCTTATATTATATTTACTTTTGAAAATAGGTCTTATCCTAAATGGTAAAATAGTTGGGTGAACTTTAAGCAATGAACTTTAAGTGGTATAAGCACGATGTCGTGATATGAATGCAGCGGCTCCCGTACCTCCTAAGTAAGCTTTTAGAACTATCCTCTGAAGGATCTGGGCCTCAAAGTTGCGAGTTGTAGTTATAGTTGTCAGTGGGCAGTGATGATGGCAGGCAGAATAGATAAATTGTAAGACGACAACATACAGATATAAATGACTTTACTGATGACGATCCCTACAAATGAAAAACGGACAAAGGCCTCTTGCTATGTATGGAAATTTCGGTCCCTTAACAAGCCACATTAAATAGAATGATAAGCTGAAGAATATACCACTACCAAGGGGATACAGATGGACAAAAGAAGGATACAAATTGTGATATTAACTTTCGTAGGGAGAGCGCATATTCAAGGGAAGGCTAAAACATGAAGTCTTGAGTTTTATGAATTTTATGCATGCTGAAATTCTCTTTCAAAAATGTGTTTCTTAAGCTGAATCCGTTAGAAAGCAACGGCCTTTTAAGAAGTTTTACCTCGAAATCAGAGGTTCCTCACTTTAACAGCCTATAACTTGGAGGGGGGTTAAAATAGACCCCCCGCCCGCCAATCAATTTTTTGTTCGCCAAACTTTATGAATCTTCAGCTATCAGTACGAAAACCTGAACTGGGACACCCTGTATACGTTGGCCACATCTGCAAATTTTCTCCAAATAGAATGAATAAAACCCACTGGTCCATGAAGATGCAGCACCGAGGTGTTTGATATGCATTTGCGGCCATTAAAACAGCAGAAATAGAAGCATCAAAGATGATTTTCGTGTTAAGTAATAAAAAGGTTATGCAAAATAAATTTAAATAACTACGCAACCATAGGGACCAATTGAAAAATCACACAATCGGTATTTATTTATGTGCTCATAAGGTACACTGTTTTGGATATTGTCGTTCGAATCCTATCTCACTGGATTTCAAATTACAATAGATTCAACGAAGTAAAGGAGATCTTCGTCTTAAGTGGCGCAGTCAAGTGAAAAGGACTCTCAACTAACCTAGTGTACGCAAGATCACGCTTGGCTTCTTGGCTGAGACCCAACTCCCTGTTACTATACCTCTACCCGAATTAATATGTACAAATTTGTATTCACTGTGTTATATTGAGCTTCTATGGATATAAGGTAAAACCTACTGCGACAAAAACATAGCTTATTGGACATATCCAGACTAAGGATTCTTGAAGACCAGTATGCCATGCTCGGTTTGCAAAGAAATACAATGAACCATTTGCCTTAGGTTACCTAATACAGATGTATTGTGCTCACAAGTCAACCACCACACGGCTAACACGCGGTACACCATTCGACATGTGGTCCGTGCTTACTGCATTTTTGTGCAACAACGCAATTAAGTAAGCCCTTAATTAAGGTGCAGCCGAATAACTAGCAAGAGTTCTAGTCTGCTAGATACCGCTGTAAAATATATTATTATAATTTCCATTAAATAACTTATTGTAATTATCCCATTTCTATTTCGAATAAATATTTGCTCAATTGTGAATTGTCTATCCTCAAAGTGGAGTGAAAAATAAGAAGCAGGATGTTGATAATTAAAAGCTTTGGATGACAGCTTCTGACGATACGACATTACTTGGAAATGGGCTTAGATTCATATTCAAGAGAACTCATAGCGGACTCCTGGTAAACAAACATGCAAACACTTCGAGTCATCTGTAGAAAATTTGTGAGAATAGGGGCATTAGCATCCAAATATAACATTAGGTTTCAAAGTACGCGATCCCGATCACCTCATATATGTAAAATACGCAAATGTCAATTAAAGCCCAGGTTCATCCCGAACTGAAGTGACATTTAACTAAATAAGTAAACATGATTCTAAAGACTAGCACGCTAATATGTACTCGTAGACTTCAATAGCAACCTTGTATTCGGAATAGTCATTTGAACTTTTCCCATTATTTAAAAATATTGCGGCCACTGTCTACCCAACTATGATAGTTTGCAAAATGGTTCTTACTAAACAAAATTAGACAAAAGTTGTACCAAATTTCTGATTGGGTAAGTATCCATCAGCTTGTTAAGTGATATAAATATCAAAATCCTTTCAGCACAGTCTTAGAATTTCCATAATGAAATTATTCATTTATAAATAAATCGCCTTATGGAAGTTTTCGCACGCAACCTCGGCACACTCAAATGTCAATCAAATCGCGACTTAATTCGCATTAATTGAATCTGCACATTTTGTTCCGCATACGAGTATTACGCTCAGAGCACAACAGCGGGGGTCCTTATCATCCTTCCTACATCTGGTTCGAAGCCCTATTTAACCCTCTACTGCACCCCTGTTCCAATCTCTTTTAAAACAAAAGTCGTCATGTTCGTCTGACCAAGTTAATTTGTTGCATTTACGCTTTTGCCTCTCTATAAATATGTGTACTCGCACAAATATTATAGGATGTAGAACGTCTGGGAATGATTCAGCTAACCTTTTACCCCTTCATCCTGGGAGTTGATGTCACGTGCTGTGTTAGCGCGACAACCTTTTCGAACGAATATTCTACATAATGAAGCTATAATCGCCTTCGACCGACGATAAGGCTGTGCGTTAGTCGCGACACATGCCTCTTTTTTCACCGAGATCTGAGTGCTCCGTATCAGTGACAACCACTTACCCAAAGGCTGTTGGGGGTTGGAAACGATTCAATTTGTTATTAACGGCGATACGAATACGAATATAGTATGTGCGGCACGGCTTTTTGTGTATGCCAGATAGCTAATAATGACGTGACATATTCACTGTTCACCATTCACTCTGGCTCGATACGACTATTCGTAGATGCACTGTGTCCTCCGCATGGAGAGTTAACTCCTCCGACATTACTGTTTGGGCCTTTGTACGAATATAGATACTCATCATAGTATGTATGTTGACTGGTTGCCATTGCAGCTGTTATGTTGGAGATGTCGCGTAATGCTTTGGCTTATTGCTGCTTCAGCGCTATCGTCGCTTCGAGTAATTCGCCCCCAATCTCAGGACTAAAATTGTAGCAAGTCATGTCTGTCTGAGCTTAGAGTAGATTGTGTAGTGCCAATATTATATCAAAGTTCCGCACTCAGTAGCGATTTGCCAACAACGGCGAAGCAGAAATCTCTTATGTTATGTCACACTACGAGTATTATGGAATGGGTTTATTCGAAGGGAGTGAACTCATAGTTCGAAACATTGTGGTTTAATAACTTTATTGAAGTGTGCGGATGCACAGTGCTTCTGTATTGTGTTACAATTTGACAAACTTACTTGGTACGAGTAAGACTAATAGTGATGGGTTTTATTTACCTATAATAGCCTGTATGAAATGTACATGTTTTGTCATTGTCCTCTAATGGAATGAGTTCATTTTACACGAGATAGAAAAATTAGTTGATATGAGCTTTGTTCGTTTGATAAAAAAAAAAGCGGCTTGCTTTAGGGTGTTTTTTTGCCGATAGCATATGCTTTGTTTTATTCTCATTCACCATAAAATCCATCTTCACCACTTCTGCTTCCGTGGCTAAAGAGGCTCAACTGACACCTCACTGATTTCTTTCAATAATGTCAATTTCGAAATATTCAATATCACTTAAAGAGTGATATTGAAGAAATTACATGACAGTGCGTCACCTTGTCGAAAACGTTTTTTGACATAGAATGCCTCTGCGGAGTCATTGCCGTTTTTTATTGAGCAGCGAGCGTTCTCCATTGCCATCTCCTCCACAGACGGACGTATTTAGCCCAAATTTATTTAATTTACAATATTTAATTTATTTATTTATTTATTTATAAAAAGATTACGGACAAAATTTCTGTTATTGAAAGCAGTGTTAAAAGGGTTGAAGAGTTACGTAACTCAGTGCAGAACTGGGCCGATCTAATAAAATCCAAAGTTAAGCACATGGATAAACAAATTGCTGGTCTAATCGAGTTAGACTCCGGGAGATGCGAGAATGAAGAAACTCCCTTACGTCACCTGGATAAAGTGTTGAGTGACATCAAAGCTATCTATTCTGCGCAGGTTATATCCAACGAAAAAACGTACCAGTTGATAAGCTCCCTGCGTGACGACATTGACATTCATTTCCAGTCCTCGTCACACAAACAACTATCTCCTAAACAATATGATCCCATGCTCAAAGTTATCTTCGACAAAGTGAATGATGTCGGTGATGAACTTACTGCGACTCGATCCCTTGTATGCGATATTGAACATCACATCGCAACAATAAACAGCAAATTCGTTGACACACCAAACTTCCTGCAACCTTACCAGAATGTTCCCTATAATACATCGCTCAGGACTGAATTAATGGAACCTGAAGTGGATTCACGCTTACCGCGCTCACGGTCCAACCTACTTATGCCTGCGAAGTTTCTTCCAACTTGACAACAGAGAACACATTTATCTCAGCTCCTCCAATCGCTGCCAATTCAACTTGAACACCTTCCGAATGGCAACGTAGACTTGATAAGCTTGCTTCGAAGAATCAATTGGTCACTACGCTTCTTATCACAAGAGCCCTCTCAACCGCTGATGTTGATTGGATCTCGAATTTCTTTGAAAATAAATATTGCATCACCATTAGTCACTGCAATTTGCTTCCAAAATGTCACCACAGAAGCAAGCGCAACTTTAAGTTTAATCTTCCGGCCAATTACGAATGGTTATTCCATAATCTAGCCAGCGACAATTTCAATCTTGGAAAAATGCATCTCTGCAAATGGTTGGAAAATACGACCAAGAAGCAGGATAAAGTCAAGCTGTCCGTCTTACCTAAACCAGCTAATAAGTTAACAAGTAAATTCAATTTGTCAAGACCCACCCCATCTTCACACAACAAACCCAGCTCCAATTGGAGCTATAAAACCAAATTTTTTCCGAATTTTAAGCCTCCCGCCATACTCCAATTCCCTCTATCCCACCCTAAACCAAGCCCCGACGTCAACGTATCTCTTTCGACTTAACCCCTTTAACTCAAACTCTCCCAGCATTCAACCCCTAACACACACGCCTTTCCCTAATTATATCCCGAATTTTGATCTCAAAACCGGAGCTAAATATCCCAATTTTATTAGTTCCATATCATAAATCCTTCATCTGAAAATGTGTCTAAAGCTACTTCAATTACTGCTGCTTCACCCCCAACATCTTCGTCCACTATCCCAATTTTTCACCCCGTTCGGCATCCCGCAGTGAAAACAACTCAACAAACTTTTGACTCAACAGAATGTCGTTATGCACTTTTTAGGCTTAGAGAAAAAAAGACGTACGAGAATATACGAGTATGTCTCCTTCTAGCGTATCTGCATAACCATTCTGACTCTAGCAAACTATGAGGGAAAAACTAAAATAAGCGTCATGGTCTCCATACAGCAGGAAGGTCAGAGGAACTTATATATAAGTTCCACGAGATTTTTAATATGTCTCCCCAAAAAGTCTCAGACGACCTTGCTGCTTTCAGTGCGCTCAAAAAGTATCTCACACCTTCAACGGAGCAGAGCTAGAAACGGCAAATTTTTTCGTCCCTAACATGCTACCATTGCCAGTATTTCAACCATACACTCCTACGCCCTCTCGAAATAATCTTCCTCTTACCTTTTACTATAAAAACGTAAGAGGACTGCAAAACCCGTGCTGTTGTGCGAAAATCTCACGCCCTCCCATTTTAGGTCTACGGTCTGACCGAAACTAATCTAATTCCAGATATAAAGAATCAGGAATTATTCGCCCCTAGTTTTACCCGTCCAAAAGATGATTCTTCTTGTCGAGGTGTCCTACTGGCCGTTCACAATGACCTAATCTCTTCTCCAATTGCTGTTTCTACTTCTTCCAAGCGTGACTACGTTTCAATAAACATAACACTCCTGTACATTATGTGTGTTTACATCCTATCGGCGCAACCTATTGAATGCTACCGATTCGCTATCGATGTAATTGATGAAATATTTAACTTAACTGATCCTCTCGCTGATAGTAGTCGGTGATTTCAATCTACCTCAAATACACGGGACTCAATCAGATGATGAATCCTTTTTTATCACACACCCTAACTCGAGTAAAGAATGCCTCTTCTTGGATAGGCTTACAGACTCTAGCTTATGCTAAGCTAGTGGGGTCCCCAACTATATGGGTAAGCAATTAGACTTCATTTTCACGACTGACCCCATAAACTCCTCTATCTCGCTCTGTCCTTTTTCACTATCTACCATTGATAACTTTCACTCACCATTTCTTCTTTCTCTTTTCCACCACTCTCCTATCCCTCTATAGCTGCTGACTATTCGAACTACATATCTCGGTTTATATTTTCAATTCGTCCAGCTTTATAACGTTCTCTACCTGCGATTCCTTGATAGTGCGCAATCAAGGCTTATAAACAATCTTAAGTCGTTCTACCAATTCATTAACTAGAAAAAAAAATCTGACGGTTTTCCTCTACCACTCTCATAGGAAAATATATCATCAACCGATCCGCTTTTTTGCTAATTATTTAAGCGATCTTTTGCTTAACTTAACTTCCCCATTGGCCCTTCTATTTCTCAAAGTTTTAAACATTCAGTAATAGAAAATATATTACAACTCAAAGATAAATTCTCACCTGGCCCGATGGTCTTCCATCCATATTTCACAAAAAGTGTTCCTCAACACTTTCACACCACCTTTCAAGACTCTTCCAGTTATCGCTCTCTCAAGGCGAATTTCCACAGATATGGAAGTCTTCTTTCATAACTCCGATACACAAAAAGCGATTAAAGAGCGAAGTCACTAATTACCGCCCCATTGCTAAACCTTCTCATATACCCAAACTCCTTGAAAGCATTTTGTACGAAGCCTTAAGCTTCCGGTGTAAATCTCTTATTTACCCTAATCAATACGGCTTTCTGAAAGGTAGATCAACTACCACTAATCTCGTCGAATTCATGTCCTCTGTTCTCTCAGCATTATAAAGTGGTAAAGGAGTTGACGTTATAATAACTGATTTCAGTGAGGCTTTTGACAAGATCTCACAAACTAATCCTGCTAAAATTTTCCGTCTTGGGCTTTGAATCCATTTTGCTAAAATGGATGATTAAGTGGATAATTGTTTTTATAGTGTTTGTTTCAGGTCTGTCCTATCGGCCCCTTTCTTGGCCACTTCAGGTGTTCCTCAAGGTAGTCACCTAGGTTCACTTCTCTTCATCCTTACTATTAACGAACTTGAAAAGGTCATTCAGCATTCAGAACTTTCTCTTTCTGCTAACGACACCACTTGCTAGTGAGAACATTGCTGCTGTAGCCCAAAGTGTCGCTGAAGAACCTTCAGCATTGATATCACGACGTTCTTAGGTATTAGGATATCATCCATCGACTATTTGGAGTATTTGAAATAAGGATTTGCATTTGCATCCTTAAAAAATCTAATTAAAACAAGAATTGAAGTCAACAGATCATAATCAATGCGGAACTTCCGTCAATTGGTTGTTAGAACATGATGCTGGGTTTTTACGCAAAATTATCTTTAGTGATGAAGCTCATTCCACATTGGATGGATTTGTCAACAAACAAAGTTGTCGCATCTGGGGAAAAGAAAATCCTCGAATACTTTCAAAAAAATCATTGTATCCACAGAAACGTACTGTTTGGTGTGGTTCTGGGGATGGTAGAATCTTGGTAGAATTCCTTCAAAGATGCAAATGAAAAAGCTGTTACTCTCAATGGATAGTGCTATAGACAAATTGTTAAAATTGATTTCACATAATGATGACATAAATTTTTTTTAAATGAAACACATAAATATTTAGATTTTTTGTGGTATTTTTATTTTTATAGAAATATGGCTCTTAACAATTATGTGTGTAATATAATATCATTTAAATGTCCACCACGAGCACGTCTAAAGGTTCTCATGCGAACATCAACATTTTTAAGGACTCACCCACACATTACCGCATTAAGTTAATCAATTTCGGTCTGAAAGTTGTTTTTAAGCTGTGCAATTATAGTTGGCTTTTGAAAGACCCTTTACTATTACATTTCCATTTTTATCTGTTCTTGGCAAGATCTTTTCACTTTTTAATATAACTTTCGAACATCATTTCTTCAGAAGCATGTCATCATGGCCTCGAAGGAGCGCTGCTTTGCTAATTTCCTTTTCTCTCCGAAAAGCTGACGCTCCCGCGTTTTCATTGCTTGTTTAGTTCGTTTCACGACACTTTGTTCGCCTCTTTTTCACTGCATGCACTTTCCGGCACTCTGCATCAAAATAGGGATCGGTTGTAGTGATTGGATTAAACCAAGCATAAGCGATGTGTGGTCTCGAATGGCTGGCTGAAAATGTCGCAACTAGTTTTCTGCACTAAAAGACATATTACACTGTAATTGTAATTGTAATTTTACTAAATCAGTTCATATTTAAGTAAATGAAAGGACTATTTGACAGCATATATCTCCTCAAAAGGGACTCCTCAAAAAATAGACTTGATCAAAAGGGGCTCAGTAGCCAATGACGATTGAAGACGTTCAATGTGCGATTTTTACACAGAACGCCTTCAGCGTCCGGTCGTCTATCTCACTCGGCGAAGTCTATTAGCCTATCTTCTAACATGAAGGATCCCAACGTTATTGGATGTTGGTCATATATTTGCTCATATATCTGGTCAAAGAGCTCGTAGAAATCGTCGTCGTAATTTTAATCTTGATGCGGAGTGCAATCAGGCGTTCGTTTAGGTACCTGATGCTCAATTTAAGTTTGAGCTTACTATATTTGATTTATATACTATAGTTGATCTCCCATACACACATTTATTTATATCCGTTTTTTAATGGCTTACGGCCAGCTAATTGCTCCGCTTAAATAACTTGCCGCGGCGTTAAAAATGCATTCTCTTTAACTGAGCCTTAAGTAGTCGATCCATATCCGAGGCATTTGCTTCACAACTTACTTACTTACTTACTTCACAACTCCCACTTAGAGTATCAGATGCTTCACATCCAGTAATACCAGCACCCCACTAAAGGAGTATGGTGCCGCTGGAAATTTCTTTGTCACCATCTTATCACCATTCCGAAATCCTGGTTAGATGCTAAAAATCGTCGTGTGGCCTGAGCTCCGAATGAGTTGAAGTAATTTAAATAATGATATTGCTGGATCATATTTGACGACGCCATTCACAGTATATTGAAAGTTCTACCAAAACATCAGTATTGTGCCATGCATACCCACTGAAATTTGCAGAGCTGTGCTTTCTTTTGGCAACCACTACAGTAATAGACCACCATTATGCAAGGTTTTCTAATAAAATTCCGGATATGCGGGTGATAACTGCAGCTAACACAATAACTGGCAAAGGTAAATAACTGATAGTCAACAACAGTTGAGAAAGTAGTTTCATAACAACAAAATACTCGTATCATGAAAATGCACTGGAATTACGACGATAGGTTGAGATTTTGAGATGGAATTTCTTTTTGTAAGAGGAACGCACTCCTTTTCGCAACGTTGTCGTAATTTTTCCAAATCGCATTTTGCTGGGATTGTCACATATCTAGTACTGATTTTCATGTCCGCTTATACTACGAGTATGTGTGATATAAGCATCGACTTGAATGCGATATTGACATTGATTTTATTAGTACTATGCTGCTATTCTTTAAGACTATATTTGCCAAAGTTGTTGTATATTAATTGTTAATATTAAAAAAAAATGTAATGGTCAACCTGTAATATCAACTTCTTTATTAGTCATGAATTTATCTCAAAAAAATCATTTGGGCTTTCCTAAGAATGTGACATCACGATTTTCATATGCTGTTCCATTAGATTGATGAAATGATTCTTTAAATGGTTTACATATATGTTTCACTGCTACAGAGGTTCTTCAGTGTTTGTTTGGCTTGCGTGGCATATAAAGCTTATTTTATGCTTTTATATTAATTGGCAGTATGTCTGACATGTTACAAGTTCAATAAGAAATTAAAAATTTTCAACTTTGTAGATATCGAAAAAAAACGAGAAAATATCAGGAAAAATTTACTTGCGAAAAAATCAACCCACAGAAGTGTGGTGGTAAATGCAGAAATAGGCGCAGGCGAAACTCTTTCACCAACAGCAATATCTGTTTACAAACAACTTCAGATGTCATCTTGAAAAAAGTAATTTTCAGCCTTTGCAATGCATCGATGGCAATGGTCGGTTGTGGTTTGGTGCTGGTGCGCTTCCGCCTTCCAGTAAAGTTCTGTAATTATACAAATGAAAGGCAAACACAGTCAGCACTTAACGATGAAGAACAACATGCAACAAACTTCATCAACGAATAGCCAAACGACGGCAAACGGCGCCACCGTCAGTCGGTCGACTACAACAACCAAGTAAGGGGTTTTGACTGTTTTAAATTAATTTCAGAATTTTTGCGAGTCAAATGTTAATGTTCACATGTCCTGGCTGGCGGCGTCGTTCTGCAAGGATGAAGTGCCCCATTGCCATAATAGGATCATTCATATTAAGACTCTACAGAGCATCCTGTCTGTTTACATCTAGGTTTAATTAAATGTGTTACATGAAAATACCATCCCATCCAGTCAGCCGGTTGAGAAACCAGGATCTGTGTTCATTGGCATTATTTGAAGTTGCCGTCCATCTGTCTTAATGAGAGGTTAATTCAAATTCAATTAATTACTCGCCAGTTACCACCCCTCTACCAAGAAGAAAACTTCAAAAGCGCTAAAATGGAAATGAATGTGCCCAGATACGAGTTCTATCCCCAACTTTACCAGGCACAACAAAAAAAAGGTTTCGTCTTGGGCGTTTATTCTATCTACGAGTAATTGTGTTTATTTTTTTTGTTTCTTGGTTTGCTCGCTACAAAACCTTTTTTGGTGTCATTGTCTTCGAAAGTACGCTTCTTGTATTCTGGCGAATTTTTCACCATTCCGAGACAAGGGCTTGTTCGCTCGCCCATTTTAATTTTGTTTATTAATGAATTTTTGGTTAACTGGGCATTAAATGAAATCTGTAGAATCAGTGGCATACGAAGGGATGGAAAAAAGTTTTGATCCCTTTTCATTCACTTATTTTTTCGTACAACTTTGGCACTTGTCATTTCAGTTTTTCTTTTTTACATTTTTGGCATTAGCATTGCGACGCAGCCGTCTGTTAAAAATGTACTGAACGACGAGTATGAGTTCGTATTTATTGAAAGCAAAAGGGATTGAAAGTTTTTGTCAATCGAATGACAAACTTTTTACTGGCCACCGCTACCCAACAATTTTAATAGAGGATACGACGTTTGCCATTTATAACTCTTTTTGTAATAAAAAAAAAAATACAATATGAGTGGAAGCAATTTTTTGAAAATCTTAAGATCGAAGTAATCGATTAGCATTAAGAAACCACCCCTGCCATAGGGCTCGTAGATATCTTCTTACAGTGGAAAACCACCTTATGGTGGAAAAGGTTCATATTCGAAATTTGTTCGTCTCCAAATGATACAAGGGCGTACTATAATACATTATATGTACAACATCCATGTACTTGTACACACCAGCGCTTATGTATCGTTAGTCCTTCATCTGTGAATTAACACTTATAAAAATGAGTGACAAGCAATGAGAAAATGCAATTAACTTTAAGTAGGTAGATATAGAGGAACATAACAAATGTTGTCATTTCCCTGTGACGTCGGCAAAAATGAGAAGAGAAGTGAAATAATTCCCCCATTGCCAGGGCGTATTTGAACCTTGTGTGACTGTGAGTACTTACTTATTTGGTCCTGCCTGACAAAGGGATTAATTGTATTGTCATTATGTAGAGACAGGTCTGTCAAACTACTGCAGGAGTTGATGTCTCTTTTGGAGATGATTTAATTTTCAGATTTTCGTGTATGGTATTTGCTTATTAGAAGATATTTAAAATTAAGAAGGAAAACTAAGGAGGCTACGGTTACTAGTATGCTGCTTAGTCTGACTACCCTGACCGATAAATTTACATAGTGTGAGGCAACTAACGCCCTGGATGTGATTTGTTCTAATTTGATGCCCTCCCAAACGAATACAATATCACGGATTGATGTTAAAGGAAGGCTTAGGTAAGAAATGTTGTATAATAGACATGTTAGCGAAATGCTGTTCACAGTCCACGCCAAGGCTATATAAATTCATAAATTCAAAAATCCCCTGCGGACGAATATCGTAAGATTTCTTCTACGACTTCTTTGCTTATATTTATTAGCAATGTCCTTGGCATACGATAGTGATTATATTACTCTGTTAAAAAAGAATGGCATCTAATATGGCACAGTATGAAAATAAAGCATTCTCGATACCTCCTCCGAAAACGTTGCAGTCTTACTTACTTACTGTAGCAGATGGCGTTACAGCTGACGGCGTACCTGGGTTTCAACCACTAAACTTATCCTGGTAACACTGTTATTAGCAAACTGTTTTCAGTTGCAGAAGCCACAATGGTTGAAGTACATTTTCCCTTATTCGTCTTTCTCAAATCTATTGTACTTCCGGGCAGGAATAAAAAAAACTCTTCAAACCACATTATTAATATCTCTTTGCTTTAAATGACCTAGCCATTCCAGCGGCTGAAGCGCACATTTCCTATCAGGTCATTGTCACCTACCAAAACAACGAAGGATATTTTCATCCGCCTTCGCTCACGTGGGCCATAGAGCAAAACTGGGATGGTTAGTTTTATATACGTAGTTTTCTTAGTGTTCTATGGCAAGGCTTTATTGCTGTATTCTCTTCTTAGGTAATTAACCTTCTTGCCACATGCCACATGCGACATTGGAATCTTTAAAAACATGATGAGTATTGACCTGAACCTCTGGGGTTTTCTATACAATTTAACATAGTATGAATATTTGGGCAATTCTGCACTTACCAAGCCCAAATCCTTACTGTCAGGGTACAATAGATAGCTGGCAGCGATTCTCATAATGCGGCAGACAAGATTTGTATGTGATGTTAAGAAAACTCTATAATTGGTGCAGTTGAGTGGATCTCACTTTTTCATAAGCTTTGCTATATTTAAGTTAAGAAATTGTTGCCTCTACTTTATTTTGGGTGGATCGAAATGTTAGCTTCCATTGTACGGATTGTATGTTTCGCGCTCCCTTACCGCGGAATCATCCTCGCCGTCTGCAGTCTCCAGAAGTTGTTTTTCTATATCCTTAATATCGATTGTGAGTCTCCTACTAAATTTCTTTGTTCATCTCTACGGGTTACGTATTCATCCTCAACTCCGATCAAATGAATTCGTGAGACTTTCGTCTTCGTTTTGAAGGTAAGTCATTTTTGACACGACAATATTCCCACAAGAATGTTTTTTTCCCAGCGCCTACCCTAAACAAAAATAAACATCAACCAGACTTATCGAACTACGTTATACGAGGATTCTACATTGAATCGAAAACCTGCCTTAAGTAGTCAGTATACGAATGCGTATACAGAAAGCCAAAATATTAACTAAGTACAACGAAGTCCTATGTTATCAGCAACAAGTGAGGCAGACCAGTTATAATAGTGTCAGTTAATCATAAGAGTATATATGATGTGCTTGGTGCGGCGCTGTTATAAAGAATAGGAGACAGAACATTGGTTCTGCAATGGAGGCGTTGCTCAGAAGTTGTAAGGCATGGTTACAAAACTTGTCAAATACTAAAGACCAAACATAGATATGCATTAATATGGTTGATTAAATAACAGTAGAACCACAGCTGGCAGTGAAAAGCAGTGGTGACTAAAATTCAACCATTAGACAAAATTAACTATTTAACGTAGAGGACGTCCGCCTAACTCAAAAAAGTTTAAGATAGCAACATTTAAACTAGACCCTAACTACGCTATTGGAACACCTATGCCGAACTATTTAAAGAGCTAGAAGCTGGTTTTGTGAAAAGTATAAGTCAACCCATTTACAATATATGTTTATTACTAGGAGATCAGTCAATATAATATCACGTAGGTACAATATCCTATCTTAGGTAGGTAATCTGCGTACGCTCAAAATTATCCTAGTCCCATCTTCTCGTTAGTTTTATGCGCATTTTTAAAATACTTTGATCAAATTTCTTGAGTATTTTCTTTTTCAATTGTCTGAGAATTTCTTGAACATCGTGTGACTTTTGTGGAATTCACCACGTCACGTCAACTAAAATATCTTTTTTAGTGCCTGTCTACTACGGAACTATTTTAATGGAGCAATATACATTTTCCATTCTGCATAAATAAATAAGTTTAAGGGAAATGTGACATCTTGATATTGCGACAATAGAAACCTTGAAAACATCTCTGTAAACGCTAACGTTCGCGGCTTTAAAATCTACCATGAAGTTGTGGATATCGATTTTGAAGTCCTAGTTTGTTCCCAAGATTAAATTTAAGGAAACGGAACCTTTAAAGGATGTTGAGGTTACATAACCTTCGATTAGATTCTAAAAACGGAATCAGGTTGTCAAAGTTAGCAGCAATCTCTCGTTACTAAAGTTTATTTGCAGTAGCCAGATTCATTCATAGTTGATTGATTCGTAGATCTCGATGTATCCTTGTATTTATTACGGTCAATAAACCACATACTGGCCTCGATGGCATTTCTACACACCACGCATCAATTAGCTTTTATAAGTTAACACTACAAAAATTAGAACTTGCATTCCACCAGTCGGGTATAATACTCCCACTTCCGCAACATGCACTTCGAGGTTCACACACTAGCTGCACAATTCCAAGAAGTCCGTGTCAACACCTGTTCACTCAAAGGTTTACATGCAAATTCCAAGAAGCTTGCTCCCGAAACACTTACAACATTATTTCTCCCAATCTACAAATCAAACCCAAACTGCTGAATCAACAATTTGTCGCATTGATGGTAACCTTATATATAATTGTAAATTAGATTTTAAGCTCAGTTCAAATTGGCGCAATAAAGTGTACAGAAGTCACAAGGAAACCATTTGTGATAATCTCTCCGATGCCACCACAGTTGTTCCTTTCCATTTCGCAACATCTTACTTTGTTTATTGATTGACTTGTATGGGAGCAGTGTCACGAAGAATTTATTCAAGTGCCAGAAATCCAGAAGTTGCCAACATTTTTGGAAAATCTTCGATGGCAACAGCTGTAAACGGTTTCAAGAAATTTGGGAGTCTTCTTTGAAAGCAACAACTTTGCTCCTTCATTGACAACAAATACGTTCCAAACTGAGAGTTTCGCGCTAACTAAAACAGTAAAAACCACACTTGCAACTGAAAGAACATCTGCAATCTTGACACCAATCCAAGCTTGGTTGCTTGTTCTGCTCGTGACAAATAGACTCACGCTGGCTCAGAGGATGAAGGTGATGAGGCCACATTCATGTTTGAGCTTTGTACAGAGTAATAGGCTTAGGTTAATTGGTAATTAATAAGTAACGTACGCGCCCAAAATAACTGTAATTATAAAGACTCGTTACCAAAGTTGACTATCGTAATAAAAAAGATTACAGAAGTACCATAGAATAGTTGCATTTTTATTATGCTTACCCTTTTTGGAAATTGGATATCTCAAGACCATACAAGATCGAAAATTTCAGACATATTTCATGAATTCACTAACGTATTTGTCTAATCTAAGTTAATTTTTTTTTAAAGAAATACCATTCAGTATTTTACTTAATCATGTTAAATTGATTTCCTCAAGTTTTAAACAATTTGGTAGTAGAACTAATAGTACTTCACGCAATGTGTTCTTGTCAAAATCTATTCTATTCAATAGAATATCTTAATCGTTATTACTTTAAATGAAAACTATAAAAAATTATTGGTACCATGGTTGCCATATTCTTAACCGAAATTCTAAATATGTATACGAATTTTGTGTTGTAAAAAGGATGCGAATAATCCCAAAAGCTAAAAAAAACATAATTTTATTTAGAAACATTCTAAATTTAACATTATGAACTGCCAAAATCAAGTGCAGTTAATTTTTTTTTTTTAAGATTTTTTCTTGTGCACCGCCCTAACCATATAGTCAGCTAGGTAAACACAGAATCTGGTAAAAGTATGTACATATTGTATATGCACATCTATTTTGAAGAAAGTTTTAAAAAAATGATTGTTAGTCTTAGCAAATGGTGCAATCAACTTTATTTCATCATACTTCCTTTAAAAAAGAATAACATCTATCAACTTACAACGAATTTCCAATTTACTCTGAAGCAAAGGACCATTCAAAATTATTGATTGCAAGTGCTTTAAAACATTTCGTCACACAACAATCCCCTGCCGAAGAAAACTCTAAACTACAGTTTCAAAAATAATAACCATAATTTAAAATTTGACATTTGAAATAAAACACAATACAATTCTCTTTCACCACCCAACCCCCATGGCAAAGTTTCACTTAATCCTTTCACCAAACGGCAATGCCAAAATGAAAACGTTATTCTTTGGAAAAGTTTAAACGTGCTCAAAACAACTGCTGCACAGCACTCTTGGTAACATGCTGACAACAAACACACTCTTTGCAGGTCGATATTACTACCTTCACAAGATTTGTTTCTTTTAAATTATTTTCATGTAATATGTCGTCGAACAAATACTCCGGCGACAACCGACAACAACTACATGTACACACTCTAAACGCGCGGCTTGCTCCCACTTCCCACTTTTAAATTCGAACTCACTTGTACATACTACCCAACAACCTTCTGACATTGTTGTGTAGGCATAATAAACATGAGCAAATCGCAACCCTTTAAGTGGTGCAAGTCAGCAGCCTCTGTGATGATATTGCCACATTTCGGCTGTTACCACTTGCCACTTACCACCTGCCCGCCCTTGTTCCATTTTTGAAACAGCCCTCCCCGACCCTTTCAATTTAAATCGAATGCGATGGAGAAAGCTTGTAAGTTGCACGACAAAGAGTCCTAAAATGCCAGACATTCAATGAGAAACCGTAAAACCTTCCGTGTAGCTGTCAAAATACAAAGTAAAAGGATTCAAGTTCTGGAAGAGACCGAATCACCGACCTACCGACTCAACAATTCACCGTCTCACCGAGTGCCGAGTAAGAATGTTGTTGGTGAGCAAAAGGGCTGACGCAGATTTGTATATACATTGTTAATTAAGTAGTGGTGTTGTTATACATTTCAAATTATTTTATTGTGAAAATTTCCCATTCGACAATTTGTACGCTTTGTGTGTGCGAATACCTTTTTGTCGTTGTCGGCACAATAAAATGCTACAAGAACGTGGGCGGAAGAAAGTTCCTTTTAATAGTCACTGCGAGATGGTGATACACCTACTCGTAAGTTCTGTTAAAGGCAATGAACTTGGTATTAAAAATTCCAAATTCTATGTAAATGGAAATCAGTAATCAATTCCTTGGAATAAAAAAATTGTCAAACATATTAACATACAAACTATCCCTTATCCCATGATAGATATATACATATCCTTATATAAATAGGTTGCGTTGAAAGACATTGATTAAGTGTACAGTTGGTTTAGCTTAGAAAGCCCGCATGGCTTAAGGCAACACAAACATGGTACGACTGAAAGTATATGGCGAATAGAACAAATTCGTTCACTAACCTACGGTCATTTAAGGAAACTGGGATCATATTTTGCTGACCAAGAGGCCAATAATTGATAAGGGCAATAGCAAATAAAGAGTATTTTTTGAGCAGGGTTACGTGTTGTGACCAAAAATGGAGAACTTAATACGAGTAACTAATATTAGTAATGTATACCTATCAATATAACATAACTCGACCTTACTGATAAGAACACCAGAGTCACAATTTGCAAAGATTATGATTTAAACATTCAGGTTGACTTAAGGGCTTTTGGCTCCGTTTTTGCTCTGTTAAGATTAGTAAACAGTAATTACAAAGCCATCTATCTCCAGATGGTCCAAATTGACCCCATACTGATCGGTGCTAGACGCAAATATCCTAAATTATATTGTCGCAGTCATATTTAAGGCGTTATTGTCCAACAATAAGAAACAAGCAGTGAAGTACGTTGGATGAGTCCGCCGTGCATGTCATACAGTTCGCACCAAAAACGCCTAAAATATGTACATACTAAGAAACAAACTTCGATATAGCGATGAAAACGAGTAGGGTAAAACAATACAAAACGCCCCAGTTTACAAATCGCCCCAGTAGTCTATCAAGCTCACAGATGGTGCTAGATAATCACGACCAAACCGTTCAATCCAATTTCAGCCGATCGCCAACTTGAGAAGTAGTGTTCTGTGTGCCGTGGCGCGAAAAAAAGTACAAAAAAAGCTTTTGGGCACCAAAACATAAGTAAGTACAGCAAAATTTTCGTTTTTTCGGATACTATGAACATTAGACAAAAATGGTATATATAGAAAGTAGATAAAATTGGAATTTTAGCGCGTTTTTGCTAATCTCGTTAAACCAGGTTGGGTTTCTATATTTTTGTTGGGGCGTCTTGGAATCAGAAATTTGCAAAACGCCCCAACCAAGTAAATATAATACGCCCCAATGTTGTAATGAAATATATAAAAATGCCACAAAATTTCACAAGGACAACATTGCGGGCATCATGGTCTGAACAAGACATGAATGAAGCAATGGAGAAGGTAAAAAAATGAAGAGCGAATGAAGCAAGTAGGGAGTTCAACATACCATCCAGAACCCTGAGGAGACATATTTTAAAAGGTAAAGTCAAATAAATTGCTTGGTCGGTCAACTGCTCTTTCGTTGGAGCAAGAAAAAAAATTAGTTATACACATAAAAAAATTGGAAAAAGTTGGTTTTGCCCCGGACCGAAAAGATGTAAAAGAAATCGCTAATCAGTTTGTCGATCGTCTTGAATTAGCACACCGAATCTCAAACGACACTAAGGCTGCTGGTAATGTTTGGCTGAATGGTTTCTTAAAGCGCAATCCAGAGATTTCAACTAGAAAATCCGAAGGTCTATCTCTAGCAAGAGCTCGCGGCATGAATCGGGGCGACACACTGTGGGGCAGAATAGCCAACAAGTTGACAATAAATCAAAAATTGAAATTCAGTTCTGTTCTGGCAAAAGCCGTGTTAACACGTATCGCGGAAAGAATTTTGTTTGGTTAGTTGGTGTAGCTCTCTTAAACCTTTGCTCGGTACTTATTTACTTACTCTCGGTGGTAAGTGTAATTCCTTTTTTATTTTCTCTTAATACCTACACAAATAAAACAACAAGCGTACAACTAAGTAAAAATCTATGGACGGGGGAATGGATCCCCCTCGAAAAAACTGGTTCAAAGGCTTGTCGCCAGACGTAAGCCTTAATGAGAACCGAATTAAAAAAACGAAGCGCAAGCACTCAGGCGAACAGTATCCTGAGCTACCTATCATTAACAACGACAACAATATCCCACGTTATATAGTTGTAACGGAACGGGAACGAAAATGTGCGGCATCTAGCTACCTACAACCCAATTCAAATCAACCGAGGTCTTGAATTTATTTCTAAAGATATCCTAGAAGTAAAAGCCATGAGGTCAGGAGACTTACTTCTCAAAGTGCTGAACGTGGAAGTAGCTAACAAATTCCTAAAAGCTAAATTCGTTGATTCAATTCCCGTCAAGGTATCAAACCATTTAAGCCTTAATTCTATACAAGGAAGAATCTTCTCGAAGCACACTACTGAAATCACGGAAGAAGAACTTTTAGAAGAATTGAAAAAATTCAAAGTCATAGAGGTGAAAAAACTAATGTAAAAGGAAAATGATCTTTTGGTTCCCACAGGTGCGGCTATATTAACCTTCGACTTAATTCGACGACCAAACGAGGTTAAAATTGAGTGGGTAAACTGCAAGGTAGACGAGTACATACCAAACCCTATGCGGTATATATCTTGCCAGAAACTTGGTCACACAAAAAATCGATGCACTGGTACTCCTTTGTGCAAAAACTGCTGTCTTCCTTCCCCACATAATGATTGCACGCGTGTTTACTGTATTAATTGCAATACCAAGGGCCACACATCAAACGATTCCGCTTGCCCTGCCTTCCTCCGATACAAATCGGTCAACAAGATAAAAATTGATCGTAGGTGTACTGTTAGGGATGCTTGGCAGATATTTAATGACAACCCCTCTCTACACCAGCTCCCGGCTCCAAGAAAACAAAATATCAGAGGTCCAACCATGGCAGAAATCATAAAAGCCCGAGTAGAAAAACCAATTGCACTGCACGCCCATCTAAACAAATCTAAGAAGAACACGAACACATAACACAACAATGAACATGAGAAATCACAGCAATCCAATCAGTTTATTTCTAAACCACAAAAAACATACAACTCGAATAATTCAAAACAAAATGTTGAAACTGAAACTAAATCATGCACAACACATAATCAAAACAACACCCAAGTAACAAATAATAGCTTGACAAAAGAACAAACATTTGAATCGTCCTCCACACCATATTACTCAAGCATCGACAACAATGTAACCAAAGGCAAATCAGATCTATCAATGATCACTAAGAATAGAAACATGGAAGCTGGCTCTGAGTACTCTGCTCAGGCTCTGCGTCATTCACTCAAGTCCGTTACCAACACAAAACCTGCTCTCTTAAATACTACTTTAAACCCGACTCTCCCATGCCAACTTAATAATAATATTTTAAATACATCACCCACTTCCGCAAAACCAAAACCCACTACAATGACTCGGTTAACCATGGAGTTACTCATTCTCCAATGGAACATACAAGGTTATTGCAACAACAAACACGCTCTTGAGCGTCTAATCGCGAGATATAAACCAGATATAATTGCGCTTCAAGAAACTCATATAATATCAAAAAACATAAAACTATTCAAAATGAAAAATTTTGAAAAAATGAAAGCTCAAAACTATGAGCCATTTCATTTTAATAAGAACTACGACTACTGTAAGGCTGGTATAGGGTTTCTCGTAAGGAACAATATTCCAATAGCCTCACACATTACGTCCTCTTCAAATTTGCTTCACCACACGATCCAAATCCCAGGCCCAATACCAACCAAAATAACTAACATCTATAAAGAGCGTGATGTACAAATTAGTTCAGATATCTTAGATAGAATTCCTACAAGTAATGATAATTGTCTTCATTTTATACTAGGTGATCTGAATGCCCATAGCACTTTATGGGGTTCAGATGCGACGAATAAAATAGGCACATTATTTGAAAACTTCGCTAACGACCGTAATTTAGTAGTTATGAATGATGGCTCCCCTACCTTCTTTAGCACAAGGAACACTTTTTCGGCAATTGATGTTACCAAGGCAACCCAAAATTTAGTACCTTACTTTCGTTGGGAGGTTCTTCCCCAGTGAGAAAGCAGGGATCATATCCCTATTATAATCCGTACCCCAGAGCGTAAGTCTACGTCGAAATTTACACCCCGCTTTAAAGAAGAATTTGCCGACTGGAATTTATTTGAAAAGACCACTAAAACTTTATCACTGACTACACCCACGACGAATAACGCAAACCAGGAAGCATCAAAGATCAAAAAAGTAATAAGAACCGCTGCAGCAAAATCGATTCCAGTTACCAAACAAAATACTTCTAGAAAAACACCAATTTGGTTTACACCTACAATTGCAAAGTTGGTAAAAGACAAAAAATTTGCCTGGGAAAAGCCTCGGAGGCTTCCGACAACAGAAAACTGCGTCGCATATAGAAGGACTTGTGCAAAACTTAAGAGAGAATCAATCATCCAAAAGGTCTTCTTGGGAAAACTTTGTCAACACAATGAACCCATCATTAGATACGAAAACTTTATGGAATAGAATACGTTCACTCCAATCATCCAGGTCACACCAAGACTTTCCATACATCCATCTAAATAATAAAATTGAGAACGATCCCGAAGTTTTAGGTTGTGCATTTGGCTGCAAGTGGAAAGAATATAGCGAAGACACCACCTACCCTGAATCTATTATTAAGAAAAAATTAATTTTTAATCTAAGTTACCTTAAACCAAGTCACCTTCCAGCACACCAAAATCAAAGTAAACTTCTAATTGAAGACATCACACGAGTGGAACTGGACATGACTCTGAAAATGGCAAAAGGCACAACCCCAGGTGAAGATAAAATAACATACCGCATGGTTAAACAATGTTCAGATACTCTCAAAGATAGAATCGTTTGCTTGTATAATACCATCTTGTTGTCTGGCGTTTTCTCACATGACTGGAAGAGGGCACGGCTCAAACCGATACCTAAAAAACCTCGAAACTGCCACAATCTCGAGGACTATCGCCCAATCGCACTGCTCCCAATTCTCTCAAAAATTTTTGAAAAAATTATTGCTAGACGAATAACCTGGTTGGCAGAAAAAAATGTAGTTCGAGGCAACACGCCTTTAGACAGAACAGAGGCGTTCACACACTTTTACATCTGCTTGAAAATAGACTGACAGAAAATTTGTCAAAAACAAAGCATAGTATAGTCATGTCATCCGATTTAGAAAAAGCCTTTGACCGCGTGACAATGATTCCAGTTCTCAAACAAATGGCTGATTGGGGAGTTCCCCATCAAATCCTAAAACTCATAAAATCCTTCATGACTGGAAGAACATTTCGGGTTAATATTGCAGGGTATAACTCTTCATTGTTCAAACGTGATAACGGAACACCACAAGGATCTCCTCTCTCTGTGGTGATCTATAACACATACATAGAATCACTCATAGTTAAAATAACGCAACCATCACTTAATCTGGACTTCGTTGGAGTATTTGCCGATAATGTATACGTAGTAGCCTCTGGGGAACCAACAAAGGTTAAATCTATTTTGGAAGCGGCAGATAGAGTTATCTATTCATGGTGCCAAGAGACAGGTGCTATTATTCCCCCCTCCAAAGTAGATTTACTCCATCTTTGCAGGAAAAGAAATTGTAATCCTACCCCTTTGAACCTCCGAGGTACAACAGTCACGATTTCAAAAGAACTGAAAATTTTAGGCATCACCTTCAGTGGAAATATGAAATGGAATATTTAGGTCAAAACAGTGGTTAATCAATTAAAACAACGGAATAACGCACTTAAAGTAATTTGTTCCAAGAAAAAAGGGCCACATCTTGAAACAGCCCTGAGAATAGCAAAAACTTTAGTCGAAGGCACCTTGCAACATGGTGTTACAAGCTATATGTGGACCACAGTTAAAAACAGCAACATTATTGATGCCCCTATTAACAACTGCTTTCGAACAGCTTCAGGGGCACTAAAATGCACAAGAATTGAAGCCTTACGACTAGAAACTGGATATCAATCGTTTCAGAACTTTGGGAAAAGAAAAGCCGTGAATCTGATCAGCAAGGCTTTAACAGTCTCAGCACATCCCCTCCACAACACCGCCATTGAATCTATCTCTTCACAAAACAAACGAAAGAACTCTATATCTGCACTAAATAGAATGGTAGCTCTAGTTTCCTCGCAGAGAACCTTTACGTCAGGTCAAGTCTCAACAGCATACAGTCCTCCTCCCTGGAAACGGAATTCCTTGCAGATTAACACAAGTCTGGTCAAATTTAAAAAGGAGAATACCTCGAATGCAATGTTTCAAATGTTACACAGGGAGATGATAAATGAAAGCAAAGCCGATTATTTACTTTACACTGATGGATCCCATAAAGATAGCTGCTCATCATATGCAGTGATTAGACTGGACCAAAATGCAAATCCATCAACGATCTGGCAAGGACTTTTGCCGTAGGAGTCAGGCAGTTACATCGCAGAGTTAACAGCAATTAACAAGGCTATATCTCTCGCTCAAAATTACAATGGGCGCAGCCTTATTCTAACAGATAATCTGGGAATCCTAATAGGTCTAAAGGAAGAAACAAATAAATGCCCTACACTTGAACTCATCAGAAGTAAGATCAATGAGAGTATCATGCTAGCATGGGTACCGGGACATACTGGTATCAAAGGGAACGAAGCAGCAGACCTTGCGGCGAAAGAGGCTAACAATTACCCCTTAATCATTGAAACACCGAACTTCTATCAGCTGATACGGAGAATTTTTCTCACCAATCAGGCACTCGAGCTTACTGATATGTGGAAAAATTGCCAAACCTACCTACAGGCCCATAATCCCCAATACTCCCGGATTCCGTACAATGACTTGTTTACAAGAGAAGATTGTATAAAATTACTGAGGATCAGATTGGGAAAAACAATTTTTACTACTCGACACCTATACAATAACGAGCCCCCGGATATATGTGAACATTGCCACACTACTTTAACAGTAAGACACATCTTTGTGGAATGTCCTTTATCAACCCAAATCGACGTACGCAGCGATAGAACAGCCCCAACAAGCCAACTAGCAAGTATATTGAATCCAGCAGACATTAGATCAATTAATCGAATAAAAGATGCTACGTCAATACATAATAAATTTAAGGAAATATGATTTTAACTTTTCTTACTCTTTAAATACCTCTTCTTAAATCAAATGTATTATTTCCACTAAACTCATCAATTATCTATAATAAGTCTAATTTATAATTATATATAACTTTTATAAGTGTTTCTTTCTCTAAAATACGGCATCCTTTATGGCCTTGATGCCCAGATGCCTTTTGTAAATATTTTTGTAAATTTATGTTGCAAATTATTTTATTAAATAAATAAAATTGAAATTCTCTCTCTGGGTCCGTTTGTTTTACTTTCGAGTACTTAAATATCACACTCATCATAAACTAACTGTCCTATGCCGTTGCCTAAGCACATACCATGAAAAATGCATCAGTACCAGCGATATACATACTCACTGACAGCAAGTGCCTAGTTAAATGAAAGTTTGTAGTATTTTTTGTGTGCACAAATTTTCTGAAAACTTAAAGATTGTTAAAATTTTTAGTATGGAGCCATTAAACTCAGGTATGTATTAAGCTGAATTTTTTTTTTGTGAGAAAGTGCATTTAGTTGTAAATTACGGTAACATTCATCGTACCAGGTTTCAGTGCATCTAATTTAGCGTTTGTTTTGTTAATATTGGTGAAATTAATTATGTTCCAAAGCCGTCCAAGCTTTAGATTTTTTGATTGCTTATATGGTGTACTTTGATAAACATTTAAAATTGGGTGCTACTTTTTGCAACTTTTGTTGTACGATTTTTTAAAAAAATTTACTTTCTGAAAAAAATAGTTTCGCAGTTTTTAATGAAATGATTTCAACTTTAGGGATTAGTTCCAACACTCTATTTATTACTCGAATGGAGCGTTTTAATATAATGAGATCTGCTGAACATACTGTAATGCAACAGCAATTTACATTTTTAACGGAAGAACTAAAATATCGAACACGAAATTTTAATAATGAAAGCTTAATTAAATTATTATCTCATTTTAAGTCACAATATAAATCCCGTTGGGTTAAAGCACATAGACGACTCGATTTGTTTTTAAAAACAAATAGTCCTTGGCTTGAGACTTCTATTTCTTTTCTTCGTTGTCCTGATCAAAAGCGTGGTCGACTAAGTACTCCTTTCGAAGGTTGTGCCAAAACAACTAAAAGAAGGAAAACTCAGAAATTGCGAGAATCCACACCAGATGCCGTATTAAATTATGCTACTCAAATGAGTTTGAGAGCGGAATTACAGGTAAATGCTTCCAAAGTTCTAAAAGAAATTACAAGTACTACCCCTGATAGAGCAAAGAAATATAGAAGCACTTATAAGAAGTCATTGGAAACAAATTCTTTAAAAATGTCAGGTAAAGAAGCGCATCTTCAGTTGCGGTTGAAGCCCAATTATCTCAGCATCAATATAATATAATTAGAATGAGTGCACCAGAAAGATTTCCTTCTTATAAGATTATTCAAGCCGTAAAACAAGAATGCTATCCCCCTTCCGAACACATTGCAATTACCACAACTTCGGTAGACGTTACTCTGCAAGCCTTACTTGACCACACTATTCAGCGTTTGTTGCAATCACAAAAAGATGTCATTCTCTTACTAAAAAATGAAGAATTAGATAAACTGTGCTTGTTTGCAAAGTGGGGGTTTGACGGAAGTTCGTGACATAGTTCCTACAAGCAGTCTTTTCATGGTTTTGAAGCATCTGATTCGTCTGTCTTCACAACCTGTGTTGTTCCACTTCGACTAACCTGTGATGCAAAAATTGTATGGCAAAATCCGCAACCGGTTCCTACAAGATACTGCAGGCCTTTAAAAATCGAGTTCGTAAAAGAGTCACCACAAAAATCCATTGCAGAAAAGAACAGAGTAGATCAGCAAATAAAAAAACTTGCAAAAGACAGCAGCGCTGATTGAGCAAATATCGCTGCTTGTTAGTCATAACTTAGTTTTTACTATGATTGACGGTAAAGTGTGCAATGCTCTTACGGAGATGTCATCAACACAAAAATGCTATTTGTGTGGCACAACTTCTAAACAGTTCAATTATATAGAGGATATGATTGCTTGAACAGTTGAAACCGATAGCTTGGAGTTTGGCCTATCCGTTCTTCATGGCTGGATACGATCTTTCGAAAATTTGCTACATTTGTCTTATAAATTATCTCTCAAAAAGTGGCAAGCTCGAGGGGATAATGACAAAGCCATTGTTGCGGAAAATAAAGCGCGGATCCAAAAAGAATTCAGAGATAGATGTGGCCTGATAGTAGACAAACCAAAGCCCGGATTTGGTAATTTCAATGACGGAGATACAGCCGGACATTTTTTTCAAAATGCAGAAACTTCTGCAGACATAACCAAAGTTGATGTACAGCTGATTAAAAAGATTCACATTATTATGTTAGCTGTATCTAGTTGCTTTGAAATTGATGTCAATAAGTTCAGGAAATTTTCGCATGATACAGCCAGAAATTATGTTGAGAAGTATCCCTGGTATAACATGTCACCCACGGTTCACAAATATTTCATTCATGGACCAGAAATAATATCGCATGCTTTATTACCCATTGACAGAGGTGGGCTTCCTCGAAACAAGGACGTCAACAAATATCGAGAGCATCATACGTGCAAATCTAGTCGTAAAAAACTAATATAGATGTTTTTAACTCTTTTTTAATAAGTTCCGATCCAATAATCACCAGTAAGAGGAAACTACCCAACAAAAAACCTCAACACCTACCCGAGGAAGCATTGTATTTTAAAGCTTCGCCAGTCCAAGAAAGCAGTGATGATGACGAAGATGACAATAGTGAAGATGAAAATGAAGATTCCGTTACAAATTATAATTAATAATAATAATAATATATATGCATATACATAGATAATATTAATAAATCGATTTTATACAAAATTGTAATTGAATCAGTGTTTTTTCCTTATATGGGGCGTTTATGTGGGCGTGGCCATGAGTAGACTGGATATTTTCTTATACACAGTTTCAATAATTATCAGACGAAATTTCAGGCTCCTAGCTTTATCGGTTGATTTGATGCCAACTTTGAGCCTATTCTGCCCCATTGTGCGAAGTCAAAGAGTTTATTGACATATTAAAAACTCAAGAGCATGCCCTTTTAACCAACCTTGGCAATATATAAAATATGGATGAGACAGCAATCCAAGTAATAACAAACCAGGAAAAGTTTTGGCTTCAAAAGGAGCTAAGGATGTTTACACACTCACAAGTTCCGAAAAAGAAGAAAACATCACCGCGATAGCTTGTTGCTGAATGCGACAGGCCATTTTACAAAACAAATAACTTAATTTTCATTAATGATTTGTTCTACTTTTTCCTTAGGGGCCTTTTGTAACTCGGTTGTTGGGTAAAAAGCCTCACCTTAGGGACAAAACGCCTCACTTAAACCTTTTTTGAAAAGAATGAGACTTTTATATGCTATATGCTAAGATATTTTTGTATGAATTGATATGCCAAACCTATGAAAAAAGGCCGTTTATTTTTTATTTAGTAAAAAACTGTTATTTTTGTTTTATTGAAGATTCTAAAAAAGTGGGGCGTTTTACCCTAAGGAAAAAGATAATATCAACTTGTACTCGTAATATAAGTACATATTGCTTCGTTTTTTTCGGGTTTTTCCGATGGCCATAAAATGCACAAAACCAATTTGATGCTGAAATCGTAGTATTTGGTTATATGGCACGTTCATTCTGCAAGTTTATTTGTGTAACAATTGTCAACTGAATATTGAAATGAATGTATCGGAAGAGCATATTCGGCATATATTATTGTTTGTTTTTTCGGAAAAAACAGGATAAGAGTGAAGCCGCTAGAGAAAACCAAAATGTGTATGATGAGGGTGCAAGTGCAAGTTACTGTGTTAGTTTGAAAAGTTTAGAGATGGCAATTAAGACCTAAAGCGTTAAGCTGGAAGAGCTAGACGATGAAATTCTGAAATCCACCATTGAAAAAACTCTCATTGCTATGGTAAGTAACTTAACGTAAGCCATATGACCACACATTGAACCCTACCAAATATGGTAAAAGTTATAAAGTTGGAAAAATGTGTACCACACCACCTATCGATATAAATCTGGACTGCAACGCAAAACTTGAGTAGGGTCCATTACTCAGTCAAAAAAGGGGAGGAGAAGCAAGGAAACCTATGCATCTGACAACTGGACTCAAACATGGAATCAAAGTTCTTTGGAAAAGTGGAGAAAATCTGCAGCAGATGAAAGTAGATGTTTGAAGCAGATGTAAAATGGGATGGGAATGAAAGGGCACGCAGAAAAATCAGGTAAAGTCAGTAATTCGTCCTCTATAAAAGAGGAAAGTTTAGCCTATGGTTTTGATGATTTGCCACCAAAGCTCCTTAGGGTTCGTCCACCGAATAATCATCCAAACATTGGAAAGTTATATAACAAGATTATCAGTTTCTTATAACTTTCTGATACAAATACTCTTCCGGCAATTGAAAAACGGGAAAAATAAGTTGGTTCGGAAATAGACGTAAGAGAACAAAACAAAACTATGAATCATTAGGCAGTCCTGATAACGGTAAACTCGAAATAGTCGGGAAGTTCGCCTATGTATCAGAGTTAGCGTAACCATGCTAGAAAGCCGACTATGGCTATCTTATGGAGACCGTTCCTACTTTAGGTAAGTATCACAAATGAGCTCTGCTTTAAAGCACCATGCGCTACACTGTTAGCACGCAGCTAAGAAAATTCTAGGTCCTTGTGCAACGAGGGGACTGAAAGAATTGAAAGTACCGCGAATTCTAGGAACTGCATTGATATGTAGTTAATGCATACGACATTGTCTCATCCAGTGAACGAACCTTCGAAAGTCAAATCTTCCACTAGTCGAAGACGGAAAAAATTGTAAGTCTCTTTCTGCGTACAGAAAATGACAAGATGAATATGCCTGGACAGTTGGAACAACTTCATTCAGCATACCGAACTTCTGCTTCAAATATTTTTTACCTATACATTGTTGTTGATATCGAGGAAGGTGAAGTCGACCTTACGGGTCGAAACATAGTTAGTAAAGAAAATAAAATCGCAAGAGTCACCCTTTTATCGCGATTATGATCACGAATACTAAAAACGCAATAACGTAATGTAGAGTCAGAACTGTGATAGGAATAGCCACGCCAAGCTTAAATACCACTGAGTCCAACACGATTTTTAGAGCAAAGCTTCTTTAAAAATTTGCCATTACTGTTTCTTTTTTTCCTACTTTGAACTTCTTCGTACCTACGTATGAATGTATACATTCTCGTTTTTTTTTCGAAATTCAACTGATTAGAACGTTCATAATAAATTCTACCTATCAAGTAATCAATTCAATTGAAACATTCTCTTCAACCATCTAACATTTTATAACCATATTTTCCTGCATACATATGTGTTACATATATATATGTATGAATGTATATGTAGTTTAACCATATGTATCTCAAAATACATATCCAACCGCACACAAGCAGAGTTTTGTAATTCCAACTCCACTTTAAATACAAAACCACATCGTTTCGTATGGGGGAACCGAGAAAGATAAATTGCCAAAAATATCAAATAAGAATATCATCATAAACCAAAAGCGGAAAAACATAAACTCCAACATACTCTCAAAGTTTTCATGGGTTTGTGTGTATCATTGATACAACCATACAACCCCCAAACATACATACTCTAGCAGAACAGAGCAGAGCATGGACGGGAAAAAACGCCAGAGCAGCAATAGCAACTTGATGACGGTGTAGGTTTATAAATTCGACGGAGAGACCACTAATCTAAACGCAATCATCCATTAAATCACAATTTCCTTGCAATTCCGAACAATTCCCCATAAAATATCTGAGCACACTGGTACATAGTAGGAATATACTCGTACTACTAACTAACCACCCGGCCGACTTCCCCCCGTTTGGGAAATTTCTGAACTTTGTCGACAAGCGGCTGTGCCAAAAACGAAACTTCTGTGCCGTCCGCCTTCCGATTATACCCCCCCCCCCCCACTCACCTACCCGCGCACAATCGCTCTCTATCACCACCATCGCCCACACCTTTCGCCATTTTTCACCGATTTTGGCACGGTCGCTTTGTCTATTTGGAGAATGCCATTGATTTTTATTCCTATATCCGCATGTCGCGGATTTCCATTCATGTCCCCAAGCTGGTCTTCGGTAGACTCCAAGGCACTCAAGGAGAGATGTGCAGGCAAGACTACTGGTATTATTCGGATTCGTATTCGTACATACTCGTACATGGTCCGTGCGCAGAATTTTTTGGTAAAAGTTGCTAATACTTTATCCCGACGTTATTGCATGTCCCTACACATAGATCACACACACGATATCCACCGCTATCTAACCAAGTGGCAGGGTATACCAGGCGAAATTAAATTTTGCCACGAACCATGGTGGTCTGTCGCTACTCTATGAGTACTACTAGTATATTGCATGCGAGCACCAGGAATCCGGTACAGAAGCACTTATCTATTGGCTTCTTGTGTGCCAGCATAGGTGTTCACTCCAACATAATGTATGTGTGGACTACCATAAGAGTATGTAGGACAATAATCCTACTCAGGGAGCAGACATTAAAAATACCAATCGTCATCCCCTGGGCTGTGGGTCGGATATTCCCTAAGAACACACGCCAGTCATAAATTATAACCAACCAACCGACCGCCCAATGCCTCAGAGCTCGCTTAGATGTACTACTTTTGCTTGGATAGTGCGAGCAGGTACGGATATCTGAATATCCGTAAGCAAGGGCCGATGTAGGGATCTACCAGCCCGCTCCAAAGGTGCGCATTATGTGCTGGAAAACGCCGGAAAAGAGGACGAGGCCGAAGCTACTTTTAAACGTGAACCTGTGTTTCCATAATGTTTTATTCCTGTGTTCTACTCAAATCCCAATCAATTTTTGTTTTATCGTTAGATTTTTCTTTATCGTTGTTGTCGATTGTTACATTTTTATTTTATTTTTTTGCAAGTGATTCAACGTTCAACATACGGCGTTCGTTCGACAATTTAAAATGAAACTCAAATGCCGACTCACCAATGTATTGTAGTAGATATGGATGGGGCTAAAATTAGGAGTGGGTGTTGGGGTTGGATCCGCGATGGGGTTGATTTCAGCCATCCATCTTTTACACGTAAATATCTATTTGTGTCCCTTTTTTCGCTTTTTGCCCTGCATCGCATTGAGTTTGCTTGTACACGTTTTCTGCGCATCCTTACTACCATTTTGTCTCCGTAAATACGAGTACGAATACGAATACGGTTACAGGGAGGAGGAAGGTTGTGCAGCAGTGTGGTTGTCCCAGTAATATATCTACTCTCGCAGTACGACGTGTAAGGTATATATTTGAAGTTGTATTGAAGCGTTTTTTCCCGCATTGTTTTTGTTTTCCCTATAATTTTGGTACCATGTTTTTTTTTTTTTGGGCTATAATGGGGGTGGGTGCGATGGTTCTGAGATTTCATCACGTCAGCAGTTTGTGCAGGCCCTCTCCTAAAGAACACTGGTACATCATTTAACCAGCATTTCCACTTGGGTTTTCTCTTCTCTTACCCCTTGCGAAATTATTCTTGAGCAAATCTAAATCTTCGTATACAGTTGTTTTACCTTCCCCTTGTCTAAGTTGTAGAGAATATATTCATACATATGTATTGAACAGGGATGTTCAACCTATAGATGCAAAAACGTATTCGAGCATACAAAAATAAACACCTCTAAATGTTCTGCCTGATGAATCGATTACGTACCAACATACATATGCCTATAAATACGAGTAGATACCTATATCTATGTTTTGCTTTCAAAATAATGTTTCCAGAGAAGATACGTACAGGTTGGAACTACGTGTTGGTATTAACCTTATCGTAGAAGGACTAAAAATCCGATACGAATAGAAACTCAAGTTCCTCGGCTTGGTTCGAAGAACATCCCGGAGAAATAATAACTGAATTATTCATATGCAAAAACATTGGCAAACTGTCGGCCTAATAAATGAGGTGTCTTAATGTAGAGTGACCTGCAGACTGGTATTAAGTTCTCCGCAAATCAAGTCAAATCCACAATGACAGTCTAATCGTTTATCAAAATGTGAATAATGGTGTGAATCCAAGAGATATTGCTTGTCCCCAGTTAAACCTATATAACCCTATCGTTGTTCGATTTTACGAACTCTATAATTGCCGGCCAAAAAGTCTCAAAACTTCATAACTGCCAACAAAAATAAGTTTAATAATTACAAATATTGGACATATGTACGAGTATGATAGTCGGCACACTTTACAAAATGTACAATATTTATATCTATGTACATATGCCTGTACATAGTACATATCGGGGGTACATGTTATGCTCAGCTGTCAAGCATGAATCTTTTTTGACACTCTAACGTTGTCAAAAAGCATGGATTAAGGGGGTAGTCTCATTTTCGATCTTAAAATAATTTTTTTTTTTTTTTTGCATATTTTCAAAGTTTAATAAGCTGAGAATATATTGTGAACATTTTAGACCGATACACTAAGTCATTTTAAAGTTACAGCAAATAATAGGGGAGAGCGTTCAGCTGCGTTCCCAGCAACTGCGGGGATTATACCAAACTTTAAACGCGTTTTTCTCGAAACTACTTTTTATCCGTCGGCATAGATGATTAAAAACTATTGGACAACACAATATTCTACACATGAATGGTTCTGTCCTGTTCTTTTTTATATCGATTTTAAACCGAAAAAAACAGTCGATTTTCGGAAAAAAAATTTTTTTTTTTATTTTTCACTCAAATCTTTTGTTATTTTTCACTCAAATCTTTTAAATCTTCTACGGGACAGAATGAAAACCCTATTGAATAATAATCTTTTTGGAATTTTGATTTCAGTTGATTACAAAAGGAGCAGTCAGGGGACCAGCCACCTACTTTTTTTTGAAGAGACCTACTTTACCTTACCAAAATGACGTTAAATAATTTTTTTTTTATTCAACAAAATTTTTTTTTCTATTATTCAATAGCTAAATAGTAACACATAATTATCATAACTTTCATATTTCATTTTCCGCAAAACAAAAATGCTTAGAAACCTTCAAAATATAACCTCGGACATGAGACTCTCCGCTTAAGTTATTGCAACTCATGTGCACATCGACCACTTTTATAAGAATCACTGGGTATGATGGCGTGTCAATGACTCTCCATGTTGACCAAATAGGTTCAATTTAATCGGTGCCGCAAGTTCTTCCCATTACCCATCTTCGCTGTGCGCGTTCTATCCGTAATGAGTAATGAGAAGTCAGTTTGCCAATCTTCAGGGGTTTGCTAGGTCGATGTCCATTTTCCTTTACCTTGCAGCTCGTGTAGTATTCCACAGACCATCTGCGGAAAAAACGGGATTTGGCGGCATGGAATCCGCACCATCGTTCTATATAGAACACACTTCATACGTTTTTGAACACTTTGTTATATTGTTTATTTTGGTCTTTACATTACCGTAAAAAGTCTTCAGTCTTTCGAGGTATTTTTCATTGAAACTTGCAGCCCAAGAAAAACATGTTGCATTGTATTTCGCAAGACTAGATCATCAACTTTCAAAAACTACATAGGATATGAAATTACCGTTTTTGAAACCAAACTTTAAGCAGTTGTAATTTCAACTCAAATTTACTTTCACTAGTATTCGCTATTTAATTCGATAATTTTTGATGATGCCTTTCTGTAAAAACTAGCATCCTTTAAACGAAAAACCAAAGACAAGATGTTTTTGACAGTTGACTAGTCCGTAAATAATCCAGATGCATAAATAAATGATAAACCGCTTGGGAAAGGTCAGCGAAATAAGGTAGGTGGGGAAGGATTTTGTACTTCAGTGAATTCAATTTTGGTCGTTTGTATGTGATACTGGTGGACTCGCGTAATCATGGATCACTATAACCTCGTGTCTGTTAATGAACACAATAATTTCTGATAAATATGTTTCAAACAGTGCTTTTCCGCATTTATTTATTCATCAGTTTTTAGGAAAAAAAAAGAGAATAACACCTGCCACAGACCACTAAATTGGCTTTAAAAAGTGCTTCGGTGCTTCATTGGAGTCAAAATTTTGCTGCGATTATTATAGATTATCAAATTTTTATCACATACAATAAAAATCATCAATAATTACTGATCTCTTGAGTTACGAGAAAGTAGAGAAGTGTACATTTCCATTCGGTACGCCTTGTGCCTTTCCATCGTTTTGCGTGAAAACTAACTATCTAGCTTTTCACTTTTGTCAGTTGTATTCAACTGCCGAATAGTGGAGGTCTTATTGCTTCGCAATTCCTTCGAGAGCCATCAGATTCCACTTAAGCGGTTTGCACGCTTTAGGGTCTCCTTCAAGGTATTTTTCAAGGCTTAAACCTCCTGAACGAAATTTATCAAACCAGGGCCTATTTATCACAAGCGTTGGAGCGAGTAGATGCTGGATTTTACCTGACAAGTGCTCAATAGCTATGAGCGTTTGGACAACATACATATAGCCAGAAGAGATCACAATTTACTAGAGAAAAAGCTATCGTTGGGATGCATGAATCACCTCTGATACTGATTGTTCTGCTCCATCGGCATTTGCGTTAGATTCTTGTGTGCGCATAATAACGACAATTTTTGACGCTTCAGAGCTTCAGAGCTGCCTGTCCTGTTGCGAAATGAGAACTGTCGGAAATTATTTCTTCATGGAGTTGGAGTTTCATATCATTATCTTGGTGGTTCCAAACTGATGAAACACTTTCAGAAGGTCTCAAGAGCGATCCTACAGTCATATGGGCACATGTCTAAGTAAGCAGTGACTACCTTTCTCGAAGCATCTTTCGACCTATCTACAATAAGGAATAGGAATGCTTAGAAGAAATGAAAAAACATACAAGCTGGAGTCAGTATAAAAAAGTTAGGCATTTTGCAGCTGACTTTTCGTTATTTTGACGGGAATCTTGTCATCATCTATATTGAAAAGTTAATGTATTTCCTTCAGCTTCTCGGATAATGAAGCAGTCCTTACTTTTAAAGCAGTTGGCTTCAAAGTATCTGCTGAATTACTCAAACCTGAAAGTGACATTTTGGAGGTAATATGCACCATCTAAACGGAAGGCCACCTTATATCTTGACACTTATCGTACAAAACCCTCTACTAGCTTTGGTAAATTATTTGTAAACCAAATCTTTTCACTTATGCTCGTGAAATCTTGGAAAAGACTCACGAATTTTCAAGCTGATATACACTACTTTTTATTAATTTTAAGACCGAGTGGACCTGGGCCTTAACTAATAGCGCTCTAAGACGTTTGAGTGAGAAGAAGATTCGGCCGGTGCGTTAACAGCCATTAGCTATGCATATTAGTCACCTAGCTGTACAGTTCGCAGAGTTCTGCTAATGATATCAATTGTTAAGAGCGTATGTAAGTAGATACTTTTGGAAATTGCGCTTTATTTAATCAAAGTTCTCATTGAGATTATGGAGCCAATGTTCGCCATCTTTATTCAGCTTGTCAGAAATGCCAAAATTCTATCTATAGATATTGGTATAAGCAGCCTTAAAATCTGTAATGAGATGGAAATCATCGATCTAGACTTATTATCTAGAATCTGCCGTAGTGTGAATAATATGTCAACTGTGGACTTACCTTGCCTAAGACGTCAATGATGGGAGATAATATCTTGTACACAATACTTAGGATAGGAAAAAATGACCGTGAGATTCCATTCATCAGAGATGAATGAAGATGAGTCGGTGTATGCTCTGTTCTAAGACATTTCACGCTGTCTTTAAAAGCTCAGCAGTTGTCCTTCCTCATCGGAATGTTGTCTTCCACCATTCTGGTTGAAAGGTTCGTGATGCCTGAATGTGTGATTTGGGTTGTCTTCACCGTTAAAGGTCTGAAAATGTACTTTTTTCATATTCTCAGCACCGACTGTGAAAATTCACTTCAACTCTTCCCAAACGGTTTCTGTTCGGTTCTTGCTGGCTCAAAACGGTATTCTCTTTACTCTTACGAGTACATGCATCGGAAAATCAGCGAATAATTTCCATCTTCAAATTTAAACTCAATTATTTCGATTTTGACTTCAAAGGTTGTCCTCCCCTGTTTGAACGTATTCCAGTCCATTTTATGTACTTACTGTGTTTGTTTATCATTTTTAGTAAACTTCGTCGGGATAACGAATTGATAGTTGTGTTGCTGTTTTCTTCAATCTGCTCTCCACGACTATCGTTGCCACAATCGATATTCTGCCGTTCAACCCTATAATATTATACTATTCTGTTAGACTGAGATTGCCGGCCTGAACGATGACAACAACCACCCATTGGCCCCTACCAGCGCTACCTTTTCACAAACCGATTTCTGGTTTGTTCAATCAGTATATGATATGTACAATGTACATACGTACTGAATTTCTAAACAGCGAGGATGAGTGACATTTCTGAATATTTTTAGCTTTCAACTTGCTCCATTCAATATGAAACAATGATGTTATAGATACGTATACTCTATATACATATAAAGATATGCATACAAACAAACACTGTCCGAATTTGAAAGGAAGAGAAGAACAATTTTAAGTGAAATCTATCGAAGTACGAGTATATTTCAAGAAAACAGGGATGACAAGAAAACGACCATAGTTCCTTGAAAGGACATAGTCCAATGCCCTTTGGCCGGGGGAAGAGAGCTGACTTCGCGGTAAAATAGTTTTCACTACTTCGTCTTCCCTAGCCCCGTCCTGTCTTTTAGTTTTTCATCTGCCGCATATTGCAAAGCGAAATTGGCAAAAACTAACGCCGGGTCGTTAGAAACAAAAAAAAAATAAAAATTATATGATGCTGTGGATGGAAATGATGCGGTTCGCTAATAGAGGCGCAAAACTTTTTTCGTTAAAACTTTTATATTAAACTTTCGCGGCGTTGCAAACGAAATGAATTAGCTTTCAAATCCTCGGGGCCGAGTTAATTTGTAATTAAATGGTAACAGCGCTGGCAGACCATATGTTGCATGTGGGTGAATATACGAGTACGAGTCCTCATATCTCCTAGCATACGATGTCAGCAGTTGACAGCTATAACACTTTGACTATGTCCTCACGGACTCAGCTCAATTTCAATTACCCTTACGGGAACATGACGCACTTGACAATGTTAGAAGTTCTGCGCCCAATCTTCGACGAAGACAATATAATTTCGGTGGATGATTTGATGTCAAAAGGATGACGAGGGTGCTATGGATACAGTAGGAGTTACTGTGATACGTACGGGCTACGAATTCTCGTACAAGTCGTTTCTATTACACCATTCAACACTTCGAAATACTGATGAATTGTTGATGAGGCCTGTGCCACTTCTCGGCGAGACAATCTCACCCTAGCAAAGGCCCTTTACCCCTGTTCCCTGTTCGCAGTTGGCATTCAAAGATGATGTACCTAACTAAAATCTTTCAGAGCAGAGCATGTGCGTTTCTATTTCAATTTAGATCCAACACTTTTTGGCGATTGTCATTCGCATTGACAGATCCATTGGTATGCTAAGCGAGCAGTTGGTCTCAGTTTTAAAGGAGTTTATCGAAATCATTTATTTCATACAAAGGATTATGGGATTATGTGAGGACAGAGAGATCTGTGCGTTTGCCTTTAAATGCTGGGGTGACGCTTTTGACAATGTTTTCGGGTCAGGTTGTACAAATTCGAAACATGTTTTAGATATTTTAAAAGTCATTTTGACAGGGACTCTCATACCGGAAAAAGGACACCGTATGAGATTTAAATTAGTTAAGTGGATCGAAGTAATAGGAATCAGTAATGCCAATGACGTTTCGGGTTTATATGTGTCACTTTGCCGTTGTAAATGGGATTTGCTTTTGTTGTGAGGGGCGTTGTATAATTGAAAACATGTATAATATTCAGTTGACATTAAGCAAATGATGGTTGTAGATCTCAAGGAGCAGCTCTTTTGAGCTGTCTTCGTTCCTCTACCATTCCTTTAGATTAATTATTAAAAATAAAAAAAATGTTGGCGACTTACAGTTCGATGTTGACTACCACTTTGTTTTGTAAGGGTTCTAAACAAAACAAACAATTTAGTCAAATATTTCTTTGTGCAAGAAATACTTGACTTCTTGACTCTACATATGTACATATGTACATATGTACTCTTCAAAGGCTTTTGTGAAATCGCTTGGTTTCGGAATATGTTTGTCGGTAAAAAATTGCAGATGGCGGTGATATACCTATCATTAGGAATATATCCGAAAAGTGCTATGAATGGAGAAGGAAGAAATATATTGCCATGAAATTAGAACAGGCATTACTATTGATCAAGGCGAGCCATATTTTGGCTAATTTTGTATGACATTTATTGCTTCCCCTGGTTGAGAAGTCCACTATCCACTAAATGCTCACATAATTTACTGGGCGACGACATCTCTATCACTACAAGACTATCCGTTTAAAATATGGCTTATTATGTTGTGCTTAGCCTTGTACAGTTTTCTAAGCGTCGTAGTTTTCGGGATTCGTTCACTTAAAGTGGTACTCATAGGTACCTGCCTATGAGAAAAAGATATCGATCTATTGTCATCGGAAATACTCCCATATTCTGTACAATATCCTGCATTGATTTTGTTGGACCCGCATCTACGTTTGCCCTTAAAACATTGTTGTCAATAATTGTTTTTGGTTCCCCATGTTTGTCTTCGATATCAAAAACTTTCGCATAGTGTTGCACGAACTAACTTCGTATGGTGGTATGCTAAACTGTCAGCAGCATGTTAAACAATTTTTGGAAGAAAATAAATGTGTAATATTTGTCATGAACGCTGAAGTTATAACACGTCAAATACACACCCTGCTTTACTTACAAAAATTAAGCAAAGGTTTGGACCATAAATGAAATAAACTAGAAAAAATTGTTTTCAGAATCTCACTACGAGTACATCAACAAACGAGTGACATATTTACACGTACACGTACAAATATCAAGCAAGTGATAGCCACAAAGGTCGGCCTAACTTTAAATGAATAGAATTGACGTTGTTGACAATTTCACAATTCACAAACAGGAGATCATAGTTATTTCAGTTTATCAATGGAGAGACATTGGCATGCCGATAGCAGAGTCCACAAGTTTTTGCAGAACGCATTCTTTAAAGATGTGTGTCCATTTGAGAACAAAACAAAATTGTGCCAGGAAAGTCTCTATCTACTTAGGAGCAACGATGCCACTTATAACACATATGTAGTATTTTGTTACATATTTGTAAGCATTATACACTATATCCTTTCGTTATCTTGTTGAAAGATAATCCTTTCTCAAATTCACCTAGTACTAATTTGAATAACATTCTCTTTGACAGTGGTCACAAAATATTGCAGCAATCGGTTTTGTGCCATTAGTCATTATAGCCTGCTAACATTCAAAATCAACATATTACTGTATAACTGTATCTTTCTTTCTTTTCTCCCTAATTTTTTTCGTCTGCGACGAAAGTTCGAAGTGGTGTTTATAGAGCGTAATGAAGCAATCCGCATTGAGTCAATGCGCTTTAAGCTGTCATGTAAACTAGGTAAGAGATTTTTTATTTCTATTTATCTCTCTGCAGTTTTCTGATGCTGTGAGGTTTCGATTAAGCTTTCTAGTAATCACAACGCAATTATTTTTTTGCTGAATGGTTTTTCTTGTTTTTATTCCTTCCGGTCCTCATGTTTCATTAGTCGTGTAACTGTGTAAAAGACTCCGGATTAAGAGTTCCCAAGTGATATCTTTGTCGGATCTATCCACTTTATAGAGGAGAATAATTGGACTTCGTATTTTAACGAAATAAATACTTATTGGACGAGATTAAAATAAAATATTTTCACTATCATAAAAACCATAGCGAGCGGACTATGGATTAAGAACAGCCTTTAAATGTTTGCACACAGGGCGCGGTGAACGTTGGCTTTGAATGTTTGTAGGTTATAATCACGATATTTCATGGCACGTGTGATAAAAGTGGGCTTTAGAGAAAGCTGATGGACATCCATAGAGAGACGGATATTATGGGTGAAAGTTTGAAAGGGCAAAATGTTAGTTGTAATTTCGTTGGAGGCCTGGTGGTAGAAATAGCCATAAGGATAAGGTAAACAAATGACATTTCAATTCAATGCGCACTATTGGAATTTTCTATTTTGAATTAAATAAGCTTTGGAATCGGTACGACAGTTCATCATCTCGTCGACGTGCTACTCCCTTGGTCATCCATCCTGAGTATCGCTAATGCATTTTTAAATGCGATCTGAGGTTGTTTCTATACTAAATTCAGTTAGCCGAAGAATTATTACCACGATAATTACAACTTTTTAAATAACCTTATTATAAGCAATGAAACACATTTTCACTAAAATGGATGTGATTACACAGAACCACCGGATTTTGAGAAAGGAAAACCCGAGACCGTTGCATTAGCGTCAATAACTACTACACCCTCTTAAATGGCCTTATTTTCCACACATTGAACAAAAAACACTTAACAGCATAAAACTACTTAAGAGATTAAAACTAAACAACTTATGCATTTTACATCAGTTAATCCCTCTCCCGCATCGTATATATTTTGAAAAATGAATTACAATTTTATAATTTTTATTTTGATTGATTTATGGTGTCGCAGAGCACCCTATGGCGACACAACTCCACCTATTACCTATTAGACTGTTCAGTGCTGATTACCTTTGTCTTTCTTCCATGCCACGGTTTATATTTTCGTCAAATGAACTAGCATTTCTTTTTAAACGAGCTAGCGAAGTGGATGGAAGTACAAACTGCAGTAAGCTATTTTGATTTTCAATATTTTCTAAAATTATTTTCTCTAGAAATAAAATACAGACATACGTACTCGTATATCGCTGAAAAACTAGAGTATTACTTCAATACCACACCACTTACATATGATCATTGATGTTATTGTATAAATGAAATATGACTTTGGTCCAGTGGCCGTCTCTGGCGGTCCAAATGCGAATTCTTTAAGTATCTCGATGGAGACATTCTCATTTACTATGCGCGACGTAGCTTAGAAGTATTCAGTCACCCATAAACACTCTGTATATGTTGGATATGTTGGCGCTCAAACTTTGCTTAATTTCCAGTGTTGAAAATATTCCGAATAATTAATTTGTCTAGCACAGGATTGAAACAAAAAAAAAATCAGGCAATCCTCTTCATTTATTTAAAATTTGACGATTATTTAAACAAAATTCTAGATTATTAATAATAAATAAATATTAGTAGAAAAATTTGATTAAAGACAACATTAAATAAAGCTAATGCTACTAAACCTACCGGAAAATGTTTGGCAATAATTAATCTTAGGAAATCGGAGTTAGTATCTATTAGAAATGTTGGCGCTGTCGCTGAATTACATTTACCGACTATTACGCAAGTGGTCATGCTATAAAAACTCACTTATACTTGTCTATCTTTCTGACGTCACAACCGCAATGACAAACCTGCGAAAGTGGAATCCCTCACTCACTTCTCCGATGTTCGGAGTCGGTAAAAAATCGTATGTTTCCTCTCACTGTGTACGAAGTGAGAGAGCGAACAACACATTGAGTCAGAGATACTGGCCCTTGGTCCACCTAGGACAGTAGCTCTATCAATTTACTTTTTTTATTTAATTCAGTGTTGAGTATTTTGAATTGTATTGAAATAGCTTGAGGACTGAATATGTCGTAGAGAATATCCCTATGTCTTGAAATTCGTCACACGACGCCTCTTTCGTCCTTTGTCTTAAGTGAACTGAATTTTCAGCCATTCAGACGACCATGACTGATAAGAAGCACGTAAGTGCTACAAATATAGGTCAGATGCTTCTCATGCAAATGTAACACTCTATCCGGATACATTTATAATTTAGTCACAGTTGAATAGCAATTACCGTTCTGAGGAGTTTATACGCCTTTCACCACCATTTTATAAATAGTCAATACATGCCCACTTGAAATTGTAGAAACTGTTTTCCAATTCTGCTTCTGAGATGCTTAAGTATGCCTAACAACAACTCTCTATTAAAATAAAATAATTTGTTGAAAAGTATTTTCCAAACCAAATTCAAAACAAGCTTATTTAAATCTTTAGCATTGTCTGACTCCACTTTTTCCAATCGATTGCTCTTCAAAATAACCATGACTCCCTAATTGAAGCCAATTTCTCCATTAAGAGCAAGCTAAAGTATAATAGTTGACATTTGAGAAAATAGTTTACTTGGAGTAAGTTTATTAAATGCTCATTTTCTGGCTTCCCACAGCACTGGCCATGAACTGACCAAGTGCCGGATATTGGTAACATAAAAGCAATTAACCATGATCCCCCTCCAGGATGTGTCATCATTTGCCGGTCAGATGTTGGTTAATGTTCACCCTCTGTACAGTTTGCCATCAGGGTGAAGTGCTTATTATCCTCAAGTCTAGAGAATATTGAAATGCCCGATAAATAGATTTTCGTCCCTTTTGTTTATTTGACAAGGAATTCGACATCCCCTCGTATTCTGAATCCACTGATTTAGTGAGCTTATGAAACGGATAAATTTCTACGATTAATAATATTGCTCTGGTCGAATTTTTGCGACGAGGCTGGATCATAATTAATAACTTTGACAGTCCTTTCTCTACTACAAGTCGACGCGTCTTTATAAATATACATGTGCATGTATTATACATCTGCATAGTCAATCTATTGTTATTCGACGACGACGTGACGGATGTTTATAAGTCGTCGTAAGAAATTAATTACGTCAGTACCTAAGGACAGATGTTGGAACTAAAGATGTCACTGGTATTGTAAGCAAATCAATAAGAGGATGTTGGGAGAAGAATTTCTGTTGAATTAAGGAAAAGTTCCTGAAAAGTTTAAGACTTAATAAATATCTGCTATTTTGGAATCAATGCCTTCCTTTGGTCTATTGTAATTTATATATTTTGAATATGTACATATATATGTACCTGTATCGCCTTGGTACTAATTACGTCGAAAATCAGAATTTGGAAGAATGTGTTTTTGCAACGTCTTATGGCTATTCCGAAACTTGCTAGTACTCTGACAAAAAATAGTTTGATAATGAAATTTTGCATTGGTTTGAACTTATATAAGTTTGAAATGGGAAGGTATCAATGAATCACTAAACGATTCATTAATTGTATTAACATCAAAAATTAGGCAACTACCCCCCTTACCTGAAATTTTCAAGCACATCCTCTGATGATCGCTAAGTATGTAATTGTAATTCTCTATGCTTTTTTTTAAAGAGATTAACACTCAAGGGGGTATGAATACACTTATCATGCCTCAGCATGTGCTAAGTTTTTTGGAAAGTGGGATAGAGAGAGAAAGAAAGATGTTTGGGATCTGTGGTTATTTCGCTCCATGGGTGGCATCCAACATTTAATGGGGAAACTAAATTCTTAGTAAAACCTTGTTGTTGGTTTCTAGTCAACTACTCACCTTACTTAATTTTTGTTAACTAAAAAAATGAATGTCTTTCGGGCGACGTTGGGATTCGAACACCGAACCTTCCGATTTGGAAGCCAGTCCACTATAATCCATGCCACGGCCATCTAGTAGGTTGTGTAGCCAGGTGCTCGCAAATCACATTCAAAAATTATTCTATTCGTAACTATGTATCTTTATTTTTCGTGCTTAAATAACAGTTCGCAAATAACGTTAAAATCAATAAATAAAACGTTGGAACAAATAAAAAAGAAAATCTCAATGGCGATTACTCCATTGGATTCAATCTTCATCGAAAAAATTTCGGATACCGTCAACCAGTTTTAGAAATACAGCAAGCCACTCTCCAGTCCCCACATCATCAAACTGTCCCTCATGAATGTCCTTTACTAAACTTATAACAACTCTCGTCCCACTGCTTCCACACCATAATTTTGTCTGCAACTTCATGAACATTTTGATAGTTTTTAAGTCTATATATAAGCGTTAATAAAACCGTTCCCGATCGATCCGGGACTCAAATCAAAAATCTGAAATCATTTAGACTACAGCAATGTTGTACGGATATACGAGTAGCCTATATTTTCATCTTCTTTCACTTTCACATTTACTTAACATTATCTGTACACCTACTGCTCAAAGATTATATTGCTGCTGTATATCGAAATATGTTAAGAAGAGGTTTGAGCAAGATTAGAAAAAGGAGTAAAATGAATAGATAGTAAAAAGAAAAAAAAAACAATAAGGCTTCGTGCCGTTTTTTATGGCCGTTTTCTCAAGAAGATGAATTGCGTCTATATCGAGTTTCTTTACAATATCTTAAGACAAAGTGCTTAAAAACTATTTCTAGAAATGGTAATTTTGAGTAATACCATATACAGTCGACTCCTGAAAAAGCTTTAATAGATCGAACAGGGACCATGGATGTGGAATAAACGCACCTGTGGTTGCGGATGTTTAAGAGCATAAGGTTGTCAATGCGTAGGCTTATTTTCTCTATTATTTAGTACTAGCTCCACCACCAAAGCAAAGATATGCTGCGATGCTAATGCAACATGAGAACGAATCATTTTCTGGATTTGATACGTCTTATCTTAGTTTCGAAAGTAAGACAGAAAGTAATGGACTTAACGCTATCCAAAAGATATGCCAGGGAGGTTACCGGCTGATAACAAAAAGAAAAAGTAAAAAGGAAGTTTCCATGTCAGACCATATGTACGGGGTGGCCGTGGTGTAGTGGTAGTAGCAAACGCTTCTCACTCGGAGGGTCCAGGTTCGAATCCTGCCCATGGCAAAATCAGTTTTTCATTGTATAATTGGAACTCAGACAAAAAAATTCTGCGTGTGAAGGCATAACACTGACACGTAGATTTGGCTGTTATAAGAGTTTCAAGCAATGAAAAAAAATACTGGGAATTATATCTCGAATCACTCTGAGTGAAGAAAAACTCTCCGTCCTATTCGGACTCCCACCCCTGGAGAGCAAACATAGAAACCAAACACACCTGAGTTTCAAACCACTACAAAAACAATTTTCCTTTCTCCTCCTTCTATCTTTCCGCCCGCGCCCTGGCAACAGTAAAAGGGTATCAACCCCTTAGGCGCGCGTAAATTATAAAAAAAAAAAAAAAATATGTACAGTGAATTCAGAATCCAATGCGAGATTACGACTTTGTTTAAGAGGAGTAATCCTCTGACAAGGTGATTGGCAAATATCTAATGCAGACTTAGCTCTGAATAAAAAAAGCTGTTCAGAACCTGAATGGTGACTAAGAAAAAAGCTACTTTGGATTCTAAAGATTGCCTCTTGATTGCCGATAAACCAGTCTGCTAGTCAAAGTTCTCCAGAGAGGGAAGTCAACCAGACTGGAGTCAATCGCCCGGCAATGATGATATTGTATATATCTGATTATGTTATAAAAAGTGTATACCAGCTGCTGGCAACTCTGAGAAGAAACTGCACTTATAGCCTGGCATAAATATATATCGAAACCCTGGCGAACCGTAATATTAACCTTTATACCGAGTATAGGAAAAGCTAACTCTTGTTTAACTCCCTTTATTTTCAATTCGTTCTTTGAATTAGTTATATCGGTTTTAAATACGGTATTGACAAATAAGGTGCTTCTTTCATGGTTTTTCTGGTTGTTTCCCAGATTTGGTGCATCTACTGTTTACTTTGTTAGAAAGTTATTAGATTATGTAGTTTCCAAATATTTGAACATAAAGAATCTAAGTCCATTTTCAAATGATCCTAAACACACTGTCAGGATGATCAAAGCCTGGCTTCACTAGTGGCGGTTATAACTTCAAGGTAGTTAAGGACTTCGTCTACCTTGGATCCTCAGTTACAAACAGCACCGATATCAGCGCAGATTACTGTTGCCAATCGCTTTTTTTTTAGGCTCAGGCGGCAATTGAGTAGTAACAGGAGCACTCTCTTGTAAGACCAAACTGTCTTTATACAAGACCATTATACAGAAAGATACTGCGTGTGTATTAACGGAGGATGGTTATGGCCCAGGTTCACTCCGGTCAGTAGCATTACCTAAGTAATTAAATAAGTAAACTCTTAACTTTGTGTTAAGAAAATACCAATGACAAGCGCTAAAAATATTTAAATGTTTTCTGAAAAGCCACGCGGAAAAAATATCGACTGGCATACGGATTAAGTATTATTTAAGCAAATAATGCGATACGAGCTAAAAAGGAAGGTACAATTCAATTTTAGATGCGAAGTTAGATTGACAAATGTTCGGCTCTAACTCTCATCAAAGTCAGCTCAACTTTTTTCAAAATTAGCCCGGACAAACAACCACACAAATTTTAAAAATTTCCTCGTATCGTGTAGATTACGGATATGTACGTAATTACATATATAGAGATCACAGTCAGACACAAATAATGAGTGGAACAGTTACAATCGGGAAGCTCATCAGGTTAAAACTGCATCAAGTTTTTTACATTAGGTCTGGACAGTAACCAGTCCTTCGAACCTTGAAATAAAGTTAGGTAAACCTGGGGCAGTTTGTTATAAATAAGGGAAACTCACTACCACTTTGCGTAAATAAAAAAACAAAACATAGAATGCGTGTAAATAAGTATATGTATGTTAAAGATTGTCTTCCCTTGGTTGGTTAAAAAGGGATGGAAGGCATTACTCAAGCAAGAAATTCAATATTCTAATCCAAAACTTGACAGCGAGTAGTAATTTGTTATCGGTAAGGTAGGGCGTACTACCCTACTGGCTACAGTAATTCCCGACTTTATTTCTTAACAGCTATATATGGTATATGTAAACGAATAATGTGGGCGCACCAGGCATATTATATATTCCATCCATTATTCAACAGCTGTAAGGTTAATACCGTTCTACTCATTTTAAGAAAACAGAATGTTGCTTTTAAAATGAAAACCAATCCCGACAGAGCATAATTTTAATCCCACAATGAAAGTTTGAAGATTGAAAATGGGACATACGATAAATAGAAACTCACTAACACATTCGTGATCTTCAAGCTATTTATAGTTTTTTAAGCATTTTCATTTAGAAATTGTGAATAATTTTCATAATAATAAAACCATTGCCCTTCATGTGCCGACAAGGATGATGTTTTCGTAAAGTGAGTAATGAATTTATATATTTGTTACACTGTGCATTGTAGTAATTAATATTAAAAAAAACAATTATCTGCCCCCAGAAACACTTTCGCAATTTTCGTAAATCTTCCTTTACAACATTTTTGAGGAATAACCCGATCTTTTGCAATCGAAGAATTTGAATAGATTGAATTACATATAATGACAAGCAAGTTGATTCAGTTTATGTCTAGAGATTATCAAGCTTTTTTTTTTCATAAAACAATCATTAGAGTGGCTCTTCTATATAGCAAAAAAGACATAGTTAAATAATAAAGTAGGTACTAAAAGCTCTTAAGACTTTTTCGCGAGCTGCCCACTACTAACATACGAGTACTTACACCCATGGATTGCACTTGCTTTACTTCCAGAATCTGTGAATAGATCTCGATACCGACATAAATTTATCGCAATAAAATTCATTGAACATTAGACAGTATCATAAAGTACGCCTTCTAGTGAAGCGAAATAAAATTATATTTATATTAAAATATTAAAAATAGTAATAATAACAATAATCTTTATTTATAATTACTAGCTTTAAGAAATGTATTGTTTACCAACATCGTCATAATCTGCACATAAATACATATCTTTTCTTAAGAATTACGTTTTACAAATTCAATAACACATTTTTTTTAAAAGCTCTAAAGTCAGTTAACTCGTTAAAATTTCTAGCTAATTAAGTACATAAACTGAGGCCTCTATATATCCTATAATCTAAGGTCATTCATATTTCTTAAGGTCATTGGATTTCACTTATCTGATGAACATATTTTATTAGGTGCTTTATTTTTAAACAGAAAAATTAATAAATTGGCGGAAAGTCTTTCTTTAATAGATAACCTTTTTAACATACTTATTGACATATACCTACTACACTTTAATATAATTTAGTACTTCTCATTGATTTATTTTGCAACATTTGAAGTCTGCTTATTTTATTTTCACTACAAAGAAATAGAACAATTGAACAATATATATTCAAAGTGGGGCTTAACAATCACATTACGAGTATAAATTTTAATTGCAGTTATGGTCGTTAGCTATTTTTTATACGTTACACGATTCCTACTTTTTCCATAAACTGATTTTCTATTTTAGGGTTCACATTAAAATGTAACTTGCAATTCAAAATCATACTTAGTTTTTTTTTTGGATTTACTTTCAATCTATTTTGGCAAAGCCACTCATACACTCTATTTAGGTCGCCTTAGATATTTCGATGGCAATCTTCAACATCTTCTCCAGATATAAAAAGCAAAGCATCGTCAGCATACAAGGCCAGTTGAGAATATTGTGGTGCTCGTTCCATGTCGTTAATATAAATAAGGAATAAGAGTACTTCCGAAATTGATCCTTGAGGTACTCCTAATTTTAGTTCTATTAGATTTGATAAGTTACAGTTTACTTTCACTCTTTGTTTACGTTTTTGCAAATAAGAGGCAAACCATTTTAGTTTTTGTCCCATAATGCCGTATGTAACTTGTAACTTTTGTAAGAGGATATTCTATAGATAGAATAGTTGTAAAGGCTCTAAAAAGAAACACTGTACACACATTTATTATTTGCAGTGCACTTCTTCCAGTTAGTCAACCAAAAATTTAACGCACTTTCAAAAGAGTGACCTTTTCTAAAACCGGATTGGGCTTCTGTTATTAAATTATGTCTTTCGAAGTAGTCCCCCATTTGATTAAACACGATTTTTTCAAACAAAATTTATATAGAGGCAGAGAATTTATAGGTCGAAACTCGTAGCATTTTATTTTATTTATAATTTCTTGTAATACTGGACCTAAAATTTCAAAATTATCTATCTAAGTATGTTTTTGGGGACAAAAATTTAGAGTACTAATGGTACATTGTGCATAGTTATTTCCGGTTATCGTGCATTCCCTCCATTTCTCAATCGAGTTTCCTAACAGCACTTTCGCATGCTTGGCGTTTGGTTTAAGTTAGGAGACAACGATTGAAGCATTTTCATTTTGTGTGTTTTCGAAGCATTTTAATAATAAATTTAGACGTAATTTTGAATAGTTCAGTAAAAAAAATATTGCACATTGTACTAATATCATCCATATCATTTATTGTTCTAAATACAATATGTTCGTATTTGCATGATATTTAAATAATTGCATTATTTTATCTTTTTCGGTTGCTTTATTTTTGCTACTTAACTGAATAGAAATAGTTTCATGGCCACTTATTTTCAAGCTTGGTCTATTTCGACATTGAGTGATTTTTTATGTGTACGAGTAATAACAATAGTCCAAAAACTTCTAGTGCTTTTTGTTATTTTAGTAGGCTCACTTACTATTTGGAAACATGAGTTTTCTTTTATAATCCTACTAATTTCTTTCCTATATGTCTCTGTTGTACATAATAATGATATATTTATATCAACAATCACAATAACATCCATTTTTTTTTGTCACAGATTTCATCCACCAACGCGACATCTTTTATATTCACTAATGATTCACTATTGCACCGTATTACTTTATAATTACAAAGTTGTATTTCGGAATCCCTCGTTTCTTTTATAATACGGGTTTCAGAGAGCACAATAACATTGAAGCCACTATTAGTGATTGTTGTTTCGAGATCAGTGAAATTATTGTTCCGATCACAGATGTGAATACACTCAAAGATGACTTAAAAGCAGTTTACAATAATTCAGTCATTGAAATGTAAAAATATCCGTAAAATCTTGGCTTCAATAATGAGCGGTCTCTTGAATGGTTCTAAGGTTCTAGTCAACCCCACGAGCTGCGTAGTATCAATTCAGATATGTGTGGAAAATATGTAACATTTGATGTATGTATTGTAATTATACGCATTACATACATATTTCAACTTTAATTAACGGATGAACGGAGATACTATTTTGCAGTTCAACTACTTCAATTGTTTGCATATTACCATGACTTATTCAAAGGATATTCCATGTATTCACATATAATACAAGCGAAATTTCGTCTGGCCTATGATTGCAACTGTATTTTAATTTTAATCAGCTCATCTTCATCATCGCTGTCATTGAAATTAGTTTCGAATTTTTGTTCCTGCAATGTAAACTTACATCCCTTTCCTGTTTTCTGTTCGATTATCCTTTTAAATTCGCTAAAGGCGGTTGACAAGCGGTGGTTTTATTAAATATATGATTTAATTTACATATTTGCTTATTTTGTCATATATTAACTAGCATAATTTTTTATCTTCTTTTCTGCCTTTCGTTTCTTCTGGAGGCTTCTTATAGATAGGCTGACCCTATAGTTGTTATCGAAAGAGAGGTTGCTGACTGTATTCTAGCCATAAAATCGGCTGATGTAAATGGTTATTAAGTTTATATTGCCAAATGTAATTAGCCATCTGACTCATATATTTAACCACTGCATTACGGCATCCGGTAGTAGTCATTCCGGTAGCCAAAAAATCTAATGCAGCCTCCCCTAGTGGCTATAGACCTATCAGCATATTACCGTGCCTATCTGAGGTATTTGATAAACTTATCTCTAAACAAATAATAGATAACAAATAACATATCTTCGAAAATCTGATTTCAGAACCAACCATAACTATAGTTTATCCAAGGATAAATGTCAGTACAGGGAAGATAGGACATTTGCCTCTTAGTCTGGTTGATTGATATCCATATTCGAGCTAAAGTTGATCCAAGACTTCTGTCTACGGCTCAACATGCCTACTGTAAAGGAAAGTCGGTGGAAACGGCTTTGCACTCTCTGACTAGCCACATCGAACGATCCCTACAATATAAGGAGTACACAATGGTTGCTTTCCTGGACATAGAGGGCGCCTTTAACAACGTCAACACATCCGCAATCACGACTGCGTTGTCAACTCTGCAGGTAGACGACTCACTTGGGGAGCTGATTAATCTAATGCTGACAAGCAGGATAATCAACTCCAAACTGGGTGAGACTTCTGCTAAAAGATATGTCAGTAGGGGTACGCCGCAAGGCGGTGTCCTCTCCCCCCTTCTTTGGAACTTAGTGGTTAACGAACTACTGATATACCTGGAAGCGGGGGGTAGCAGAGTGATTGCCTATGCGGATGACGTTGCCATAGCCGTCTCAGGAAAACATTTAAATACCATTAAAGAACTCCTCCAAGTAAATCTTAACAGATTAACCTGCTGGGCAGATCGCTGTGGATTGGGAATAAACCCCCATAAAACTGATCTTGTCCTCTTTTCTAGGAAATATAAAATTCCAATCATAGACCCTCCTTCAATAAACGGTACCAGTTTAGCTTTCTCCGATACAGCAAAATATCTGGGTCTGATTTTTGACAGGAAACTAAACTGGAAACCTAACATTCAAGAAAGAGTCAATAAAGCTACAATAGCTTTATTCTCTTGCAAGAAAGCCATTGGGAACAAATGGGGCCTTCAACCTCGCATAACCCACTGGCTATACATCTCGGTCATAAGACCGATACTCACTTACGGGGTGGTTGTCTGGTGGACGGCCTTGGAAAATGCAGTCAACTGCACTAAACTAAGCAGAGTCCAAAGAACAGCATGTCTATGCACAAGCGGAGCCTTGCGGTCTACCCCCTCTGCGGCATTAGATATTCTGCTTCACTTGACACCCCTCGACATTTTTAGCAAGCAAGTAGCTGCGACTGCAGCTATTCGCCTTAAAGCGACTAAACAGTGGACAAATAATTCATTTGGCCACGCCAACATTCTTAATACATTAGGAATCCTCACAGAGAACACCGATTACACCATACCTGAACTTTGGTTTGACAAAAACTTCCATGTAAGCTTCCCCTCTAGATCATTCTGGGAGGAGGATGCTTTCATGGAGGACAAGTCAATCCATCTCTACACAGATGGATCTAAAACCGACAGCGGAGTTGGTGGCGGTGTTTTCTCAGATAAGCTTAACCTAAGCCTCTCTTTCCGCCTTCCAAATCACTGTAGCGTGTTCCAGGCGGAAATTTTGGCGATTAAAGAAGCTCTGTCCTGGCTGAAGAAAAACGTGATATCTGCAAAGGATATCCGCATATTTTCGGATAGTCAGGCCGCCATCAAATCCCTGGACTCGGTCTCATTGTGTTCTAAAACTGCCCTTGAATGCCGTTCATCTCTCATGGAGATGGCAGAGCAGTTCAACATTCACCTCTGTTGGGTGCCGGGCCACAGAGACATTCCAGGGAACTGCAGAGCCGATGAACTCGCCAAAATTGGAACCACTCTACCTATCCTACCGGACAAAGGTAGTATAGGTATACCAATCGCTACGTGCAAACTAACACTAAAGCTAGATGCCAATAAAAGAACGGACCTTAGGTGGACTGCTGGACAAACATGTCTAGCGACCAAACAGATCTGGCCAAGGCTGGATCTGAGTCGATCTAAGTGTCTGATCCTTTTAGATAGGAAACATCTCAGCGCCATAATAGGTGTCATAACCGGACACTGCCTCATAGGCAAGCACGCAAGAAGGCTTGGCGCTTTTACTAACGATTTTTGTAGAAGCTGCATGGACGAGGAAGAGGAGGAGACAATCCCCCACCTACTCTGCACATGCCCAGCTCTCTCTCAGAGAAGGAAGCTTCACCTAGGAGCTTTCTTCTACAACGACCTAAACGATCTAGAAAAAATAGACGTTAACAGTCTCCTACGCTTTATTAAAAGCTCAAACTGGTTCCAGTAGTAAGAAGATCATAGATCCACGTGGCATCACAATGGGCCAATAGGCCTAAGTGGGTTGGTATTTCCAACAGCCACTCTTACCTAACCTAACCTAACCTAGTCTGGTTGCAATAACATGCATAAATGTGTCCCTCTTTAAAGCTATCATAGGGTTGCCATGGTTTATATGATGAATCACCACAAAGAGCAAGAGCATTTCGCTCAGGGTTACCATCTCCCCATTTAAAATAAACAAATAAAAATATTGCTGAACGATATAAATGTCATTTATCTTTTTCCTCGCCATCCAGCGTCCCATATAATTTCCATTTTGCTAGAAAATTCGATTCCGCTCTCCAGTCATCAATGGTTGAGACTTTGCTATTCAAGTGTCGAAATCTTCTGCTCTTCGAGTATCGACATCTTCTGCTCTGTAAATCTAGATGTCGCTGCTCACATTTAAGTGGTTATCACAATATGATCACTAATTGCACAGTCAATGAATTCTAGTTTCAAAACACCGCGAAAATAATCCTTTTTTTCTTAAACACAACATTAACATCGACACAACAGAGTAATTTGAACCACTATTATTTAACACAATATCACTAAAACGCACATAGTCCAACAATAATATGGTCACTTATTGCACTGCTTTGTTGCAATGCATTAAAATAGAGCGCGAATAAAATTTAAATTACAAAGTTGAAAAAAATGGTTTGACTACATTTTAACGGTTTCTTAAAAAGATGAGAAAAAAACGCAAATGACAACACCACCACACATATTATTACACACAAATTCATTCTTGTTTTCTCAAAAGCTTCAAATCTGTAACAATTGCACTGAAAAATCAGTACCGATGTGCTAACATTTGAGAATGGTAACACTGCTGTGATGAGATTATTTTCAATGCACAGCCAGCAGTAATGGCGAATGGTGATTTTATGATCATTCTGCCCACGGCTATCGGGCAAGCAAGTCATAGGGTGGATGTGATTAAATCTGCAAATAATTACAACAACAATTGTACACAAAGTTCAGTGGCTTAATTTGTGTTTCAGTGGTAATGTGCCATTGAGTCCACCTACAGGCACCACTGTTAGAAAAAAAAGCTTTGCAATAAGCCCTGTACTGACATGTTTTGTTGGATAAGGTATAATACTTTAGACAATAGAACGTGTGAATTCGATAGAGGATTTGTAACATTATTTTGCCTACTTAACTTTTCGAAGAGCTTCAATAAAATTAACCAAGATATTGTGTGCTGAAAGTTCCAAAACTTATTTGGTTTCAGCGATCCGTCTGTTAAATTTATTAGGAATTATCTGTCCTGGGTTGTTACTGGAGGAAAATCTTCAGAGCTTGAAATAATAAGGGTATCTAGGCAATCAATTGTCGAACCTTTTTTTTTTTTTTTTTTTTTTTTTATAATTTACGCGCGCCTAAGGGGTTGGATACCCTTTTACTGTTGCCAGGGCGCGGGCGGAAAGATAGAAGGAGGAGAAAGGAAAATTGTTTGTGTAGTGGCTTGAAACTCAGGTGTGTTTGGTTTCTATGTTTGCTCTCCAGGGGTGGGAGTCCGAATAGGACGGAGAGTTTTTCTTTCACTCAGAGTGATTCGAGATATAATTCCCAGTATTTTTTTCATTGCTTGAAACTTTTATAACAGCCAAATCCACGTGTCAGTGTTATGCCTTCACACGCAGAATTTTTTTGTCTGAGTTTCAAATATACAATGAAAAACTGATTTTGCCATGGGCAGGATTCGAACCTGGACCCTCCGAGTGAGAAGCGTTTGCTACTACCACTACACCACGGCCACCCTCAAATGACAACACCTATCCTACTCTGTGCTTTCATTGATGACTTACCATCAGTTTGCAAACGTGCTGCAATCCACCTTTACGCTGACGATGTTCAGATTTATCTGTCCCATCATATGAGCAAGATTGAGGAACTCGCCTTAAAAATAATTGAAGATTTATCTCTGATCCATAAAGGCTAGGTACATAGGGTAGGTAAGAGTATCTGTTGGGAACTCCAATCCACTTAGGCCTGTTGGCCTATTGTGGATCTATAATCCGCTTACTAATGGAACCAGTTTCAGCTTACGATGAAGCGTAGGAGACTGTTAATGTCTATATTTTTTAAATCGTTGTAGAAGAAAGCTCCTAAGTGAAGTTTTCTTCTCTGGGAGAGAGCTGGACATGTATAGATTAGGTGGAAGATTGTCTTCTCTTTCTCCTCGTCCATGCAGCTACTGCAGAAATCGTTTGTAAAAGCGCCATGCCTTCTTGCGTGCTTGTCTATGAGGCAGTATCCAGTAATGACACCCATGATGGCGCCGAGATGTTTTCTATTTAGAAGGTTCAAACTCTTAGAGCGATTCAGATCTAGCTTTGGCCAGATCTGTTTCTTCGCTAGACATATTGGTGCAACAGTCCACCTAAGGTCTGTTCTTTTATTGGCATCAAGCTTAAATATTAATTTGCACGTAGCGATGGGTATCCCTATGCTACCTCTTTCCGGTAGAGTAGGTAGAATGGTTCCAATTTTGGCGCGTTCATCGGCCCTACAGTTCCCTGGAATGTCTCTGTGGCCCAGCACCCAGTAAAGGTGAAGCTTGAACTGCTCTGCCATTTCCATAAGAGATGATCGGCATTCAAAGGCGGTTTCAGATTTTAATGGGACTGAGTGCAGGGACTTGATAGCGGCCTGACTATCCGAAAAGGTGCGGATATCCTTTGTAGATATCACATTTTTCTTCAGCCAGGACAGAGCTTGTTTAATCGCCAAAATTTTCGCCTGGAACACACTACAGTGATTTGGAAGACGGAAAGAGGGACCGAAAGATTTAGCTTATCTGACGAAACATCGCCACCAACCCCGCTATCGGTTTTAGATCCATCTGTGTAGAAATGGATTGACTTTTCCTCCATGAAAGAATTTTCCTCCCAGAAGGATCTAGAGGGGAAGCTTACATGTTATATTAGTTATCGGCTTCGGTTTTGTTATAAGCAGTAACTATCTGTCATATACCTTATCATAGCTCTGGCTTACAGCTAGTTTACTCCTTGTAAACTTGTTATGACTCTTATAGTACCTATAATTATTTTTGCCGAAGTGGTCTACGGTAACCTTGACTCTTTTTCTCAGCGAGTACTCCAAGTAGCTTTCAATGACCCTATGCGTTATGTTCAAGGGCTCCACAGATACAGATACGATTCTATCTCCGCTTATTCTAAGAGCCTACTAAAATGCACTCTGAATCAGTATCTAATAATTCCCGAAATTGCATTTACTTGCATTGAATTATTAGACTTAAATCCCCACTGTATGTATTCAACAAACTACAAAGAATATTTTACAACCCGTATACAACCATGGGTATATCAAATGCAAGAAGCTTCGAAAATGCAGTTCTCTCACACTTCTCCCTTCTATTTACCTTGACTATTCTTTACCTATCTTTTTCTTCTCTTGCTTTCTCTTCTCTATTTTCCTATTTTGTTCCTTCTTATACTTAACATATTTAATCATACGTATCATACTCGTATATTGTATTATTGTGAAAGCGTTTATACGCATTACCTTAATTTAAATTATAGTTTTCTCGTGGCAAATGTTGTTCTAAGTACTATAAAATAATCTATAATGTCCTAATGAATTGAATTTAATTGAAATTGAAAATTCTGGTTTACAGTGCAACACCATTTTCGTAAATAAGGTAAAGGAAAGTTAGCTTGTTGTACCAAATTGATCGCAATGACCTAAATCGATTACTGACGTAGCTTCCGTATCTAATAATAAGCTCATTGAAGCATATACATATATATGCGCATACATACATAGGTGCATGCTGATGACTTTAGTCATCATTGTCATCATATGGTTTAAATGAAGATATTCAATGAATTTGAAATTGGTCATTAAAAAAAGGTTTAGTACTCAATCCAAGAAAATGCAAATGTTTGATTATTTCCTTTTCTCCAGATTTAATATAAAACGACTCAGGACTTAAACTTGTGGACTCTTTGAAAAACTTGGGCACAGTCTTCAATAGAGCTCTAATGTGGAAAGACTGTCAAACACTATGGACTGCTAAAAAGCTCATACCATTTACCATTTGATTACTTCTTGTTAACGTCTAAGTTATTCTTCTGCTCATTTACGGATGCGAAAGTTTGTATATTTGTAACACTGAGAACAAAGGAAATGACACCAGCATTGGAAATGTTTATAATCTGAAAATATATGACGATGTTTCACAACTTCCCCTTACCTTAGAAAATATGTAATTTGAAAACTATATTAAATTTCTTCTTCAACATTCTTAAAAGTGGGCTGTACTTTTTTGCAATTCTATAAAGTTAATGAATGTTTTGACCTTTTCTCTGACCATTCTCAAACCATTTTGACAATGAGTAGGACTCTTATTAAAAAGCAAGAAGTAGCAAGACTAATTTGCAGTAATACTAGGTTTACAGAAAGTAATTGAAGAGAACATTGAACTGTGTGCACGATTTAGACGCTCTATGGACTCGTGATTATGAAGCGGATTACTTTGTCGAAAGCGTTCAATATGCCGAGTGGAAAACGTAGCCTATCAGAGAAAAAAACCCACAAACTGACATAACTATACACAGGAAATCTGATAAAATGGAACGATAAAACCAAAAATAAAAGCCCCTAAGAAATGAAAACAAAATCGTGCTCCACAGCATACCGAGAACACGCTCGAATCGCCTGTGTAAATTGCTAAAACAGGCTATTTAGTTAATAAATATTTATTCACAGATAATTTAAGTACATTATTTACTATGGGGATTATCTTTATTTTCTGTAAGAATATTCCAGATTTCCAGTCAGATTTTTTTAGGTACCGAATTAATTATTAATTAACATAGTTCCCATTCCCGTTTTACAGCCGAAGAGGAGGGACGTGAGTCAGGGAACGAATATGAAAAGCAGAGAGTACTGTCGTCAGCAAAGGCATATATTGGATTAGAAGTAGCAAACAAGAGATCGCTGATACAAATTGAAAAGAGTGTCGGAGACAGAATTAAGCCCTGGGGCACACCAGCATTTATTTTGTGGATATCGAACTTGAAAACATCCATGAGAACCTGAATTGAACGTTCCGATGGTAATTTCTAATCCATCACAATGATCGATCCCAAAAGCACACACTTTCGACAAAAGAGCCTGATGGCAAACTGTGTCAAATGCCTTAGAAATATCAAGTGGAACTATCTTGCTTTCACCAGATTAACGCTTTGGTTCCGCTTTTCGGTGAGATCATCAGTGGACCTGTTGCCACGAAAACCGTACTGCCGGTTATTCGAGATATTTCATGAGCTGACAGATACAGGAGGAGAGAGAAGAAGATTCGCGTTCTTTAGGGACGGGGTCGACAAATGCTATTTTCCATCTGCTCGGAACGAGTCCTAAGGAGTAGGATTGATGAACAAGTTTACTTAGTGTCGTGGCCAGTGAGGAAAAACACCTCTTCAGAAGGGTGGTATATCCCCACCATCTGGACCAGCGGATTTGTAAATGTTAAGATCTTTAAGAACTACTACACGAGTGCAAAAATGGATTCGTCCCATTGAAGATTCGACGCACTCAAGTGTAGGCGGAGATAAAGCACAATCTGGAAGTGTTGAGCTGGCTCAAGGTGTGCCGCAAGACGGATTGGCCTTGTCCAAAGAGATGACAGCTGGAATGCCATTATAAATGAGCCTTGGGAAAGAGGATGAGGTACAATTTCTAATGTTTTTAACAAACGGCCAACAATTTTTATTACCCTTGGGACATTGTAGTATTTTTGACTCAGATTTCGGTTGTATTGGCATTTCACACACTTAAGAAAAACATTGCAGTCATTCCTGGCTCGTTTAAAATTTTTTCGGTTTTCCTCTGTCGAGTTGGTCTTGTAGGACCAAAAAAACTTTTCTCTAACCCTGACAGCTTCTTTACAGCTCGAGTCGTACCATGCCTTTTTTTTTTTTTTTTTGGTTTGATACTCTTCTTCCGATAAGGGATAAAGCATCTCTTTCCAAAAAGAATAGTGTCGGTGATCATATCAGCAGCGGCATCTACGTCGTTATCGAGCAAACATAACTACCTAAAGGATTTCCCGTATTGCCATGGGACTTTTTAGGAATTTTTTCTCTAACTGTGTGGTTGGTGTACGAGAAATTAGCTGATATTAGCTGAGTGGTCCGACGAGCCTAGAGGGGATATCACATTAACCTTGTATTTGTCAGAGTGAGCAGTTAAAAAACAAGTCCAAGGTGTTGGTGGTATGAATAAACGAATGGTATTCGTGTGGGCTTATTTACAAGCTGGGTTAAGTTATTTTCCGGGGCAAAAATCTCAACACACCGTCCTTCGGGTTTGTCTGTCCAGAATGTCGAAGCCACTCAGAATTGTGTATATCGAAATCGCCGGCAATAACGATTTCAGTATGAGGATACAGGGATACAGTTCTTTGTATGCAATCAGACAGCGCATTAAACTCGTTACAGGTCATATTGCTGTCCAATTTGGGGCTTTTGGGAGGGAGAATCGCTTGAAAATTTTAAGTCAGGGCATTCTGTCCTTCCTCAGATATTCTTCTTGGAAAAGATTTTGAGCAGAACTTTGTAATCCCTGTCGTTGTTATTTATAAGGCAAATTACTTTCGTTTTCGCAAAACTAAATGTCGACTACATACTTTAATTAATAAATAGTCTTTCCATTATAACAGTTTTATAAGTTCCAATTAGTTCTAAATTACTTCAACTCAAGCTGAAATAAATTGCTGGACTCAATCTTTAAGACTGTTTGTTTTGCTATATAGAACTTTCGATCTGATGATGGATGGTATCAACTGACTTGAACGTGTGTCCAGCTTCGAAAAATGTGAGGTGTATTTTCTTCATATCTTTTGAGTTAACCATTTGAAGGAAAAAGCTAAATGAAGGTCAAATTTTATTATGCGCAGCTAAGTTGTCCAACCAAAACGCGAAGTGAGTCTCTGTTTTGTTCTCACCTCGTAACGGAGTTACCCAATGGATTTTCCTATAGAATGATTTTAAGATCCGCAAATAACTGCAACCCCACAAGGAGCGCAGTAACGTGCAGATTCGTAGGGAAAATATGTAGGATTAGATGTAATTACACGTGTGACATATTTCAACAGTTAATGAAAGAACAAAAATGAGATACAAGCCAAGAAATACTCAATACTCATACATAACATATATGAATCAAACCTAAGAAATGGGTGTATTTTATGTATGTAATTATTTAATAGTGGATTTGAAACTAGAAGTACGGCAGCATTTCTTTGACATCACTTAAAGTCGTATATTCCAGAATATTGTTGAATTTTCAAACAATAAGGGCACATGTATGTACACATTGTGGTACTTACGATATTTCATCGCTGTATGTTGAGTAAGACTTCTTTGCTCAGTACACATGTTCGATTTGGCGGATATGACTATTTAGTTGTTGATTAAGAGCGTTTTCCAGTTAAAAATTGTCATTTTTTAATAAACAGAAAAATAGAGAATTAAGTCATGGCTGCAAATACTCGTAAGCTTCTAATTTAAATTTAAATTTTTGACGCTTACGCCTTTCTCCTTAACCTCTTCGCGCTTCAGGTGCACATATGTACACTTCCGACAAAAAATTCTCAGCATTTAATTTTGTGAGTTAAAGAGTATATATTTACGGAATGCACTCAAAATAAACTGTTTCTTGAAAAACAACGGTATCTTCTTTTCGGAAATTTTTCGCGCCAAAATTTACCTTTAAAGTTCAACATGTCGTAGCAAAGGAAAGCCGGGTATTGATAGTATAAAAAAACATTATTTATTACAATTTTTCCGAAATAATTTTGTAGATGAAGAGTTGGGAGAGACTGCAGCACTCGATGAATACCGTGTTGAATGCGATATTGAAGAGGTTGTTCTGCAAATACATGTAGGTGCTACAGAGTTTAACAACAATCGACTTGAACAAAAATGGTTGCACAAAAAAATGCCAGAAGTGCAAGTAGTTGTTCAAGAGTCCTTAAATGAAGAAGTCGATATATTAGACAAGGGTATTTTTGAAGCATTTCTACAATATCTGGATATTTCCAGACATTCCAGACAAATTTGTATTCTCGCCAGCAAAATAACCTGCAAAGTATTAATACAATACATCCGAATTGGAGCTCTTGCATTCGACCGGCGTGCATGTCATTATGAGTTGTCTTAAGTATGCCCAATTGGAGATGTACTGGTCTAAAAATTCAAGATTGAAATTAATTTCAAATTGTATAACAAGGAATAGATTTTCCTTTGTTTACATTTTGTGGATAATACGGAAATTATGGGAAGATCGTCACAAAATAGACCCTGGAAAATACGTTCCTTTATTTCGTGCATCAGAAAAAAAATTGTACACCTTGCCAATTCCCTTCCAGTTGTCCATAGATGAAAAAATGATTCATTTTAACGGTAAATGCAGCCTGTTCTACAACTAAAAAATGGATAACGTGCGTCTATGCGATCGATACATATCCTTCTATTGATGTAATCCTCGTACCCAAAAGTGGACTATACGAGCGTTGAATCATTTTTTCGATTTATTTTTGAAGCATTTCTACAATATCTGGATATTTCCAGACATTCCAGACAAATTTGTATTCTCGCCAGCAAAATAACCTGCAAAGTATTAGTACAATACATCCGAATTGGAGCTCTTGCATTCGACCGGCGTGCATGTCATTATGAGTTGTCTTAAGTATGCCCAATTGGAGATGTACTGGTCTAAAAATTTAAGATTGAAATTAATTTCAAATTGTATAACAAGGAATAGATTTTCCTTTGTTTACATTTTGTGGATAATACGGAAATTATGGGAAGATCGTCACAAAATAGACCCTGGAAAATACGTTCCTTTATTTCGTGCATCAGAAAAAAAATTGTACACCTTGCCAATTCCCTTCCAGTTGTCCATAGATGAAAAAATGATTCATTTTAACGGTAAATGCAGCCTGTTCTACAACTAAAAAATGGATGACGTGCGTCTTTGCGATCGATACATATCCTTCTATTGATGTAATCTTCGTACCCAAAAGTGGACTATACGAGCGTTGAATCATTTTTTCGATTTAGTGATATCCAATAATGTAACTATGCACAGAAGAGTGCAAATAGCAGAAGGAAACTAGACCAAGGATCTTATGGATCTCTTGGATTATAAAATGCATCTTGGCACGACAGTAATCAATTATTGAAGACCCTTATGATTGTAATAGTTTATCAGAGAGCGAGGAGGAAAATGTGCAGCCAAACAAGAAGCGATATGTTGTGTAACATCCAGTTATTGACAAGAGGTTGGACGGTGTAGACCATTTACCGCAGTTTGTTCCCATCAATTATGCATTCACATGCAAGTATTTCGATTGTAAGTCGTAAGAAAGTAAGTAAGTAAGAAAAAAACAAGAAAGATTAGCTTTCATCAAAAATTGTCAACGGTATTGCAGAATTTCACTGAAGAATTAGGAATATTGATATCGTTGAGAACTATTATGACTTGATTCTTCGGCAGGGCATCGCTTCCCAAGATGTATGTCTTCTGGTTTTCTCCAAAACTGGACATTTTTCAATGAAATGGGGGGTAAAATTGCACAAACTGGATATCTTTGTGAGATATATAATTAAGTTTTTGGAGTTCGCCGTGCAGCCTCGAGAGCAATGATATTTTATTGATGCAACATTCATCCTGAAAGTAATTCTTCTGCAACGAATTGTGGTTCAAACGACTGTATATCCTGCTATGTAAGGATCCGTAGAACAGAATGGACGCCGATACTGCTTCAGAAAATTTATATTTAGCACTGCGGGCATCTCATATATTGACGGCTGTTCGCGGTTTTACTAGTTTTTCCTCAATATGTGTATCCATACTAAGATTCCCGGTAAGCAATATTTCAAAGTACTTATATTTCTCCACCACTTAAGTTATTACCCCATTGAATTTCCATTTTTCATTAGCACGGTACCAGCCTCCTCATTTCTTGAGCACCATAACCTTAGACTTATCCAAATTGACGATTAAGTTCCAAAACTTGCAATAATCACTAAGTTAGTTAATAATAAGCTAAAGCCCTTGTAGAGAGTATGCCAATAAGACTACGTATTATATCTATTCTGCCTTTTCTTACCAGCTGCTAACATTCAAGTGTCAAGTGTCACGCCAATATTCCCGACTTTACTTCATAGAAATGATTACTCCTCTTCGCCTTGGCTTTAAATTCCTTATTTGCTTTAATGTAGTAATCTTTCATAGCGCTTTCATTCAACAGCCAAAATAACCTCAGCTAGGCGAAATATAACTGTCTCGCCATCTCACATGGTTCCTTTAATTGTTTTCTGTGCTTTCTTTAGCTAAGAATTGTATACGAGCCTTCAAAAATTTGCTCAATTCGCATGAATTCCGCATCGTGATGAATTAGCAATTGTTCCTCGAGTTGTTCCACACATGGTGGCCTTTGCCAGCTTAGGGAGTGGATTCATATCCCTCCTTTCATCATCCTCTGCTATCTTATGGACAAACGGGAACGAAATCGGAAGGAGATCAGAGGTTGATACATGCGTCAGGTATGCATTCCATTCTCTTCCTACTCGACTATATTTCCCACAAAAGTAAGCTGCTGGTGCAATTCATTATCCGCAGTCCTAAAGAATCACAGAAATTAAAAAGTGTCACACCCCTAGCATTAAACATTCGATCCTTCTATTTTTCTAATAAGGATTATCTAAACTCCCGTATACCATCTTCTGACAGATGTCAAATTGCCTACCACTTAATCATTGAAAGGAAAACGTTTTAACAACATTTACAAATCATTCAAATTCGTTACCAAAATTCGTGGTCAGATAAGTCATAAGTCGATAAGTCAAGACCGGAATCAACTGATGCCCCGTCATTTTCGCATATTTTGCGAAAAGACATCGCTATACCTCCGTATAAGAATGTGTTGACCCAAAAGATAAAGTTACATGACCATCACCAATGTTGCTCTTTTGAAGATTGAATAGGTCCAAATTATCACCGAAAAAACAAACTCAGTGAAGATGCACATTTTTGATTAAATGGCTTTTGGTCAATCTTACCACCTGGAGGTGTTTCAACAGCAGCCACTGTATACGAACAAATTGACTGTTTGGTGTCGTTTTCATCGCCCCATGCTAACCGAAGTTTATTTTTTTTTATAAATTGGAACTGAAAGGTTTGGGAGATATGTGGTTTCAAAAAGAGGGTGTTGCTTGCTTCGTTCCTTGAACTCTTTATAAATGGTCCCTAGACTCTTTTTTGGAGCTACTTTAGTTCTCTGATATACGAATATGCTAAGAAGCCAGAAACTTTAGATAACATTAGGCTAACCTATGGCGTGCAATTGCTGGAATATCGTCCGAAAAATTCTTCGCCCAGCGCATCTACCTGAGTTGATGTCTTGTAGAGGAGATTTGAGTAGTGTCATGTTTCATGGTAATAACTGGATATTGCATATTTCAATCCAAATCATTTATTTACCTTAAACACATTTTTGTTTAAAAAACAACAACAGATGGATTAATTTTGATGTCAGAAAAATGAAAAATGTTGGTTTGCGACTGATTATACATAATTGCTTTATTAAATCATGGTTCAGGGTTGCAATAGTTTGCTATTTATTATGATAATCTTTAATTATGAACTTATTTCTCTTAAAGAAAACTTAAAACTATTTAGAACTATGCCAAACCAAGAGCGCAAAAGTTATTGCAAAATACTCATCAATACAACATCTAAATTTGCTTATCTTCAATAAGTTAATTCAAATTTAAAAACTTCCAATTAGAAATAAAAAAAGGGGAAGAAATAAATAGAGATAGGAACAAGCAAACATTTGGAGGAAGTACCACTGAATTGTACAATTTCTTCAAAGAAGTTAAATAGTTATATGTGCCGATTTTGGTGACTTTAGCAGACCTTCTCTCGTGAATTGTTTCAACATCTTGCTCATGTTTTGCTTAAATTTTGACCTTAAATCGCGAAAATTGTCCTCAAAAGTTGAATTCCCACATCCCGAAAAAATAATCGATTATCCTGGTTTGAGAGGCTGTGGTTTGCTACGACGATGCACCGACCGACGGTACATCAAAAAACGAAGAAAAGAAAACACCACTACTAAGTTCGTTCGGAAAGAAGCCAACCAACACAATCAAATGTATCTCAAGGAAATCATATAAAAGTAAACCAATTTAACGAAGGGGAAAAATAACCGTTTCGCGTTTAACTAAACCACGCCTAAGTAACACAGAATAAATACGAATATGTCTCACAAACACCAAAGCAAACTCATTTAAGGGGGAACGGAGTCGTCGCTGAATCGGTTCACTGTTCCACACCATGCCACATCTCATAGAGGACGTGTGTAAAACTCCGCCCCGATGCACCGAAAAAGAAACCAAAGCAAACTATAGCCCCAAAAGAAATGAACAATTGCTCGTCTGTTTGCTATTTTGTGTCCTCCATTCATTGTATTCATTCGTTGCAGTGGCATGAGACAACTACGTGTGCTTCATGTGCTTGCTGAAAGACGCACAGTAGAACAGAATGCTTGCTTGTATTATTCTTCTGCTGGTGGATTAGTGTTGTGTGTGCAAGAAAGAAAGTAAAACAGACAAAAAAACTAAAAAAATTATTGTTGGTTTCTTCTTCGTAGTGGGGTTGTTCGGCGTTTTGTTTCACATGGCATTTGATCGGGTTTGTGCAGCCGAACGTTTATGTGTGTGCTTACTTCGTGCTCCTTATTGTGCAGTTCAAATTAACAATAAATGTAATGGCAGCAATAGTTGTAATTAATAATAACAGTTGCTTCGATGTCGTTTCTCCCACACAGCCCCACTACCTCAACAACCATCTCTTCGGATACCGAACGAATTCATCAATAAATGAGACTGCGATGGGATGCGCTAGCGGTACTTGTTAATTTTACATTCCTTCTGTGTGGGTTAATTGAATTCGCTCTCGGAAGTATTGAGCAAAATACGAATTGATTGTGCTCAACTTATGGATCTATCTATCTATCTTTTGCTTTTTGATGTTTGTATATAATCCATCGACAAGGTTGTGCAAGCTCTTAAACAATTTTTATGTTTTGCAATTTTGCCCACCCACAAGGATTGATGTTTTTCGGAGAAAAACGAACGAAAACAGAAAACCAACTATTATATCACTGCGAACTATTTCAAATTTTCGATGCAAACACTTGTTGTAACAGCATTCGTACGTGCATGTTGCATGACACTTTTCTTACAGATGTATGTCCTCTGTATGTGTCTAATGTATATTACTTTTTTTTTAAATTAATTTGTACATATAGGTACATATGTAAATAATTGTTTGATGTTTGGCCGCTTTTCAAAACGTTAGCTGCTTTGCTTCTATATTCCCAGATGAAAATGACTACAACCTACAGGCTGAGAACTAGAATTGTATCTTGTATGTTATACATATCTACAAATGTACGTGAATTTCAAGATTTCGGAGTTTCTTAACATTTAAATATAAACAGAAGCAAAACGGTTGGTTTTAAATCACGTATACAGAGCCGACGGAAAACAATGCCATGGAACTGTCATCTGTAAGAAATGGAAGTTTATTTTATCTTTCTGAGGAGATACTCGAATGTAGTATACCCATGTCCACCTGCTGTGTTTAGAAAGGGCAGGATGGACTTACATTCAGCCTATTAGCTTGTAAGTAGTTAGTAGTGTGCAGTCGATATCGGCTTATAATAAATACAAGTACGTACTCTTGAAGAAAGTAAATGCTTGGAATATCTATAAAATTTCACTTTAGGAAATTACAATTCTAGCTCAAAGAAACCATAAGTTTCTGGCCATTTTTCCTGACCTTGCGTTTATCTATCATATTCATCAGTGCATTGCACAAATGGGAAAAATTGTTTTAAATACTATTGGGCGACAATATTGTACATTCTTTTCTTTTTTTTAACATTTGAAATATATAACGCGTATAATTACATCTAATGTTACATATTTTTCCACTTTTCTGCTTTACTAGAGCGTCGCTTACAGGGTTGGCTAAATTTGCGAACCTTTCTTTTTATTGGAGTTTTTTTTATAATACTTCTTAATTCATAATTTATTAAAATCTGTAAATTTGCATCATCTTCATTTAACATTGTTTTTATTCGTTCTTTATTGTTATTTAGATTTGTTAACTCTGTGGAAGAGGAAATTCTGTCTTGAAACTTTTGGTGCTGTTTGTCTCCTGGTATAGGTCGTTTCCATTATTCCTACTAATTTATGATCAAATTCTAGTCTTGCGAGTTCCACGAGACGGGGTAATAACGCGAATTTAAGTTTCATGTTGAATGTCCTTAACGCACAACAAGTTGGCTTACATGTATGTCACATAAATGCTCAAAGTTTGTACCCAAAAACTGACGAATTTCGTGATCTGTTTGAAGGTTTTATGGGTGATGTTATTAGTGTCTCTGGAACGTGATTTATCGATGAGGTTGGAGATGTCATATATGATATACTCGTATGTAAAAGGATTCGTATGTAAAAGGATTTCTTGGTGACAGAATAGGGAGAGTGCGAGGTAGCGGTGCAATTTTTATTAAAGAAGGGCTAGGACACAGTATGTAAATCTGCCGCTGGAAGCGAAATCAACCACGTTTTTATCGAATTAAAATTTTATACCTAGGCCCTACTTATTGGTTCCGTTTATAGACCTAACAAATACACTGATTTTATTTGTTGAAGTGATTCACATAATATTATGTTTGCTCCACCAGCTTATTCCAAACACGACCTTTTATTCTTAACTTATTATTTGATAATAAGTCGACAGGATCTATAATATAGGGACCGTCAGTTGGGGATAGATTCTCACCATGTGGAGTGGGAAAGAGTGTTTTTTATGTTTTGTTTGGTCTTGTGACCAAATGACGTTCTTGAACTAAAACATACAGGCCCTACACATATAATAATGACGTCCCCATCATGGTTAACCATTTAGAGCGTGTGTTTTGATTACTTATTGAACAAAGAAATAATGTCTTTAATGATTGGAAGCGTTACCGACCAAATCCCCGTAATCCTCATCAAATCTGTCGGTCTCTGCGAAACCGAGTAGTCAGTAAAATAAAAGTGACATAACGAAATTTCTATAGGAATAAGATCAACCCATTTTTAAAGGGCTGGCAGCTATAGAAAAATCTCAAACTAATTTTAGTAGAAAAGACGTCACCTAAACTAAATGTTAGATCTACAAAATATAAATAGAATTCGAGATTTGTATCGCTTCTTTTACCACCCCTAGGGTTGCTTGTTACAGAGTTTGCCTGCGTTCATAATGTCGAAATTGTTGATTGTCGTTTGTCCATTAAATCAAATGCCACTGGTTGTGAAAGTACTTGAGTATTGATAAATCAATACATACATAAATTTTAATAACTTGCTTTCTCCTTTTGAATCTGTTGCACAACAGCGATAACGGAAGTTGTGGATGACAAAGTCGCCTTCCGGTTACTTTTAGACCTCTCTAAAGCATTCGAAAGTGTTGATCACACCAATTTGTGCTATAAGGTCCGAACTTTGTTTGGTTTCTCAAATGCTGCTTATACTCTTATCCTGTCATACCTCCAATTTCGTAAACATCTCTCTCTTTGTGTCAATGAAATTGTTTTCTTAATATCATCGTCCTCTTCCGTTCACATATATGCTGATAACATGCAATTATATCGTAGGTGTATGCTTGGATTAATAGAAGATTGAGCAAATTCCATCAACCTCGATCTCCAATTGGTATGAGAAAAATGGTCTCTTCCTGCAAATTCTGAAGACTAAACGCATTGCTATCAGTAAGAAACCTTTAGACCGCATTTTAAGTTACACTATTTTATAACACATTTTTGTTTCTTAATGTGCATGCAATATAAATGAATAAAATTAAAAGAAATTAAAAATTAAGACCATCCTACAGGCCAATCTATTTTATTGCCAAAATACTTGCTGATGTTTTCGCATTTGAGTGATCCAATTATTTTTCTTTCGGCCACTTCTGGCTGGAATTTAAGCGCTTATTGCTTTTTGGAAGTGATTTTCGGACGACCTTCGTTGAAAATGTCAAAACCAGCTGATTTGCTCAGCCTTAAGCTTCTCTATTATTAATTTTACCGGCTTATTTTTTCCACTGATGCTGGTTCTCGTTGTTGTTCTTTGGCTTCTTCACGAAAAGCTCTGTCAGCAAACGTCAGTACCAACTTTCTAGTGGTTTGCCTAATATTACTTAAGAATTTTTCATACGTCGTTTCGCTTGTTGCCCGCCGCTGCAGTATGTAGTGAATTCAATTTTGTATTGCTTAATAAATAGCGTATTTAATATAGTCAGGCCATGTGATTTACTAGAGTTTAGTATCTATAATGTATCTTGTCCCTGTGGGATTCTCGTTCCGAAACCATTTCCTCCATGGCAGTCTTCGTATTCATAGTTCAATTTTCCGACTTTCGAAAGCATTTCCTACCTTGATATTCCATTACAGTGGTGGTTCAGTATAACGACTGATATTTATAATGTCCAGGTGTATTTGTGAAATCGAAAAATTCGAAATATCGAGCACATTTTCCTTCCACGAAAAATTCAATTAATGTACGAATTTTGTTTTTATTCATAACATTTTATTTCATTTGCTCATAAAGTTAATAAAGAAAATTTCTTAAATTAAAAAATAAATTCAATAAAAAACGGAGAACAAGTCATTGGATACTATTATTAACTTTTCTAAATGAAATCGCCAATAAGAGTTTGCTTTCCCGAATTTTGAATACAGCAATCTACAGTGTTTTTTTTTGTAGATTTTTTTAAAGTTTTCAACCGCTTCAGTGTGCATTTCATTTCTGAGGGACTGCAGTCTTCATTACTGTTAATATCGATAATATCGTTCTCCTGAAATGTGCCGGAGAGGTAAGAATTATTTCATCATTGTTCCAGAACTCCAGATCCTTAGCAGTAAAGTTGGCCTAAAATATTGTATGTAATGATATTTCTTAAGCTAGCAAAACAATAACTAGGGAAATATTTTTGACAAGATTTAACGTGTTCGATATAGCGACCATCCCTTCTTGGGTCCATAAAACTGAGAAATATCATTCTGCCATGCTAAGGCTATAAGCACAGATAATAAATCTATATCTATCTATATAGATATCTCAACCTTCGATTGAGCTTCTAAGATTGAGCTCCTTCAAGGCATTTGTATTGCCTTTTCCCGAACTCACAATTTTGCTCAGCAAACTGTTTCTATAAAAAAGTTATAGTTATAAGCGAATTCCATTCTAATTAATTGGTTGGGTTAATGGTGTAAAATTTGGTGGCATATACAACACCCAATTTTACACGCACTTATTTCGAAACTCGCGTATTTTTTTTTCGATATTTCAACTTTATTCTTATCAGACAAAAATAAATTCTTTAACTAATTTATTTATTTTGTTCCACACCGAAATTCAACTTCTCATATGAATTTGCTCCCGGCGACGAGTTGCCAAAAATCAGTTTAGCCGTTTATTTCCACCAAGGGGCACTGAAAGCACTTTAGCGAGTGTCAATAAAGTTTTAATTGGAAATCAAAATATGTTTGGTTTAATAATATAATTCTGAAACAAAAAATATGAAGAAGAAGAAGTGTATGTGCAAAACAACAAATTGGTTCATATGTCATAGTATTTTTACGATAGTTGCAGAGTTTTCTTCATAACTAACGTGGCATTCCATGAAGGATTTTGCAAGTGAAAAGTCAAGTACTTTGCAACACAGGGATTTGTTTTTCCCAATATATGAAACAAGGGCTGTATTATCAGTAGCAAATGTAGGTTGATACAATGGCAGTTCTGTACAGGCATTGTTCTTTTAACTTTTCTCAGAGTGCCAATCATTGTAATGCTTTTGACAATAGTTTTAGTTTATCCAGACTATAATACTAGTTTCGATGACATGTATTGACAAAATTTACATAGGACAGGAAACCCAAGTAATTCCTCATCAACTGTATATAACACACTCCTGTAGATTATGACAATCTGCCAATAAATGAGACCATTTCTCGAACAATTACAGAATTAGTGCAAAATTATCTGCCAATCTTTGTTGTCTATATATAATGTGATCAAAACGAAAAACTTATTTTTATAACTTATTTTCAGCAACATTACTCAATGTTTTTCCATTTTTCAGTCTAAAACCCAGAACAGTACAATGAAATCATTTGAATCAAAATAAGGATCAATAATGATTCATCTGTAAATATCAGCTAAAAACAAAATACCAATATATGCTTGCAATATATTCGAATCGATTTCTTTTAACTCTTTAAGGTATTTATCTTATCTGGTTTTTATAATATATGTTATATTATAAATATTTATATTAATAGCTAGTCAGTCAGCTAGTTTAATTGACTATTTCATAAAAAATTGTTAACAATTTTAAATTCATAATCTATATCGTTTGGCAGGGCCGACAAGGTTAACCTTGTACGGTAGTTTACATAATTTTAACAAATTTTATATTTATTATTATCTTCGTGATGCATTTTCTGTAACGTAGTGCGTTGGTTACGTAGTTGTACAATGGATTCCATGCTCGGTTACCGCTTAAGATGCTCATCAATTCTTGAAGCGTGAGGACCCTCTCTTCAAAGAAACTGTAGCGGAATTTTTCGAGGATGGGCATATAGCGATAAAGTGGAACATGTTCTGTCTTTAATTTCGATTACAGAAGTTAAGTACAAACAAATTGGAGTTCTGGGCGGTACGTGTGGTATATAAATTAAACTTAGCATCTTGTTTTGAAGATAGTGCTTATCATATCAGTTGAGTAATGATTAACTCGTCAGGAAATTGGTTTTATACTGCATTCATAATTTAATTTGGTATAATATGCCTTGGGCATATATTTATTCATTCATAAATTTTTCATAGATACTATGGCCTGTAAATTGTAGAATTTATGTTTCAGAGGGATGCAACTAGGAGATTTAAGTGGTGCAACTAGGAGATTTAAGTCGCATTGCGACGCTAGGTCTTCCCAGCTTTGAACGCATTTTAATCCATTATTTGTTTGAGCACTATCTTGCGTATCCTGCTTTGTTTCATACCCATGACTTTTACCACATAGTCGAGATGGAGTTTAAGGGTATCCAGGGGTGCTACTTCAGTCTTCAGATGAAGCAATTTTTCTATGGGAATAAATGAAAAATATTCCCAAACTTGAGCAGTGTAAAACAGGATGGGCGATGCAGTAGGACGAAATATATTCGATTCATGATTGAAGTTTTTATTGCTGATACAACAACCCTAAGCTGAAAAAATTGCCCTTTTCGGCTCGCCTAATTTACTTTGCAGGTGTTTGTTCATATTTAAACTAGGCGTAATCAAGACACCAAGAAAATATCTTGTTATTATATTATATCATAATCTCAATATGTTCTCCTTGGAACTTCCACATTTTATTCCGGGAGTATCTGCCACCACCGTCCCCGAATATCATTATCATTGAAATCAATAAGTTTAATGACAAATGCCAAGTTATACAATAATCGTTTAACCTGTTGAATATTAGCTCCATTGTGCGAGGTAAAAGATGTCACCTGTGTTATGTTTGGTTGTATTATGAATTCTAGTTTGGATTATCTCGATCCCCTCATAACGTGATCTGTTATGTCATTTATTTATAAAATGAATAGCAGTGTATTCAATACGCATCCTTACTTCACTCTCATCGCTGTAGTAAACTCATCTGATAGGTTGCGTGACAGGTACGTAGGTAAGTAAAAGTGGCTGTTGGAAAGACCAACAAACTTAGGCCATTGTGATGCCACGTGGATCTATGATCTCGGACACAAGTTAATTTGAAATTGATTTGCGTATTGAAAAGGTTACGATATTTGTGGTGCATTGAGAAGGGTCTCAAATTTATCTTTTAGCTCTTCAGGTTGAAGAGATTGTATTTATTTTCCCGTTCGCAAGTCTAGCGGCTTTTCAAAAGCCTGCCGATGATCGCCATCTGTGGTGGCCGTGGTGTAGTGGTACTAGCAATCGCTTCTCACTCGGAGGGTCCAGGTTCGAATCCTGCCCATGGCAAGTCAGATTTTCATTTGTGTAATTGGAACTTAGACAGAAAAAGTCTGCGTGTGAAGGCATAACACTGACACGTAGATTTGGCTGTTGTAGAGTTTCAAGCACAGAAAAAAATACTGTGAATTATATACCTCGAATCACTCTGAGTGAAGAAACACTCTCCGTCCTATTCGGACTCCCCCCCCCCCCCCCCCCCCCAGGAGAGCAAATATCGAAACCAAACACACCTGAGTTTCAAACCAATACAAAACAATTTTCCTTTCTCTTCCATCTACCTTTCCGCCCGCGCCCAGCCAACAGTAAAAGGGTATCTAACCCCTTAGGCGCGCGTAAATTATAAAAAAAAAAATTCATTCAGTAACGCAATATTCTGTTAGTCAAATGCTACATTTTTTGGATGGCAAATGTTCTTAAAGCTTTTATTTGCTGCGATATATCCTTAATAACCTGAGAAAAGAAAACGACGTGTCCCTGGCTTGCATGTATTCATTATCAAACCATTTTTGTAAGTTCATTTTACTGCTGGGTCTAGGTCAACCATAATTGTTAGATATTCAATTCTCGGTGGTCATAACTTTAGCATTAGTTCTAGTAAGTTTCCGCTTGCTGTTTCAGCGAGTTAACCCTAAACGAGACTTCTAAGGGCACATGGCCTGAAAACATTTCTATTCTTATTCGAAAATCGCTAAGATAAGAGTACCAATCTGCCGATATAAAGCAGTAATCTATGACTGAGCATGCAGTTCCTCAAAGTATGATTTCCGCGGGAAGATGCGAAAGAAACATCTTCCATTTAAAGCCCTGCAATCCCATGGATCCATTGATTCCAAAACTTTCACACATTACTTACAATATTTGGTGGAATGAAAAGTAAAATAAAAACATCTTTGACAACATTAAAATAAAGTTTTGCATAATTCGTTACGCCAGGACGATTTCGACGACTTTTATTGGGTAAGTAATTGTAAGGAAGTAATTGTAATTGCCAAACAATACTGTCTTTCGAAACAAACAATAGATTGACAGTTTCACTATCAACAACGAATTCATTTGTTTCATTTGATTCATTACCTTCTGCTTCAACATGTGAATCACTATCTTCTGAATACAAGTCCTCGCAATCACATCTCATCGTTTAGGGAAAAATGCTTGCATAGTTCAATTTTCGGGTAGGTATAATGAAAATTCTTTAAATTCCCTGAATTAAAAAATGTTTAGAGCGTAATCGAACAAATTATTTCTTTTGATTTTTGAGTAATAGCTTAGTCAAAGTTGAGTAGTTTTTAAGGTCACCTAAAAATCGATTTTTTGTAGGTTTGAGTGTAAAAACTAGGCACAGCGTTTCGAAAAATCATTTCTTTTTCGTTTTGTGTGATATACCTGTTCATTTGTGAAATCAAAATTGCACGCAGTTTTGTTTTTATAATTTTTTTAAATCTATTTAATTTAATGTTTTTTGAAACAATAATTCTGCAGCACTTTTCAGATTTTAGGTTGGGGTTAAAAAAAAGGATCGATAAAGTCCGACCTAAACTCAACAGAAAATTTATTATTATGCTACAATATTTGTTTGTAAATGTATGCTGAAAACCTCAGGTGTTTCAACTTGCATCCTTTTGTGCTAGACAGATTTGATTTGAAGAGGTCAGCCAAATTTTTTTATTTTCTCTCTCTCTCTCTCTCTCTCCCGATCTCTCCCTCACTCTATCCCTCTCTCTCTCTCTCTATCTTTCTCTCATAGGAGAAGTACAGTGCTGTGCAAAATTATAAACTCAAATCCAAATTGTCACTTTTCTTGTAAAGAACATTTATCATTGGTTTTGCTTCAAAATATTGTCATGCGATACCAAGTTAGTAATTACGATTAGATACGCTGTAAAAAAAAAAGAATTACACCATTAAGGCAGACGGTTGTATTGGAAATTATTAGCTAAACAGTAAAAATTGACTTTTCATACAACAATTTATTAAAATTTTTTGTCAATGTCTCAAATTAAAAGGAGTTTATGTGTATCGTAAAAAATTATTACCAACTGTCAGTTGTAAGGTGTCCGAAATAGGACAAAATTATCTTCACTTTATGTACATCTTCAATCAAAATGTGTTGCTGCCCATAGATCGAAAAGAACAGGGAATGGTTGAAAAATTATCTCCATACTGATACCGAAAGAACAGAAGAAACATGTGGTTTACCAAGTAAATCGATGTCATCAAGAGAAGACCAAGGAAATCAATAAACGAGTTCTCGACGTTCACCAAAAAACAAAAACTAGGAAATGCTACTGAAAACATAACCACTGAAGATATTTGAAGACAAATTGCTAATCTTCAACCTACTGTATAAAAGTTAATAATGAAATTGGGATTAGTTGTCAACCACGAGTTATTTTTAATAAATAACATCCGGAAAATAAGGCGGTCATATTCCATATGCAGAAGAAAAAAAACTTCAATCATGAAGAATCAAATGAATTTCATCAAGATGAAAGTATAATCGAGTATCAATCCATAAATAAAGACAACAAGAAATATAAATATCAAAATACGTGCAAAAGGATGCGGAAAAATGAAGACCATTTCAACATGCTTGCAGCCTCATCGGTCTCCAGAAATGATAAGTTTATTAGACATTACATCGGATGTTGACGAAATATTCCAAGAATTTAGATTTTTTTATTTAAATCTTTGAACCGTTTACTTTTTTCTCCACTGTTTGACTTGAAATGAATCACCGAAATATTTTATTGCGTACTTTGATGCGCTACAAAATAAAAAAAACGCTCTCTTCGTACACCTATAAAAAATATTTAAAAAAAATGGATCGTTTACTTTAATACACCACAGATTTGGAATTGGGAATTTCTTTAAGCAGAAAAAAAGACTGTCACGATATATTTATTCGTTTAAGAGTTATGATTTTTGCAAGCGAAAAGTCAAAATAAGCCACTGTGCGTCGTCGTGAAAAATCATTATCATCACCGTCACTTTCATTCAACAAAGCTCCCATTTCTTCAACTAGACATAGTTTTCCTTTTGATTATCCCTTTCACTTGCAAAAAGGGAAGTTTTTCAAACCAAACACACGAGGGTGGACAAAGTAATAACTATTGATATATCTAACACTCGTCATAAACTGTTTCTTTCTTTTTCATCGGGAAAAAAACTCTTTTTTGCCAGAATAATCGAAGTAATAAAGTCAGGAGGTTTCGTAAGTTGGCAATTGATCATTTTTGAAAAAAAAAATTAGAAATAGGTCGTCTTTGTGTAGTTTTCTACTCAAGGGTGAGATCAAGGGCTATGAGACTTTGTTATATCGTATGCTTACTTCTTCATGATTTTTCATGAGTGGAGTTTTTCAGCGTAACTTCGCGTCTAAAAACACGCCTAAGTACTTATGTAGCTGAATTCGAATGCAGAAACACTTTGCTACAATATTTATGCGTGTTACAAATGTATATGTACATATGTTGCATATTTGAAAGGTAACAATTCGTAAATTGATAACTTTAATAGATTATGTATTCTGAATGACTAAGTATCCACTTTTTAACCCTTTTTTAAGCGAAAGGATATTCCGAGAACATCTTAGTTCACGTGGTAGTTTATTAAACATACAAGGCGCTACAGATGAATAGAAGAATGAATTCTTAAGAAAAATATTTTTAAAACTTTGTAAGGGTAAGAGATGTTTTATAGACAGTATGAATGAGCTCATGAAGAGTGGAAAACTGTGTTCGTTTCGCCTTTTTCTCAGATAATTCTGAGCAAATGTTTTTGGAGTACCAACAAAAGTTGAATTTTGTTGTTGTATGAGCCTCCCCAATAAGTCAAGTCAAACTGCAATTTGGACCAGACTATAATAAATTATTTCTAAAAGTACCGTCGTGCAAAATAGCTTCAAATTTTGGCTAGCAGATACATATGTAGGAACATTTTTCACCGAAATGTACAAAAAGTACTGGTAGTTTTCCAAGTGATGCGTACTAATATTGTAATAAGGAGCGTTTCACATTCATAAGACAGCTGACAAATTACACTATATTAGATATTTTAAGCCAGCGGATTTATGTATCCGTTTAATAGTTGTTTACTGTGTTCTAGATTTCTGATCTTGTTTTGGTTTTTGTTTTGATGTCATTTTCCTTTTTAAACAAAATCTCGTAATCAGGAAAATGCATTTCGTTTACACGTTTCATGTTTATAAGACAGTGACAAAGAGTGTGCAGCAAAATATTATTTGTGGTAAATGTATATTTTTATTTATTTTTTATTTGTTTCAAGAAATGTATTACTTCAGTTTTAATAAAATGCCTCGCAGAAAATCGTTGACAGACGCTGAAAAAGGGCAGAATATTGCGTATTAAAACGAAAAGTTATATGTAAGCGATAATTCAAAAAAATTTAGACGAAGTCTGCTATGGACTGCTATGGCAGCATAAAAAGGTCTGGAAGAAAAAGGAAGTTCGCTAAGAGAGATAATGGGAAAATTCTTAAAGCAGCAAGTTATTCCAGTAAGAGTTGCAGTGCTTTGGCGTTCTTGTAAACTGAAAAAATCTTAAACACAACAGTTTGGAGAACCTTACAGAAAAGCTCTTTCATTGTCAAGATCACTTCGAAATCTGCATCCCGCCTTCATAAGATGGCAAGCTGGAATATGCCAGTATTCATGTGGCCATGGATAGAGTCTAGCGAGTCCAAAAAAAAATTAAAATTATTAAAAATTAAAATTATTTCGGGTAATTCTTTTTTTATTTTCTTTTATAATTAAGCTAATTTTGTCGGATGAAATAATATGGAATTTAGATGGTCCAGACAGATTTAAGCCATACTTTAAGAAACTTTAAAGGAGGCTCTGTTATGACTTGGGGAGCATTTGTATACTCAAACTGAATGTCTTCCTTTGCCAAATTTTCATCTTTCGTGACAATGGTTTCTGATTTTATACGATTGCACGGGCCAAGCGCCAAACATTCGGCGATCTCGAGCTTCTCCTGTATCTCCAGCTACTTAATAGTACGAAGCTCAAAATTATGAGTAATTTCAAGAGATAAAAAGATCCAAATAAATCCAACGACACGATGTTCCTATGCTCATAAACGACTGAAGTCAACAAATTAGTCCGTGGCAATTTTCAATAAATGTCACATGTTAAATAGAATCAACATGAAATGGATGCCTTCAGAAATCTATTTCGAATCCAGTGTTCTGACTTTAGAGATCACAATTTTCCTGAGTTCTGGTGGGATCAAGCAAATGGCACGCTGTAACTTAGCCGTCCTGATTATGTGGAAAGTTATGGTTCAAGAAGGGAGTATTTTTGTAAAAAATTGTGTAGCTATGCTATAATACATTTCACGTTGATCATTCACTATTTTCTCAATCGCAGCCGTCGGATTGAATTTATGTTAAATATTGTCTACTTCGACTAGTTGCGCATCATTAAGACTATTATCATAGCATATTCCAATATTCTGATCGCACTCCGTATTTTCATTCGAAGTGGATTTTCTTGCGATATCTAATCTCCCCCACCATTATTGGTTGGAGGCTTGGTTTGACCCGGAAAATGTGCGCGAGGAAAGCCATCACCGGCGCTATTTTCAGATTGGATGTAACCGCTTCACCCTATTTGCTAGACCGCTAGAGATGCGAATATTTACTGATATAGCACCGATTTAATTTGTTCATCGTGAGCCGTAAGAACCATTAGCAGATGCTGCTTCTATTTGTGACAGCTCCTAGAAATGGACTGGCTTCAGTCTTTGAGTTTTTCATATACCTGTTTTATTTTGTAGACGTTCCAAATGGCATGTGGATTTTAGCACTAGCGCACCCGACTATCCTGCCGGCTTTTTGCGCTTTGCGGTTACGAAATCTTTATCTCCTATTTTTAGTGCTCTTAGACAGTGGACAATCAGGTCGTGTCCATTCTGGAGCTCAGTTAACCTGTACTGAGTCACATGTCTGCTCTAATGGTAAGTAACAGATTGGGCATTACTGCCACTCTATACATGCATCAAACCCAATCTTATGAACATGTATAAGAGTTCTCGCGGAGCAGAGACTATAGGAGTTAAGTGACTCTTGCTGTTTTCCTCAGGTAAGTACCTGTTGCACGCTTTTTCAAGTTTTTAACAGTATATTTTAACATGTACAACAGTTGATTCGACCGTGTTCTATGCTGTATAGAACAACATTATTCCCATTTCTTATGGGCTTTTATTTTTCCTCAAGCCTGTTTTTTTATTTACGGTGGACAATTAAGTTTGTTGGAATCACAACATGATAGTTCAGGAACTTTTGTCTTAAATTGTGACGAACAAGAAAATTAAACAAACATGATTTTTATTTAGTCTTGGAGCACCTCTCCTTGACACTTGTTTAGAAACAAATTAACTTCGTTCCAAACTTTAGATATCTGTTTGAAAGTTTTAACATTCTTATTAAGAAGTAGACTATTTAAGCAAAGAATTCAAATGAATGTATGTTTTAAGGGAAGCAGATTAAGAATGTGATAACCATAATTGCAGCCTAACCTTAGTGATAGCTTCTTCTGTGGTTTTATTTTCAAAAACTACTTATAAACCACATGGCTTATCCTCTTAACTGTTTTTAATTCCAAAAATTAATATAAAATAAGAAAGAAATTTTTTTTAAATAACTTCCACCAAATGGGTATGAATACACTTATAAAGCCTTGTTAAGTTTTTTGGAAAATGGGATAGAGATAAAAAGAAAAATGTTTGGGTTCAGTGGTTATTTCACTCCATGGGTGGCATCCAACATTTAATGGGCAGACTAAATACTTAGTGGAAGTGGGCTAGTTGTTGACTTTTAGTCAACTACTCGTCTTACTTGATCTTTGTTAAGTGAAAAAAATAATAAGTTTCGGGAGCGGAACTCCAAACCTTCCGAGTTGGAAGCCAGTCCACTACCACTTGAGACACAGCTACCCACAGGTACCCCCTCCGTGCGCCTACTTCGTCCAAGGAAATATTTATACTTTCATTTACGAGTATAAGTCAGAATTGGGTTCAATATTTAGACAGAAAAATATAGATATATTACATATGCATAAACTGTTCCAATATATTCCAGCAAGTTAGCAATTGTCAACATAAAACCATTGCAACATAATCATAGATCAAAGGGTTAAAAAGATATGGTATGTTACTCGTATGATAGTGTACTGTTGGTTGTAGCCTATTTGGAAATTTCAATTATCCAAATTAGTATTTTGGGAACTGGCAGCCTTGGAAAATGTTCTTCTTGTTAGAATTTAATTAAAAAATTAATCAGTTAGTAAGTGTGAAAATCCTATTTCAATATCTGTATTATGACGAGGGGTAGTAATGGTTAAAGTATAACTGTTGGCACACCGTAAAAATAGCTTTCAAAAACTTGGACGTTATAAAACTGGGATTGTGTAGATAGTATCTGTTGAACAGAGGAACTGGCGGCCCTGGACCATTAAGTATTTAACTAGTGCTTTTTTATTTGAACGAGTTATATATTTTCTAAAGGAATAATTCATTAAGTTTTCTGTAAATATAATATGCAAATTACTTACCATCGCGGTCCTCGTGGCTCTCCATGTAGAAGATAAACAATAAATGGCGTAGAAAGCGGAAATTATCTTTATAGAATTCAACGAATGACAGTTCTCTTAACGAAATTAATAAATTTGTACAGTAGTTTTCTGGATGGTGAGCCATTAGAACATGAACAATAGAATAATTCATTTCATTCGGAAACAGTATCCAGTATCCGTTCAATACAAAAGCGCCCTCGATACTATAAGTAATTATTCTATAATCCCTGCCTTATTAAGTCTTATTTCGTAAAAGTGAAGTGCTCAATATTAGATATTCCGAAAACCAGGCATACATACAAATACTCGTATATAGCAGATTTCAGTTAAAAAAAAAATACATTTTTGGCAAAAAATCTCTGGAGATTAATGATAATGATTTCAGTCTACTTTACACTCCTAGATCATTCTCTCATAAACCTGTAATAAGATTTGGCTAGATAACGCTCATACATTTCTTGGAAAGCAATTAACAAAAGCTTGTTGTCGTCTTGCCACAGAATTGTTCAACATCCAGGTACTGCACCCATACATACCATACGTCAGTACTGATTCAACATGTAATCGGAAAATGCGTATCATCATGTTCAAGCTTTAGTATTGGCTTTCCAGATTTTTTTGACCATTCCAAATCGGCTTTGTACTCTTTCGATCAAGTAGCTTTCAATGTTCAGGCTGCAATATTTCGCATTGGTGACGTTGATCTTTAAGACCACCTAATTTGATTCTTTCTAACCAAATTAGTCATTTGGTGTAGTTCGTTAATACCATGTGATAGAAGAAAAATGCCATTCACTTAGTAGAGACGTTTAAGGTAGGTTTTTAAAATTCTCCTATATTAGGTCCCACCTCTGGCAATCGATAACAACTAGAAATAATAGTTGCGACAGTTTGAACTTCAAATTCTTTAGACAACCATTTCCTAAATAGAATGTAACGTTCGGTTTTCATAAACAGTATCCACAAATTTTTCTGGAGTATGTATTCTATTTACGAAGGGCTATTCATTGGTTTCTCCCAAAGCGCCGCTCGATTATTATGTGTTGATAAGGTCAACGCAGGATGGCCAAATTGGAGGAAGGACACAAATGCTCTTCTAGTTCCCGCATTCAATTAAGTTTTGTTCTTTTAGTAGTTACTTCTATTAAACAGCTACGTATCCTTTTAATGAGAGGTTGGAAAAAAAAAGGCAGGAATGCCATCAAGTCCTGGACTCAAATGGTCTAATTTGAACTATGACTACTGCTTTACTTGGGCTACAATAACTTTTTAAGTAAGCTGCGACTGATTGCCAGGTCGCTTATTTTCTTAAATATAATTCTACTATTGAATCTATTCACAGCTTCTTCCGCCTTTTATCCTCTGCATGATTATCTGCAATGTGATACTTAAGTTCTTTCGCCCGTTTTTTTTACTTTTATAATTAGCGCGCGCTCAAGGCATTATTATACCCTTAAGAAATTTGAATATAGCGTGGGCGAAGGAAATGTAGGGAGAAATAAAAGAGAGGTACCGATGTGCGTTGGACTTAAATGTTTTCAAGTTATAACGACTGGGAAATAGAGAGCTTGAGCCTGAAATAAGGGAGTTGTACGTCCAAGAGTGGGCTTGAGTGTGTACTGATGAGCATTCATAGCGAGACCGTTGTAACGGTTAAAAGTTTAAAGGGGCGGAATGCTAATGGTGATTTCTATGGAGCACTATTGGTGCAAATAGCGATAGAACAGAGAGATACACGAGACATTACGTCAGTATTCGAGAGTGTCTATTGTGCGACTGACATTAGTATCACCTATGAGTTTTATATTCATATGTATATATAAATGCTTTGGAATCACCTGAGTAGATTTGGGCACTGTACTCCAATTTTGCACAGACTTTCATCCGTCTCAGGGATCTAACGACAGTCGTAAAAGTAAGCTAACATATGTGGTTTTTGGGTTATACCGATAAAACTATGTGCGTCTGTGACTATGACATGTTGCACAGCGTTCCAGTGCAGAATGCTGATACATCTCGTGTGATAAAAGGGATAAAAGAAGTTCAAAAAACCATAATCTATCATTAAGTGGTAGTCGAGTCCGCTTCTTCATCGTTGTCAATCTGTTAAAATACAGGTGACTTCGTGATAGGTTTCATCCTTAAACATAATGTCGCCGATGACAAGGTTATTACGTATATTATGTAGGGAAACACATTTAAAAGTTGGCCATTGTCGTAACAATAGTTAAAATCGTGTCTGTCTATGAGATACTTAAGCGATATATTTTCATCGTCCACTTTAGCAGTCACAAAAGGAACATTCTTTCTAAATTGAATGAGAGTCTTTCCATTTCAGAACCATTGTTTAACCGAGTAAGTAAGGCTTAAGGTGTTCAATGAGTTATCAAATAGTATATAACCCACTAGGTGTGCGAGAATGGAGGCGCTTACATGTAGGAGGGTTAGTTGATTGAAATCTCCATCCACCCCGAACAGTAGCCCTTGATAGCGCTAAGTTCTGTTAGTAAAGATACGAGTATGAGCTAATAAAAAAGTGAAATGTTTTGGGAAAAATTACGATTTATATACTAAGATGATGCTACTGATTTATCTGCCTAAACAACAGGCCCAACCCCAGTGATTCGCACCTTTTAATATATGGTCGCAAAATTCAACAAATTTAGTGTAAGAATCGTAGCATTTGAATTTCGCTAAATTCCAGTAGGACATTCAAATTTAAGAATTGCTCAAGATTTAACGAATATATTTCTGAGAGTATTCTCAGTTATGGCAAACGATTTATGAGATTCTTTTATTAAATCTTTATGGCCTTATAGTCAGTATAGTAGCATTACTGACAGCAGCAGCATTACTGGCAGCAATTCTTAAGCAATATGTTAACAGCTTCGCTGATACCAGAATATGGCGGTGGTGTTTAAAATGCCACTTTTGGTTTTCATGCTAATTGGTTTCTACGATGTTAGTTTAATCAATTTGTCTTAGTAGTTTTATGTTTCTTGCTACGATTTTTGGAAAAATATTAGAAAAATAAACAGCGCTCATGCGCGGGCCTAAAACTGAAATTAGCAATTTCGTCCACAGTGCCAAACCCGCATATGTGCGTGATCATCTGATTTGTACAAACATTTTTTATTACTGTTGGAGAAAATAAAAAGTAGTAGTTAAAAAGTAATAATCTCAACGATAATCAAACAGGGACACTTTGGGTTGGCCAGAATACTTGTTATACATTTTGAATTTCTCATTAGAAGTGAATGTGAATGCCAAGCTTAAGGTACTAACGAAGAGTTTCCTCTCACATGAGTAAAATGCAAGAAACTGGTGTTGCCTGTCCACTCCTGACATAAGCTCGTTATATTTGGCGATGGCTTCGGGCTTCTGAGTGATTTGCCCACATTTGTTTGTCATTAGAACCACGTTATCCTCAAACTCTGTGGTACTATGAGTTGCAGGACACTTATCCTTGCATTTACCTCCGAGGAACCTTGATTCGTTCTCCCTTTTCTTTAGTGTTTTTTGAGTCACTTCCTTCGGATTCACTTTCAAATCTTTTGGCGGTGTACCGGTACAGTATGTTTTTTTTTATTTAGGAGGTGTTTCGCCAAACTGAAGTTGTTATAAAAGTTGTCCATATAGATTGCGTGACCATTATGAAGCTTCTCCTCTAGCAGCTGCCGAACAACTTTTCTAGCATGCCCTTTCCTGACAGCGGTCCTTACTATTTGCATATACGCGAAACTTCAGAACTAGATCATGGCGTTCAGTAAGCATATACTACTTGACACCATACTTGTGACGTTTGTTTTTTATAAATTGACGAAAATTCGATTTCAATTACACTGCGAATTTTGTATAAAGCGTATGAAGCCAGGCTGACATCTGTGCTGCTCGCAATTGTTAATTGATAATAGTTAAAATTTAAAAGATTTTTTAAATCTTTGAAGACTATTAGTTTTTTTGTTTTACTTAAAGTTTTCAATTAAATAATACGTAAATACTCGTACAGTAATAATAATAATTCCAAATGTTGAAACTAACTGCTTTGTTTACATTAAAAAGCAGAATTCTTGTAATGCCGCCTTTAAAAGTGAGTAGTTGAATCATTAACCTGTACAAGCCCTAGTGTAGCTATCTTAAAGTTGCTCACAAATCTTGAAGTATTTGGTTTAAACACAGACTTGAACTTATTGATTGCCCAAAAACATCATTTCTTTTTCAATTTTTTTTAATGCGTCCCAGATTCAGCTGTTAACGTATTCTAACCACTTCTCGCATTCATATATAAATTATAATTTGTTAATCCAGTACATAAGCATATTGATTTGATTTTTACTATGAAAAGTAGATTTGTAGATTAATATTTGGAAGAAAAATTATATTCGGCAGAAAAAAATGCTTTCAAATACACATCTCATAAACTTGAACAAAAATTGTTTGCTGCATCAGAGCTGAGAGGCTTGTAGCTATTTCAAGTCACACCCAGTCTATTATCTGTTTATACCTCTCATGCCTTGTAGTTTACTAGGTTAGTCAACTTCCGATGACAATTCAGTTCTTCTCGTCAATTGCAAAAGTTTTAGCCATTGTTAAAAAGACTAATCCATTTTAGATGATTTTCGATTACTCAACCTACAACAGTCTGGTTTTCGAGCTAACCACAGCCGCTTCATGGCTATGGCTAACATTGTCTAAGAAATCACAAAAGTGTTTAATTATTTAGTTTACAGTAGGAGTAGAGATACGTAAAACAAAAATGCCGGCGCTGTTATTTGCAGATGATATGTTGCTGATAAACCGATTGGAAACTATTGCACAACCTGAAACTTGTCATTTAACCTAGTAAAATCAAAGATAATACAAAGGTACAACCGAAAAGAAAAGTGGGCGGATCAACGCGAGCAGTAGAATAGCGAGCATTTGTTTCAGTTTAGGGAAGTTGCATCAACAACAAAGGCATATCCCAAAGCGTAACAATAGAAGATCTATTAGTCTTTACGAAGCCCACGTAAGGGGATACCGTCTATTAGAACAGCTTGAAAAGTTCGTTCGATGTTTGATGACCTGATAACAATGATAATTTTTCTAATTGTTATATTTCAGCAGCTGTCAAAGTTACAAATGACATCCAGCTGCAAAATATTCAGTAAGGTGTGCCATTTCTTTATGCAACATTTTACGCTTGCGGAAATTATTAAAAAATATTATCGAAATTCCGGCTCAGTTGTAAATACACAACGTGAATTGGTCTTAAGCCATCAACAAGATAGAGATTGGTGTGAAATGAAGAAAAATCATCTTCTCAGATGAGACCCATTGTTGGCTCAGCGGCTTTATCAATAAGCCAAATTGTCGTTATTGGAGCGCACACAATCTACAAGTACTCAGCCAAGCATCAATGCATCCACAAAGATTGACTGTTTGGTGAGGTTGATGACATGGCCGCATTATCGGACCTAATTTCTTTCGAAATGAGGAAGGAGACACCGTTACCGTCAATGGTCTCAGGTATAGAGCGATGTTATCCGACTTCCTGTAGTTAGAGCTCGACAACATCGATATGTTCGAGCTGTAGTTTCAACAAGACGGCGCTACATGCCATACAAGCGACGCAACGCTCGAAGTTGTGAAGGAGAAATCGCGATCATGCGATTCGACACCATTCGACTATTTTCTCTGGGGCTACTTCAAGTCCTTAGTCTACGCTCACAAGCCAACCACTTTGGACGAGCTCGAGGCCAACATTCGACATACTATTGCCGGAATAACCCCGCAGATATTGGACGGAGTCATCAAAAATTGGACCGACCGCTTGAAGCACTGCCAGCGAAGCTGATGTGCTATTTCACAGATAATAGCATGAACGTAGCTTCAAAATAAAGCCAGAATCAATTTTATATCTCACACCGTTATTGTTTTATTTAAATTTCTTTTCCTATCATTCTTATCTGGTCACCCTATATAAGAAGGGCATTTAAATTGCCGAATAGTTCGCCCAACTACATACACTACTTAGAGACAAGTATATCTACCGTATTCTTGGACACCCTTAGGCTTCACTTGGACTATGTGGTGCAAGTCATGGCAATGAACGAAGATAGACTACCTATGCTTCTGACCAGGGAAGTTTACGAACGAAAGTGGGAAAGGTTGGCATCTGATTACGAATTTAATCTGTCGGTTAACCCTAATGAGCACTTAGTATCGGTGAAAAAAAAGTTTAACACCCTACTGGAGAAAACCGTTCAAAGATTATATGGTGGATTCGTAAGTGAAGCTCTGGCATTACTGGAAAGCGACAGAGGCTTTGAATCATTTTACAAATATTTACATGGCTAATGCTCTGCGTTAAAGAAGTAGTATACTTGAAAAAAAAATCCAAAATTGACCTTTCAAATTAGTAAACCTTAACAAAAGATATAAATATTATGTTATAGAGCTATAAATGTCAGTCTGGTAGACGGTCTACAGCTAAACCAAAAAAAGTCCTAGAAGTTGTACCATGGTATTTATAATTTTTATTAAAATAACTGTCTAACTAACTAACAACTAACTACATAGTCAGTATCTCTGTCTGTAAGACTTTTCAAAGGTCTTTGGTAATTTCAAAGATTGAAACTGAAGAATTCCTTCGGTTTTATTTACAGAGCTGTAAGACTTGTTCGTAGTTTCATCTCTGAAAGGTGCAACGAGCTACATCAGGCGAAAAACACATTTCACATAATAAATTTTAACCTCTCAGACTATGTTCACACCAATGGCTTGATAAATTATGATTGACTACAATATTTACGCCTTTAGTAACTTGACGAAAGTTAGTTATAAGTCTGGTAATAACACTAATCGCCTATGCTTATGTTGTTTGTTGAACCCTTGATTCATTTTCCCAGCGAAAGTTACACGTGACTCTAGTATTTATACTATCAACATATAATCATTTCAGACAACTGCTTATTCGATCAGAAAATCGAAATTTCTGCACTATTGAGGTTGGTAATGTGTAAAGGCATTCATATGTTACTCAACGAAACATAAGATGTATCTGTCCTCTGACTAGTTTCACTTAATCACCTTGTCATGAGCCGAAGACTTTCCAAACGCTGTCGTGAATATAGTAGAAGTAGAATCGGCTATTTACGACTCAAATTTGAACAGCTCGGTAAACTATCTACCTCGTCTGTGCCGTAAGCTATAGCAAGGTTGTCTGTGATAAAAGGGATTTGCAATTTGAGCTTAATAAGAAATATTTATTGGATAAATAGGTAACTGAGCTATCAAAATGCTCACAAATCTTGAAGTATTTGGTTTAACCACAGACTTGAACTTATTGATTGCCCAAAAACATCATTTCTTTTTCAATTTTTTTTAATGCGTCCCAGATTCAGTTGTTAACGTCTTCTAACCACTTCTCGCATTCATATATAAATTATAATTTGTTAATCCAGTACATAAGCATATTGATTTGATTTTTAATATGAAAAGTAGATTTGTAGATTAATATTTGGAAGAAAAATTATATTCGGCAGAAAAAAATGCTTTCAAATACACATCTCATAAACGTGAACAAAAATTGTTTGCTGCATCAGAGCTGAGAGGCTTGTAGCTATTTCAAGTCACACCCAGTCTGTTTATACCTCTCATGCCTTGTAGTTTACTAGGTTAGTCAACTTCCGATGACAATTCAGTTCTTCTCGTCAATTGCAAAAGTTTTAGCCATTGTTAAAAAGACTAATCCATTTTAGATGATTTTCAGTTACTCAACCTACAACAGTCTGGTTTTCGAGCTAACCACAGCCGCTTTATGGCTATGGCTAACATTGTCTAAGAAATCACAAAAGTGTTTAATTATTTAGTTTACAGTAGGAGTAGAGATACGTAAAACAAAAATGCCGGCGCTGTCATTTGCAGATGATATGTTGCTGATAAACCGATTGGAAAACTATTGCACAACCTGAAACTTGTCATTTAACCTAGTAAAATCAAAGATAATACCAAGGTACAGCCGAAAAGAAAAGTGGGCGGATCAACGCGAGTAGCAGAATAGCGAGCATTTGTTTCAGTTTAGGGAAGTTGCATCAACAACAAAGGCATATCCCAAAGCGTGAGGCAGAAAATATTCAGCGCAACTGCATCTTCTATTAGTCTTTACGAAGCCCAAGTAAGGGGATACCGTCTATTAGAACAGCTTGAAAAGTTCGTTCGATGTTTGATGACCAGATAACAATGATAGTTTTTCCAATTGTTATATTTCAGCAGCTGTCAAAGTTACAAATGACATCCAGCTGCAAAATATTCAGTAAGGTGTGCCATTTCTTTATGCAATATTTTACGCTTGCGGAAATTATTAAAAAATATTATCGAAATTCCGGCTCAGTTGTAAATACACAACGTGAATTGGTCTTAAGCCATCAACAAGATAGAGATTGGTGTGAAATGAAGAAAAATCATCTTCTCAGATGAGACCCATTGTTGGCTCAGCGGCTTTATCAATAAGCCAAATTGTCGTTATTGGAGCGCACACAATCTACAAGTACTCAGCCAAGCATCAATGCATCCACAAAGATTGACTGTTTGGTGAGGTTGATGACATGGCCGCATTATCGGACCTAATTTCTTTCGAAATGAGGAAGGAGACACCGTTACCGTCAATGGTCTCAGGTATAGAGCGATGTTATCCGACTTCCTGTAGTTAGAGCTCGACAACATCGATATGTTCGAGCTGTAGTTTCAACAAGACGGCGTTACATGCCATACAAGCGACGCAACGCTCGAAGTTGTGAAGGAGAAATCGCGATCATGCGATTCGACACCATTCGACTATTTTCTCTGGGGCTACTTCAAGTCCTTAGTCTACGCAAACAAGCCAACCACTTTGAACGAGCTCGAGGCCAACATTCGACATACTATTGCCGGAATAACCCCGCAGATATTGGACGGAGTCATCAAAAATTGGACCGACCGCTTGAAGCACTGCCAGCAAAGCCGAGGCGGCTATTTGAATGATGTGCTATTTCACAGATAATAGCATGAACGTAGCTTCAAAATAAAGCCAGAATCAATTTTATATCTCACACCGTTATTGTTTTATTTAAATTTCTTTTCCTATCATTCTTATCTGGTCACCCTATATAAGAAGGGCATTTAAATTGCCGAATAGTTCGCCCAACTACATACACTACTTAGAGACAGGTATATCTACCGTATTCTTGGACACCCTTAGGCTTCACTTGGACTATGTCGTGCAAGTCATGGCAATGAACGAAGATAGACTACCTATGCTTCTGACCAAGGAAGTTTACGAACGAGAGTGGGAAAGGCTGGCGTCTGATTATGAATTTAATCTGTCGGTTAACCCTAATGAGCACTTAGTATCGGTGAAAAAAAAAGTTGAACACCCTACTGGAGAAAACCGTTCAAAGATTATATGGTGGATTCGTAAGTAAAGCTCTGGCATTACTGGAAAGCGACAGAGGCTTTGAATCATTTTACAAATATTTACATGGCTAATGCTCTGCGTTAAAGAAGTAGTATACTTGAAAAAAAAATTCTAAAATTGACCTTTCAAATTAGTAAACCTTAACAAAAGATATAAATATTATGTTATAGAGCTATAAATGTCAGTCTGGTAGACGGTCTACAGCTAAACCAAAAAAAGTCCTAGAAGTTGTACCATGGTATTTATAATTTTTATTAAAATAACTGTCTAACTAACTAAAAACTAACTACATAATCAGTATCTCTGTCTGTAGGACTTTTCAAAGGTCTTTGATAATTTCAAAGATTGAAACTGAAGAATTCCTTCGGTTTTATTTACAGAGCTGTAAGACTTGTTCGTAGTTTCATCTCTGAAAGGTGGAACGAGCTACGTCAGGCGAAAAACCCATTTCACATAATAAATTTTAACCTCTCAGACTATGTTCACACCAATGGCTTGATAAATTATGATTGACTACAATATTTACGCCTTTTGTAACTTGACGAAAGTTAGTTATAAGTCTGGTAATAACACTAATCGCCTATGCTAATGTTGTTTGTTGAACCCTTGATTCATTTTCCCAGCGAAAGTTACACGTGACTAGTATTTATACTATCAACATATAATCATTTAAGACAACTGCTTATTCGATCAGAAAATCGAAATTTCTGCACTATTGAGGTTGGTAATGTGTAAAGGCATTCATATGTTACTCAACGAAACATAAGATGTATCTGTCCTCTGAATAGTTTCACTTAATCACCTTGTCATGAGCCGAAGACTTTCCAACCGCTGTCGTGAGTATAGTAGAAGTAGAATCGGCTATTTACGACTCAAATTTGAACAGCTCGGTACACTGTCTACCTCGTCTGTGCCGTAAGCTATAGCAAGGTTGTCTGTGATAAAAGGGATTTGCAATTTGAGCTTAATAAGAAATATTTATTGGATAAATAGGCAACTGAGCTATCAAAATGCCCAACCTAATATACAAAGTTTAATAGCCAAAAATTGTCCGAATAAAGGTAATGACAGCACGTATGTAATTTCCTTATCCGACGATACTTTGATTCACTCTAATGGCAGCTTAACCGAAGATGCACCAAAATCTTAAGGTTTATTAGGTAAAAGGTACCGTCATCGAAATAAGTTGAGCAAGCAAGTCTGCCAAAATCAACTCTTTTTTTTTTAAGTACTGTCAGAGATTGCGAAACAATTGAAAGAATTAATGCCTTCACGCAATTCTTATTTGCCATAAATATCAAACCAACTCATATGTTCAATTCACCCAAGTGCCGAATCATTTGCGATAATTACTTCGATGATCCTCCATCATCTATGTTGGCCGCATCTTACGTAGTGCCTAAAGCTATCTGCCGAAACCAGTCACAGGAGCAACGAGTAATAATTGGCACACCGTGCATCTACCTAACAGCTATCATTTCATATAAAGCCTGAACGTGCCTACCTACGAACATCACGATTCCAAGGCAATCTGCATTCTAGACTTGAACACCACAAACAAAATATCTGCCAGTTTGCCGTTTATTAAGATATTTAACTCGCTCAATAAACAACGAAAGCTGTCCCCATGAAATCGGCTGCTGAATACAACGCCAAGCCAAGTAGTAGGCCGTTTCGCGTACCATCGACCATCCGCAAACGCCCGTTATCCTGGCCACCAATAAAAAATTCCCTCATGGAATAGCAGAAGCAGATAAAAGTTTGGAACGAGCGAAGATTACTGCAAAATAACGAGCATGTTGCAATTGCATGTTGTGTACACCATTTAGAGATTTTAAGAAGAGGTGTGATAAGTATTGAAACCCATGTTGAACTCTGGCCAAAGACAGATGCAATTCACGACGCAGGTGATTTGGGCCCCACAATCGCAGTTATCGCACAGTTTGCAGTTTGCCTTAGTTTTCAGCCGGGACCCTTTTGGTCGCGGTTGCACTTGCGGTCGCAGTCGCAAAAGTAGTTTCAGCCCAACTACAAGTCACCGTCTCAGTCCCAGTACCAGTTCCATTCGCAGTCGCAGTCACAATCGTCCTGCTGACACTCACTAAGTTAGTTACACACGCGAGCTGCGATCTGCTGCAAACTGCTGTGCACAGTGGTGCTCCCTCCCCTGCGCTTTAAAATTCATGTACACGTCCCAATCTACCGAATCTTAGGTAGTAGAAGCAGCGGCGCGCACCGTGTCCACAAAACACGTAGACGGTGGTCATAAGTTTGTTCGATATCGTGTAACATGAGTTTCTACTTAACCATTCCTTCGTAAGCTCGAGGTTACTGCGGGCAGTATATCGCTCGTATCTGGTGTATCTGCAACATTGGGATGCCAAGGGGAACACTTCTCCAGAACTCTGGACGTAGCTCCGACTGCTGGCAATGCGTAATTTTCTCATCCATTTTCCAGGCCGATAATTTTTCACTTATGTAAATGATTAAATATCGTGTTCGGAGCGGATTGTCTTGTGTGTAGGTTAGGAAAAGACGACGACGACGACAACGACGACGACGACAACAGCAAAAACAACAGTAACATCAGCAACAACAAACGACAGTGACATCGGTCGTAGCGAAGACCTGTGAAGGTGAGGCAACGATTACAGGGCATGACATTATGTGCTGTGCTGTCCTGTGCTGCCCTGTTCTGTGCCGTTGGATTTTTTTCATGTCCTTCGAGGAACATAACTAACACCTCCAAACCGGAAGCGTGTGACCATCATCAATTGTCACACCTTGCCACCCTCGAAAATTGCGAATTCGCTATGATTTATATTTGTTCGCACTTCGTACAATGCCTGGGTAATTTATCAATGTGGTCGACTACACGCATACGAAAGCAGCTAACATCACAGCGAATGGGGTGGGGTACCACAGGGCAACATAAACGAGGCGATGATTCCGAAGTAACGAAAGGAAAATTGATGAAAGTTCCTGTTAAAGCTCATGTTACATGTTATTCAAGTGAATAGATCATTTATCCTTGTGCCTCCCATGAGGACATGATGAAACGCATTACCACAAACACCACGATTACTACGACGAGTCAAGATGGAAACTCTAAGACGCAAAATGCATAAGGTGGATGATGCTCCAGAACAGTTAGCCACAAGACACTGGTCGTTGGTCAGCCAAAAACAACCCTTAAGCTTGGTCGATTTTATTCTGAATGTGGATGTGGACATAGACATAGATGTTGGAAAGCCCCAAAGTGAAAGTCCATTATTTCCCATTAACAGACCACCGGTGCGGCTGACAGCATATGGACAAGATTTTTGACAAATGACCAGTAGGCCGGTCAAGTATTTAGATCGATATTATTTTAACCCCAGCACTGTAACGATAATATCATACTCACAGTGCTCATGGTCGTCCACAATGAAATGATGCTTTCTTGTTTGCTTTTGTGAGCTCAAACTGAATATTAGGAATTCCTCAAGAGGTTTCCAATCATTCCCGGTGAGTTATGACCATCTACTCGTATGTTGAATTCCTAGGGCGTCTTGTTCGAGGTGGGCGAAGAAGAATTGGAAGAGGAATTGCAGCTCATTGATATAAATAACTTTGCCATGATGTTAATCGGTGAGGTGGTGACGTTGACGGTGATGATGCCGGTGTTGGTTGCGTAGTTATTCCATTATGATTTGTGACCTGTGATGGGTGGCGTATGTGGGTAGTGATATAATTGCAAAATTACATGGCCCATGACAAGTGACCTTAATTGATTGCTGCTGCATTGGGTTAGTGTTTCACATAGTTTAACATAACAAATGGAAGGAGGAAGGGTTCTACCAAGAAACCTGTTGATGCTGCTGATACATAGATGGATCATTAATGCAGAATCCACTTTTAATTTCATGTTCATTCTGTCTTATAGAAATGTTTTTGTATTTGTTTAGCACGAAATTATATTGTCACTTTGCCAATGTTTTGTAAGCTTGATGGTCGACTTGCCATTTTTTGTATAAAAATATTACTAAGTATTTACGAGTAACTGTGGTATCCATGTGGCTCCTAACAGTTTTAACATTGGGGAAGGGTAGACGCATAGAGGTTCAAGGTGCATCTGAAAAAATTTTCTAATATGCATTTTAGTCTAGTTTTGGGTGAATAAAAGCAATGTATTGTATGTTGCGGCTAATTTAGACGGGGTTTACCATCTCTCATATCGTTTAGTAAAATCAAAAGAAATCGGATAATTTTTGGTGACATCGATATGCGGTCGTTTCAACATAAATTAGTTGATTTCTTTTATTATGTTTTTGTTTTAACGATATTCTCGATAGTGTCATTCATGGAAAAGACTGGCTATTAAGAGTTCACTTGAACGACAGAAGATATCATTTTATGTTTGAACATGTGTCCCGAAATAAATACATATCAAAAGCAACAGTATTGTCTTAGAAGAGATCAGTAATGAAAATGATACACTAGAATTTGTTTTGTGGATATCAGACCCAAAAACATTAAGTTTGAAATCAGAAAGCTGACTGTGCCTTAGAGGTTTTTGTCATGACATATGTATTTAGTCCAAATAAGATCGTTATCCAGGATCAACCAACGTTAAAAGCTTATTTGAGTAAACGAATCACGACCATTGGCTTCCGCCTTCTCGTAAAGAGAACAACCTCAGTCTTGAGAGGATGGACTAAGCCCATTTCTAGTGCACCAATCGTCTATCACGTCTAGGGCTGCCTGCGATTTAGACCAGAAAAGACAGTGGAGCTATATTTTCTGCATATTTCTAAGCATAGAACTTATAACAATTAAAACCGTAAAGAGTTGCCAACTGTTGCTACTTTTGTCGATGGGACTTCAAATCTTACCAACAGCCTTTGAAACGAAATGTCGCACGATCTTCCGCATTGGTAGGCATGTTGCATCTTGGATAGAGGATGCGAGACCGTTCTACAAATGCCTTTCAACGTAAAGACTGATAGGTTTGAAGCTCTTAACCGCTATAGTCGTCTCTTCTGATTTTCAGTATAAAGGGTCTTTTACCGTTTGCTAGGGGTTGCACCTGGTATACTCGTATATGCCAGTGCCAAGCTATCAGTAAAGATTCTCTTTAGAGTTAGGTCTGTATCGTCTACATCAGTGCTAGGCGACTTAAAGTCATCAAAGAAAGCAACAGCGTATTTATGTCCTCATATGTCAACACAAACGATGACAGATACCAGCTTGGGTGTGTTGTGTTACTCAGCTTATTTCCAGATTCAGTAGTAGGAGCTGATTGCCAGCTGGTTCTAATTAGGTTAAGAGGGAAGTGAGTCTCAATTTTTTGACTGATTGTAGGTGATCAGATCTTCTTATTGCTTCCAGTCTAATTAGTCTAATTGATTTGTTATGTTTAAGGGCCACCCTGCTCTGGTTTCATCGAGTTTCGATCTATTCGCCAACATCTTTATTAGAAGCATTTTCTAAATTCGAATTAGCTCATTATATTCTTATTGCTGCGATCTGCAAAGATTCCAGTCTTCCATCATGCTAGTCTTAAAATACTTATTTAGAGATTTTCGGGTTTCATTGAGTGGTTGCTGTACATTTTTATTCAACCGTGGAACGTTGAATCTGCAGAAGTTTTTGCTGGCTTGACACGATAGTTTAATCTATTTGACAATTCAGTTTCTGTACAGCTTCCTCTACATTTGGTTTCGTTCTAGCTTTAAAGGGAGCATTGACGAGTTAAGTAAATATAGTGCTATATAATAGATTTTCTGGGAAAGTCACCTCTTGCCTGGACTTATTTGGGAAGAAAGCTGAATTTAACCCTTCTCAGGTGTAGGCAGGAACGTGGGTCATACCATCATTTAATTCTCTCGACAGAACTTTGTGTAATCCCAAAACAAAAGAAGAGACGCCCTTCTTTCCGGACTCTTGTTTGCCCTGGGAGAATAGATTTTCTACTTTTCGGTGTCGAATCTAGGGTTTTGGGTATGAAGATGGATTAAAAAATTCTCCGTTTGACCTAGACAGTCTTAGTCTTAGTTTCCCTGCATCCATTCGGTTTTTTGTGTTCGATTTAAAATTGATATAGGCATCGACCACAGGAATCCAATTTAGCACTTCATTTCACAATTTTGAAAAAAATTGGTCCAAACTTCGTTTTTAAAATTTTTTTTATCAAAATGTTGGGTTTGCATGCGAATTTCTTAAAAACTATTGACACAAATAATATAGCTGGAACTTAGGGTTGAAGAATATTCTATTTTCATAGTTCACATTTTTAGACAAAATAACCTCTGTTATTCTCATTTGAGTAACCGCCGTAGAAACATTATACTCAGTAAACTGAATAAATCGTAGTTATATATTATAATATATATATATATTATATTATAAATAATAGAAATAAATATTTCTCACAATTTCAACACTTTGTTTTGGTGTGTAATGCTCCATTTTAAAAATTGTACTGGAATGAAGTTTCTTTAGCTGTGTTGCCGCAAGGGTTGGGGGCAATTATTGAAAAGCCGCGTGGTTGGCGGCGCGAGACAATTTGGCAATAACACCGAATTTGGATGAAATTTCAAAATTCCTTTATTTTAAAATTTATAAATTATTTACATCATTATTTACATTTGTGTAATTACAACTTACTAAACGATTAACTTCAAAGCAGGTTGTGTTCGTGCGAAGATGTCAAATGCAAAAGAAAGCACCAGGTTAGAAAATTGGGATAAATTGCAATAAATATGGGGGACTCAAAATGGTATAAACAATAAAAATAGTGGATTCAAATGAGATAATATTTAAGTTTCGCAGTGCTGGCATGCAGGGTGCGCATCTACGTTAAATGCCTAAGGGTGCTTTTGCATCGTTAAGCGCAACTATTTCAATAGCAGATATATAACAAAATCACCCTTTATATGTATAAAACTTATTGTAAAATTGCATATTTTTATTATTCCTATAGGGAAGTAGTTATCGGATCCGACTGATCAATTTCTTAAGAAAGTAATTTTGCAAAACATTCCTGCCAATCAGTCTCAATTGAACCGTAAAATAAGCCGAGCTGACTCTCTCACGATGCCCAATTCAGCTGATCGGCGCCGAGTCGACATTTCTGGATCTTCTTCGATACTGGCCGCTAGGGCGGATATGTTTTTTCCATATCACACCTATCTCGGTCTGGTTGGTGGCTTAAGATTCAAAAGAGTGTACTCATGCTCAAACTTTTACACGGTGTGACGAATTGCCTGCACACTGAAGCCTGAATACGACCGACCTCATGACGAAATTCACGTTGCGTATTTACAACAGCTGAAATATAACAATTGGAAAAACTATCATTGCTATCTGGTCACCCTGTAGATGCTGTTAATTAAATTAAAAAAGTTAAATAGCGTTTAATGATGTTAAAAATACATCTCTAGTCCAGCCCCTGTTTTATCTGCAGGCATGGCGGAACTTAGGGAAGATTTTTTATTTAAAACTAAAGAATTAGCAACAACACTTTAAAGTAAACCTCATGTACCTACATACATTGATATTTTTTTGTAAGTATTATGCTATATACTCGACAGCTTTGAAACTCAGGACCACTTACTGTAGAAAAAAGGGGTGAATAATAATGCCACATTTTCCAAATTATCTAGACGTTTACACTCTCACGCCTTGTCTTCACCCACATTTCGAACAAACCACGTACGATGCTTGTTTAGTTTTCCATGGATGAGGATACAATTTAATAATCCTCAAGACAAAAATAAATCGTAAAACTTTGCCGGACTTAATCAAAGCAATAAAAATATGCCCACTTCATTTTCCCATCGTAAATTTTCCCTCGACGCGCCTCTTTCATCTGATGTCCGTTCGGCTGGTTACGATTGACCACATACGCCTTGAACGTGGGCCGAATAATGATATGTCCAGCAATTCATTTTTCCTAGGATGAGAAGGATGTATACGACTGGGGTGGAAGGAAAAAGCGAAAATGTGTGTATCCACAGAATTAATATTTTGTATCGAGTTTAAGAGCATCAAAAATTCATGTCAGCTATAACAATAACATTTGCCTCCACCACAGGCTTCTAGGTGGTTCCGATGGCAACCGGAGAAAATCTCACTCGAGGAAGCCAGTCCGGAAATAGAAGTGAAAATAGGAAATATTTTCTGAAGCATTGCAACATTCGCAATTGCCAGGAATATTAAGCCAGGATACGGCCAGTGTAGTGCAGAAAATTATTGCACTAATAAGTAATCGTTGAGCGCGTGCATGGAATAGTCTAATCGAAGTCATACGAATAGATGAAACTTTGTCATGGAAAAGATGCATTAAATGCCAAGAATTCTGAATAGTGAGAAATGTGGCAAATGCAACTAGCGCAGCGTAGCCTTGTAATTCAATCCTAAAAGATGTTAATAGTGACATGGGTTTCTAGTGCTGGGAACACGGACTGCATAACCAGTGTATGTAGATACAGTAACCAGCGTTTTAGTGCGCAGTATCTTATTGCGACAAATGACATCTTATTTTGCCACCTTGTATTCGTGATTGTATTCTTACTTATACTCGTATGTACCCGTGGTCTTATTTTACTCATTGAACTGGGATTGAATGTAACCTGTGAATACTGCTTTCGCAAATGAAAATTCAAAGTCTTGACGCACACTTGTGTTGATACATACAACGCAGTTCATCGAATCGGATTTCAGGTAAACATTTTTCTTTTTCTACAATTTGATTTTTCAAGTATAATCTATAGATGTATGTTGTGCCATGCTTGTGGTAGAAAATATAAATACGTGCAGCGCCGTCCTATACATATCATTGATGAATGGAAATACCACTGACTTCGATGTGCTCGTATGTAGTTTTGTAGGGTTTTAATTAAATTTACATTGATCAGCAGGTCGCATGCGATAGTAATTTACAAAATTGATCTTTGCCGATTTTATGTATGGGCAGTAATCCTATTACTATGAGAATAGGTCTATAGCAGGATGCTTTGTTTGCCCCAGTCTATGTTATAGCCACTGGTCGAGCAGTCTATATCAGTGAGCATCTTGTCATGATAAATAATTTTGAAGGAGGGGTAGGAGTAGAATGTATTAAGGTACATTAAAAAGATTGCATGTGATTAAAAGCGATACCCTTAAAAATGTCCGCAGATGAAAGGAATTCCATGTCGAACGAGAAATAAGTGATCATTAGGTGATCAGGGTAGCCCAGTGGCTTTGCCATTTGCCTGACTGTAGTTGCATGCAGGTGCGCCGTTTCAACCGTCAGACACTGCACTGCACTGCTATTGGCAAAGCCGCCGGTCGCATCTCTACAACTCTCTGGCTGGGCATCTTTGAGATCAGGCGGTATCTTTAGCACAGAAATAACCATTTTATAATGTGGATATAAAACACGTATTTTTATGTCGATGGTCATCTGATGGACGCTGTGATTGCCTTTCATTTGATGCCGATCGTATCTGTGAGTCACATTATTAATGGAAAATTACACGCATACCTATCTGTTTGGGGATGGGCACGACTACACGCATATCTGCTTGTAACGTTTAAGATGGAACATTAGTATTTGATTATCCGGCGGTTATATGTAAATTTTTATGTCCAGTTCGATGGATAGTTTTCACTTAAATTACACAGTAAATAGCAAATGCGGTTGCTTTGAAATTTTCAAACCAATGTTTATTTTGCGGTTGTCAGAGGAAATAATTTGTTGCTTCAAATTTCGAGGCCTGTTGGAAGATTCAAGTTACAGTCTCCATTTTAATGATGGAACTTTTTTTGGGAAGTGAAAACTATAACCATCTTATATGATCTTTATCCATCAGCGTTGCTTAACAGCAGCAGTAAATAATACCTATTTCTCGGATGACTAAAGGGACGAAGATGGTCCTCCAGTCAGCGACCGGAGAATACTATTCTCCACAAACAGTGTAGGCAGATATTGCTATTCATGTGAATACTAAAACAGATATATATGTATGTATTTATAGGTTAAAGGAATTGTTGGTGTATTAACTGTTTTTCTTTTACTATGAGGGAAGATATGAAGACCTAATGGTTTGATCCAGATGAGTTGAACCTACATATGTATGTGTATGAGTACCGCTCTCAATATTTCAAGGTATATGTATGTGTAGTTTGACTCCGGCACTAAACCAAACAAGCTATACTTTAGTTTAATTAGCGGCTGGACTATTAGGCGCAGGGAATGTGTAACTTTACACTTTACAGAAAAGGCTTTTCAAGCTACAGTTATAGTTTACTTTTATCCACAAAATGCTTGTTATTTAAGACACTCCAACTGCTTAATGAACCCAGCCTTTCTAGTCTCCTATTGAAATTCTTTTCAAAAAAATTGCAGGATGGAAAAATTTACTTTTTGATCACGTACTTCAGTTTCCTGGAAGAAGAAAATGTAGGTATTAGCATGTCAAATGCAGGTCACGGTGAATTCGGTTCTTTGTAGGATTTCCACATTTCTTCTATTATTGTATTTGTGGGAACTCTGAAGGCCACGAACAGTTGAACAGTTTTTCTACAGCCATGTAGGAATAGATCCACTTACAAGTATGTATACCGATCACATATTTTAATGCTCTCCTTCAACCTGTATGAGCTTTTTACTTTATGAAAATTCAAGGAACCGTGCTTCTGAAGCATCGGAAATATGTTACTGCGCTCGAGGTTGGTCCTCACTTTCTCGTTGTCTTATTAGAGGTTTCCAGTATTTGCAAGTACGTGCTTCTTTAAATATTCAAACATAACTTCATGCTCGCAATGAACCATTATATCAGTTTGCCTATTCTCGAAAGTATCTACAATTAAAAATCTTGACTCGTTTTTTATGGAGTGCCTATCCTTCAATTTCTTTCGTTTTCCTGTAACTTACGAGTATAAACAATCATTCAAAAGCAATGTCCACCAAAATATCCCTACTTCTCCTAAATTTATAATGCGTGCGGCTATTTTAAGTTCGCTATCCTTAGCCATGTATCGTTCAGTAGAACTCGTACGTCTGATTTTGTTCGGGATTTTTGCTTCTTGTTTCAGATGACCTGTACTCCTCGTTTGTATTTTCCGATCAGTCTTTGCCTTCAAAAGGAATAGCATCTTTTTTTAGTTTCTGTAACCATATCACTATGGCGTTTTTACTTAGCAATACGATTTAGACTTACTTTGTAAAACCGTTCTTAATTTAACGATTTTTCGGGTACACATGTTAGTTTTTTTTATATTTTTATTTTTATTTTATAATCAGCGCGCGCTCAAGGGGTTTGAGTACCCTTAAGGTGATTGTACACAGCGCGGGCAAAGGAAATTTAGGGAGGAAGCAAAGAGAGGTACCGATGTACATTGTTTTTAAATGTTTGCAAGTTATAACGACAAGGAAATACAGAAATCGGCAGGGCATTCCATAAGCGAGTTGTACGGCTTAGGAACGAATCACAATATTTTAGAGTACGTCCGAAAATCGTCTTGAGGGTATACTGATGAGCATTCATAGCGAGATGGGTGTTACGGTTGAAAGTTTGAATGGGCGGAATGCTGTTGGCGATTTCAGTGGAGCACTGGTGGTGGAAATAGCGATAAAACAAAGTGAGACACGAGACATTTCGTCAGTGTTCGAGGGTGTCCATTGATTGACTGATGTTAATATCATCAATAAGTTTTATCGAACGGTTTTGAATCCTATCTAGCAGGTGCAGATATGTTTTAGGAGCACCTGACTAGATGTGGGCGTTGTACTCCAATTTTGGGCGGATGAATGCCTTATATATTGAGGTTAGATCAGAGGGGGTAAAATATTTCTTTCATCGCTTGAGGAAACCTAGACATTTCGCAGCATTTTTGGCGACATCAAATATGTGGTCATTCAAACGTAAGTTGTCATTGACACGCATACCGAGAATAGAAAGTTTTTCGGTTTCGACGATGCAAGTGCCATTCATGGATAATGGTTGGGTGTTTAAATTTCGCTTTAACGACAGCAGACAGCATTGTGTTTTGGAAGCATTAAATTCCACTCTGTTGATAGTTCCCCAATTGGTTATACTGTTGATATCGGAATTTAATGAGCTTAGCATACGCTGCCGTTCTCGTTCTACAGCCGAAGAGCAGGGCCGTGAGTCCGGAAACGAATATGAAAAGCAGAGAGTACTTTCATCAGCAAAGGAATATATTGGATTCGAAGTAGCAGTCAAGAGATCATTAATGAAAATTAAAAAGAGTGTCGGAGACAGAACAGAACCCTGGGGCACATCAGCATTTATTTTGTGAATATCAGACTTGAAACCATCCAAAACAACTTGAATTGAACGTTCCGAAATGTAATTTCTAATCCATTGAAGAAGAGAGTCGTCGATCCCAAATGTACGCAATTTCGACAAAAGGGTCTGATGCCAAACTCTGTCAAATGCCTTAGAAATATCAACTGCAACTATCTTGCTTTCGCCAGATTGATGTACGCTTTGGTTCCACTTTTCGGTGAGACATGCCATCAAATCACCAGTGGACCTGTTGCTACGAAAACCGTACTGCCGGTCATTGAGAAGTTTTCGTGTTTCGAGATATTTCATGAGCTGACGATTTATCAGCGTTTCCATGACCTTGGAAAGAAGGGACGTAAATGCAATGGGTCTGTAGGAGGATAGAGAAGATTATTCGCCTTTTTTAGGGACGGGCTGGACAAATGCTGTTTCCCATCTGCTCGAAAGTAGATTCGTCCCATTGAAGATTCGATGCACTCAAGTGTAGGTGTCTGGGAGTGTTGAGCTGGCCGCAAAGTGTGCAACAAGCAGATTGGCCTTGTCCAAAGAGCTGACAGCTGGAATGTCATTGTAAATGAGCTTTGGGATGGAGGATGAGGCGGAATTTGTAATATTTTTGACGAACGACCAACAATTTTTACTGCCCTTGGGACATTGCAGTATTTTTTGCCTCAGTTTCTGGTCATATAGGAATTTCACACGCTTAAGAAAGGCGTTGCAGTCATTTCTGGCTCGTTTGAACTTTTTTCGGTTTTCCTCTGTTGGGTTGGTCTTGAATGATATTTCTCTAACCCTGACGGCCTCTTTACAGCTTGAGTCGTACCATGTCTTTTCTTTTGGTTTGATACTTTTTATCCGAATAGGAATAAAGGATCTCATTCCAAGTGAATGGTGTCTGTAATCATATTAGCAGCGGAATCCACGTCGTTATCGAGGAAACATAACGACTAGTTAAAATTCCTAAAGAAGCTGTTAAGTCCGCTCTAGTTGGCTTTCTCGTATTGCCATACGGTTCTTTTAGGAATTTTTTCTTTAACTGTGTGGTCGGTGTACGAGAAATTAGCTGATATGACACAATGGTCCGACGAGCCTAGAGGGGAGAGCACATCAATGGTGTACTTATCAGGGTGAGAAGTTAAAAACAAGTCCAGGGTGTTGGCGGTATGACTATTAACAGCTGATATTCGCGTGAGCTCATTTACAAGCTGCGTTAAGTTGTTTTCCGCTGCGAAGATCTTAACAAACCGTCCTTCGGGTGTTGTCTGTCCAGAATGTCGAAGCCACCCAGAATTGTGTAAATTGAAGTCGCCCGTAATAACGATTTCAGTATGGGGATACAGGAATACAATTCTTTGAATGGAGTCAGACAGCACATCAAACTCGTTAAAAGTCGAATTGCTGTCCATTTTATGGCTTCTGTATATAAAGCAGTAATGGATAATTTGCTTACGGAGATGAAATTTTAACCACATGAAGTAGAATTCCGGATTGGAACATGGATCACAATGTGGTGGAGTTTGGTAAGCTACATCACTACGCACGTAAATGGCGAGACCGCGGTGAGAGAAAAAATAATGGTAATAGTTCGTAGCCAGGTAGCTTCAGATCAAAATGATCTGAGAGGTGTGGGCGGGGATCTACCTGTGTTTCACTAAGTGCCAAAGCAGCTGGTCTGTACTTACAGACGTGGACGTATGCAGAAAAGTGATTAGTTTTTAGCCCGCGTATCTTGGCTACGTCTACCCTGAATTCCCTAGTCATAATCACAGACAAACACAGAAAACACAAACAGCGACTATACTAAGCAAGGCTGAGAAGTGAAAATTCTGACATTGATTTACCGGATCAAATTGCTGTAGGTGTTATGCCCTTACAACAATATGAAATAGTGCATCAACAAAATTTTCACTCACAACTTTCACTAATCCGTCACTCAGCCACTGCCCGTATAGTATGGTAAATACAGTAATGGCAGTGATTGAGTGCAAGCAACAGTACCTCGACCAGGAGCGGGAGAGATGGGATACCCACACTGTGTGATATTGTTTTGTTTTTTTTTATTTATTTCTGTGCTTTTTTTTTTTTTTGCACAGCACACGATAGTTTGCGAGTGCACTGGTGACTTGTGAACTCGTTGGTGGTCGACTCGGTATCTCTAATGATGATATATATATGATATATATGATATACAATCACTTTTAGTGTGCTTACCAATCTTTCTAAGGTAAGCTTCTTGATATAGTCTTCTACCATGAACGCTTTAAGTTTCATAAAATGAGCCGTGGTATTTTTGGTCGGAACAGATTTTGGATTGCCGAACGTTAGAATCAATTTAAGTTTCGAATTTATGGCCGATTCCTGCTTGTTTCTAATAATAATCAATATGAAAATCCTGGGTTATTTTAGAAAGTTACAGGTGTCAAAACAAGTTTAATGTGCCGAATAGTTCATAATGAAGGAAAAGTTACAAACATGAGAGGAGGAGAATGTGGTTTCAAGTTACGAGTCTTGCGAGTCAACATAAAGTATAATATAATGTTTTCCTGCAAAACAACAAAAAAGTAGTTACTGATGTTCGGTCTTTCTTGCAACTTTGAACCTGAGAAACCGTATAGATGCTCAATGTATTCACATTTCGCATTACATTCCTTACCTTGATAGAGATAAAAGAATTTATAGTGATGCAACCTCCCCGGAAAACCGATAATTTTCTATAGAAGCTATTCATCTTCTTTTATGCTATATTATAGGAATACCAGGATGAGGGTTGCTTATCATCTATTCCGGAGAGTATTAGAAATAGCTCTGATGTAAATTTTCTGAACCAGAATCATATAGAATTCGACCAACGCCTAATGGAATTCAACCACACCGCTTATACAAATATATTTATATTCGGCTTGATGTTATTAGGAAGAGTTGTTCCTAATACGACTATTCTTTTTATGAAATATTAATTTTCATCGTCGAAACCACAGTAGTGATTGTCGATGAGGGTGGTTTAAAATACACGTAAACTTGCATATAGAACTTTCAGCGGAATTCCATTGAGAATTTTCTTTCATAATTCCAGCAAACATAGAATTGCTGTTCGGTAGGCTAGAGCCGATACGGCATTCCCAGGACATGATTTTGTCCACTCATATCAGTTTTATATCCGAAATTGAAAAGTTTTGCAGGTGGAACCACGGAGGAAAAATCTCAACAACATGGAGAGGTCTCTATTCAACGCAGCAAAAAGCACTAAAAATCGGGCTGCCAACGTAGATCTGCACTGACAAAGTACAACCTTGTGCTAATGAGATTGAAGTGAGTGTCTTGAAGGAAAACCATCAGAATATTGGTTCTCTGCCAATCGGAGCCCGTCTCCTTTAGTTTTATTTAAGGAACATTGAAATAGAATTAGTTTACTTTTAAAAACAGACGGTAACTCTTCAAAGAAATCCTGAAGACTCCCCTTGAAGTACTCGAAGTGCACTTGCGTGGCTCTACTCTATAACGTGATTCACACCAGATCACATACGATGATGTTAATCATGATTTCTGCAATAGAATTAATAGCCTATCTATCAAAGTTTTTAGAGTAGACAAAATTAAATGGAGAATTGACTCACATAAAACCATTCAAGACTCCGGGTTGAGATAAACAGGTGGTAGTTGAGCGCGATTTTCAAGCCTAAACTGGATACCAACCATTGCAAGCTTCCAAAAAATGTCTCTTGTTGATGGTCTGTGATCATAGATGACCGACTCATGGATCTTTGTTAGCAAAGTCATTAGATTTGATGTGAATAGTAATCATAAATACTTGAATAATTCAACTCAATGTGAATGTACATATGTACATAAATATATATAACACTGACAGGTGCATCAGGCCGGATTTGGAAATTATGCCAAATAAGACAGTCTTAGTGCCATATACTACGAGAGTAAGAATTTTCAGAAATCGAAATTCCATTAAAAATCTCTTCTTACTCGTACTTAAATATACTCGTACCAAAAGAGTCCACGTCAGCTATCACAATGAATTATCGTATATGCGACAACAGCTTTACAAGAGGTAATTATTCCAATTGCACCGATAGCATCGATGCAGAAGATAAATTTAGATTAATCACTGCTCTACAGCAATCTTGATTCTCGATCCCGATCCCAATCCCAATATACTCGCACATATTTCTTATACATATAAATTAGACCAACTGTGTCGACAGCTCTGCAGTTGACACGCAATTTCCTTTTTTCCCCACGACAGAAACTAAATTGCCTGATGATTAAACGAAATCTGCCGGAATGCATACTCGTATCTATGTATAATACGAGTAGGTACTTTCTTACAAAGGGAATCCATTCAAGAATATACGAGTAGTACGAAGCACTTAACGAATGCGACACTTGCCCGAAAATTCAGTAATTAATGTTTCTTCGGGTCGACATTTATCAAAATGCGATCACATCAGGTAAACCGAGAACGTTTCCAAATTCTTCGTCAAATGTCAGCTTGATTGCTCGATGTGATGATTAATTTTGAATGATCCTTGAAATGTTTTGTCAGGTGGATTGGATGGGGACATTTCAACGCCACACACTGACATACACCAAACATTTGTCAGGCTAGTACGTACGTTTCAGTCAGTTCGAGCATTGTCAGAATTAGAAGCTTCTTGGCACAGGGCGCAAAGCATTACAAAAATAGCCCGAATCGGGTTTTGTATTGCTGCCTTTTAAATGCTTTCGCTGCAATCGACAAAGTAGCTGATTTCTGGCACAAACTCAATGAAATGAATCGATTGCTCTCAGTGGCTGTCAGATAAGTGAGTGACGTTAATCGGAAATTGCTGGTAGATATTTCGCTTAACACAAATAGCCAACAAGCTTACAACTTATTTACTAGCTGGCGAGTACAATAAAGGCGGCGCATGCAAAAATTTAGAAACATTTGTAGGTAATGTCCGAGGTTCGAATCAATTGATAAATCGAATTAAATCACAGTCAATCACACTAGATAAGCGCATACGAATACTCGTATGTGCGTATGTTTGCATATATTCGTACATAGGAGCGCTAGTACGAGTAAAAAGGGGCATGTTTGCCATGTTGTAGATGTAATCAAAGGACGAGGGTAGGAATTTAGTATTCATTCGGTTGATTCGCTAATTTCAATTGACAACGAACTCGCGGCTCACAGAACAAAGAGGTCGATGCATGTTGTTAGCTTGGTCGATTGCGAAACAGCATTCCTTGGCATTTAAAACTGCTTTTGGTTTGTACAAGTGCCGACAAAGTTAATGAATTCAGAAGGGGGAGACCAATAAATTGGTGGCAGCACATTAATGTTATTTTTATTTTGAACTTACTTGCTACTCTTGAATAAATACTTGTAATTGTGTAGATTTACTCAATTTACTTAGTCCGTGCAAGCTAACAGAAATGGCTAAAAGTATTTTGTCAATCACTTGACTTTTTAATTTTTCAATTGTTTTACAGTGACCTTAAGATACGGGTAATTTAATTTTAGGCTTGCCCTAGCTATGGGGAATATCTTAGTGAGCCGTTTCCACGGCTATTTTCTTATTATCTGCTCGTTTTGAAACCAGACTGACTTATAAACATTTTGAGGAGTAGCAGTCTTTAATAAATACTTTCTGAGAATGCAGCCCTTATTCTAGTAAATATAACACTATAGTTACTATAAACGGATGATGCAAGGTTTGAGTTCAAAGTCCAGCTAGGGCAAACAATTAAGAGGCATAATATGTTTTGTAATAAAAATATTGCAAATCCCTGAACCCCTGTTTCGAAGCCAGAGAAAGGACTCAAGAATCATAAGGAAGTTATGTAATGAACAATCTGACAAAATGCCGTGGGGTCGAGTGCATAGGATGGAAGAAATTCTTGCCAGCAGAGTTCCCCATACCATTATTACAGTAAAGATTCACGACAAGATTCCTGCAATATTATAAGAAAAAGATGATGGAAGTATGTCTCAAAAATTGAAATTATCTATAAATATGGATAGAATTTGCTAGGGTGGACAGTTGCAACGGCCACAATATGTACAAAGCTGAACGCATTACATACTGTCGACCTTTATTTGATTGCGAACCTGAGCCTCTCACCACGGAGTTCTTAAAGCTCGAAACAGTGTTAAAGTGACATCAATCGCAAAATTGTCATTACAAGGTCCCACAAGAAATTACGAAGTTTTGTGCTATAATAATATAGAATGGCTCACGACTTTATGTTTACTTTGGACATATGTCATACATCGAGTTTTGGGGCACTCTTCCGAACATTAAGGCTAAAATAGTTATCAACATACACTAAGGACGTCAAAGTAATTTCTCCTTATGCCGCATAGAGCCAAGACTCGCACTATGTGTTCTTCGGTTTCGCCGTCTTGCAAATAAAGGCGTCATTCAGATTTCTAATTAATTCTAAGTTTATGTAAGTGACACAGAAACCGGCAGTGTCACGTTAAAAAGTTGATCAGTCTACTAAGGTTAAAACATGATTGGACTTATTTCGAAGACGAAGCTTGTGAAGTCCGATTATACTGCGAGTTACATCGCTATTATTTATGCGAGGTCAATGAAAGCTGCAATAACAACTGTGAAGATGATTCGCATAGCACCACAGACACCTATGCATGAGAGTCTTTGAAGCCATTGCAACTTTTATATGGTGGTTTTTCCTTTTGTCTTCTTTTTGTCCACTTCACCATAGTACTTGACTCTTGGGGATATTCCTAAAACGTGATCAGACATGCGGCTACTAAGTTATATGGCTTTGGTAACTTCAGTAATTTTTTGTCACTTATATGTGAGTTCCAATTTAGTTTTTTGTCTAGAACTTATACGAGTACTAGATATTTAACTTTATCGGAAAAGCATTCTGTATATGTGTTATTTGGAGGGATCTGGTCCAGACCTACCTTATTTCTACGACTGAAAGGGTATAGTAAAGCCTTTGTAAGATTAATTGAGAGGTTTTCTCCAATGCACCAGTCAGACACTACTTTATGGACATGCTACTCGTATATTCTGTTGCAAATTTCTTTTGAAGCAAATTCGATGCTCCATTTCGTTATATGTGGTCTAGATTTTTCATAAATAGTATGGTATGTAGCGCCACCATGTTATAGTTTATCGTCCAGATTTTTGCAGAAATAATCATTAATCATTGTTCCGTAACATAGGCTATTAACTGGAACGCAATTGAAAATTACACCAAACATTATACTTTTGTGAGTATTATTGAATCTCATTATTCATTAGAACTTTATGCGCAACATCAGGAGTACCAAGCGCAATTAGATAATTATGAGGACCGACAAAATCGCGTTTTGCTTCTATACCCCCAATTTACAGTTATTTGTCAAATACAAACGTCAAAGAACTATTAAAAATGACAGCACGGTTTGAAAAATATCCACATTCTAATATTTATTAGTCAAAATAAAACCACTATTCATATTCGACACTCTTGGTGCTGCCGAAAACATCCAAATCCAAAACAAGATAACAAACAAGGATGGAATGATGCATCTAACATACAATACATGACTAAAAGGCAGTAAAGATTGGATTACTCGTGGAAAGTTTTTCTGAAGGAAGTACACTAAGTCAGACTTATGGGCAGATGATCCACAAATCAGCACAATTTCTGTCGTGTCTTGTTCGATATCAACAAAAACTAGTCCGCTTTAAATTCAACGACATTTTAAATGGCCTAGAATACACTGTATGAAATAAACATTCAGGATACGTAGTGCCAAACTATTCAATATTTTTACCTACATTGGATGTGATCAACCTTTTATTAAATTCTAAAAAGGCAATTAGGAAACGGGAAACGGTTTTTACAGCGTCTGTGCTTCCATCCTTATGATTCTTTTATTATTCCATATATTTAAATGTATGATTGCTCATCATAGGTAGTTAATGAAATGCTCTACCATCTCTGAGAAAATGAGAGAATATAGAGTATGAACTTTCAAATCGATATTTGTATATTGTGGCCTGCCTTTCAATGAAGTAGGTAAAATTCCTTCATGACATTATTTTAATAGCTTTTCTGCTGTTTTCTGCGGAAACCGCACTGGTATTCACAGGTGAATGTGGTATTAAATTAGCATAGCATTTCCATATCATTTTAATATGATGACAGATATACTATTTGTTAGCTTTTATTGCATATTCAATAGAGTATATTCATTCTTCCATACTATGCTCTACACTAAACCCACACATAGCTTTAAATAACTACGCGGCCAATCTGTTGGGCTTGGTGTTTTAATTTTTTACTTTTCAGACCCTTTACTGCTATGTCAACTTCGTCTCGGCTCAGGACAGTTACTAATTATTCACAAGATTTGGATTTTCTTTGTGCTGTTAACTAATACGTCTCCCACTGTCCACAGTTGCGCACTCTAAGATGGCAAGATCTTCCCTTACTGTGTTGTCCCTCGAGGTTGGAATTCAAATTTCTTCGGCCAGGATAATGAGTATTTTTCAGTTTGTCACTGTTTGTTTATTGTACGAATACCTCTTCCGGGACCAAAAATCAAAATGAATAATCTTACGATTAGAATGATCTAGGATAATTACAGAGCAGGGCTGCGTTTCATCTCCAACTAGGTGTCATTATCATAGTTTACAATGATTAAGCTAGACAAAATTACTTTAGTTGTCCATTGTCTCTGTCGTGGTCCTCCGTGTCCTTTTTTGTTCACAATACACATTTGAAGTTACCTTCAATCACAAATACACTCATTTTTCCCGCTTATGCTCCATACTTGCAAACTTTAGAAAACTAAACAATTTTCGAACAATTTTCTCAATTATTATGTTGAAGAAGTTACTCGTACATGATAGCGTAGTACCGTACCTACGAGTATAATATTCAATTATATGGCATATTAGGTCTCAGAAAGATTACTTTCGACCTTTACGAAACTGCGAGTGTTCTCAATCGGCATTCTGCACAATCTGGGGAGCTTGATAAGCCAAATCAAATGGTAGTGTATAGCTCGTCCTTATAAATGGATTTCTTAAGCTTCTTCAAGGGTCCACCATAGTGTAAATATTTGGTCAATTGAGGATCTACCAGGAGTTCAACCGGCCACCACAAGAATCGAGAACCTGCCAGTTGTCAGCCTAGCGTCATTTTATTATAATTTCGGGTAAAAATTCCTGTTTTCACCTGTTTACTTTCATAAATTTTAATTTTCTTTTTTCGGATTGGTTGTAAGCCTAAGGTGGCTCGGCTGTTACCTGATCTACTTTTACTGGCGTTAATTGATAATTTTTTGTTTTTACCGGCGAGTTTCTTACTCACTAAAGATACCTCACTGCGATATTAATGTTTATGTTACCGCAACTACGTGTCGACTTATCAAGCAGTTGTCTTATTATAATAATAGAATCGTTTAGCAATACAAGTTAACGCGGTTTTATTTTATCACTCTAGGTTCAAAACGTTGGTTCTTTGGAGACGGCGCAATAGGTTTCTCTCGTCCGGAATTTGTATGACTGTCCATTTAGTCGAATATCGTGTTTTCTCGCGAAGTTTATTTTTCGACAGTAGGACTTCCGAGGTCCCGATGTAAGTCGTCATTTCTTATGTGCCAAGGTACATGGACAACCTCTCTATGCACTTCATTCTAACAAGTTTATAAAATATTAGAATTCGTTTTCATAACCTCAAAGTTTTATACCATGGGTCCACATCGGCTTTAGCATTTGCTTTTGAATATAAGAACTACTTGTTTTCTGTATTTTTGTATTTTTTTGGAATTCGTTACATTTTAACTTTGCGTTGAGTGTCAATCCAAGTTATTCAGCCTCGTTTGTAAATGGAATACAGACCGAGTTTATGATGATATGTACCCTGCTCGATTTTCTGTGTGTAAAACGAGAGGGGGCAAAATTATATGGGACTTGGGGCAAGAGCATACAATGAGACTGGTATCAAAATAAAGCTGAGCGCTGGTACATTAAAATTGTGAAGTTTTATGAAAATCGTATGTGGGGATTTCGAGATTTTCTTGTGTGTTGTTCATATTGTGGGTGGATCTTCTGATGATTTTTATCCGTTTATATGTATGTACACAAAATCATATATCATAAGAAGCGTAAGACAAACATACATGTTTTTGGTATTAAATGAAAGTTGATTTCACTAAGGTTCTGATAATTTATATGATTCCAAGATTTTCAGTTTTTGAAATAAATCAATCTAACTCAATCTTACGAGCTTACAAGTAAAGTTTTTTCTTTAAAAATAATTAATTTCTGAAAAATCTTCAGTGAGAGCGTACATGATAGAGCATTATTCAAGTTTTAATTTGGCGTATAATAGCTTAAGATTCAGCCAACAATAACTCAGACAATCACTTTCAAAGTCCTAAGTGGTGCAAATCAATAACCATGTACTCAATATGTATGTAAGTACATAGTAAGTAACATATCTACATGTTTTCTTGGAAGAAATTGAAAAAATTATGCTGTTCTTTATCCAAGACGGTAACATTATTATGCAACTGATCAAAGCTATGCAAGTATATACATACATATGTAGGATTTAGGAAAAACAAAATTAAGAGACCTTGTTTTTAAAATAAGTTTATTGAGAATGGTACGGTTGATAACAGTCAGTGATTGTTACGGCTCATTAAAGTATTTTTCACCAGCTTGGTCATCTATTAAAATTGAATGTAGAATAAAGGTATTTCCATAGTTGCTTGATGAGGAACATACCCAAGACACACCACAAAACTCTCATAACGTAACCTCAACATTTGACAATTCTCATACCAACCAGACAAATGCAATAATAAGCTTTAATAGGATTGCTTCCATTAGCAACATTAGCCTCATTGCTAACGAGAATGTGTATAGACATAACTCTAGAAGTTATATGTCGAGATTTTATACGACCTTTTAACAAGTAATTGTTTCCTTTTAAACTCTGGTGTCCTGTGGTAAATTTTGCTATATTTGAACGTTTAGCTACAGATGTTCTCTACAATATGAAGAAGCTTGCTTTATTTGATAATTTCTGAGAGATATTTTACGTAGGCTCTGACAAACTTATGGGTGGCTCAAGTGGTAGTATATTGGTTTCCAAATCAGACGAAAAACTTTTTTTTTTCAGGCGAGAGATGAATTATTGCCCAGAGTACAAAAAAAAAGTCCAACTGCACTAATAATTTAGTCTCCACATTAAATGTGGGATGCCATTGAGTAGCCACTGAGTCCAAAAATTTCTTTCTTTCTCGCTCTGTCCCATTTTCCTAAAAAACTGACGTGCTCAGCCATTTTAAGTGCAGTAATACACATTTGAGTGTTAAGTTCTTAAAAAAAAAACGTATTGTAGTAAGGTAAAATTAATTAGGTTTGCAATTTGCGCTTCTCAATACTTTGAAACACTGCTCTTCTTGGATTAAGGACATTTTCTATATAAAAATCGCCTAGGTGATTGGGAGTATTTAATCTGCTCAAAGCGATTTGCAGCAGCGCATAAGCATCATCTATATCTTCGATCAGTGGGTGACACTTGTTCCAAATTGATGAAGATATTTTAAAACCAAATGAAGAGAAGTAGGATTTCGGAACTCCTGACGGAACAGCTTAAAATTTGTCTTAAAGCGTTCATTTACAACTTCTGCAATCCACCTACACATCATGATTTGTTAGTTTGAAATGTGATTCTAGTGTTGAAATTAAATCTGTGAAGCCTCTATCGAGAATGAATTCTTTCATCATGCTTTCTGAAAAACTGTCTCATCTCCCCATTTTCACTTCCGAAGAGCTTGTTCGTTATTGAAGTATCCGAATCATTGGCAGCATACGGACCCAACACTTCAAGAATATGTCCATCATAGCACGTTATACGACATGGTTTAACCAAATTCTGATACTTTTGGATGTACGATTAAATATCAGTGCCGTCAAAAATGACTCTAGCTGGCCTATCATTTTCAGATATTTTAGAGTTGCCAAAAAATCAATTCGGAAAAAATTCTAGCAACGTCTTGAACACTCATATGTTCCAAGGTCAAATAGCGTGGTACAAACTATCTCGATAAGCAGGCTCCTAGTAGTGGAAAAATACCATTACAGTGTTTTACAGGATATGTTAAGCTATAAAGAAAGCCTACGATTACTATCGCTGTTCTTAATTTCAAAAAGTTCAGTGCTTGAAATTGGCGGTACGTGGCTATGTAAATCTCTGAACTATTCTGGACTTAATCCTACCCTATACTGAAATAAATGCAGGTTCATTTCGTTGATATTATGAAGATTGATTGGATTTGCAGCCATGTTAGTAACAATCGACATCATATCATCCATTTGCTCCCCAGTAAAATCACGAAATTCGGTAGGTACTATTGGCTAAGTGCGCCCAATCACGCATATAATTTGTGATCAGTTAATAACGTGTATAAACTGCTGAAAATACTTTTTGTTCAGAAACAATCTGTTCTTCACGTTCAATAAGGATAATATCAAGGCGATTTTGATCTTCTATTCGCTGCCTTTGCCATTGCCATTGCAACAAAATATTTCTTTAGGGGTAGTTTTGTGTAATATTATGAGATGTAATCGACTTCAGCGAAGAACAACAACACAAACCTACCGATGTATGCCCAAATTCTCGCAACGGGCTACGATCATTCATCAATCTAAGCCTGTATAAAATCTGGCGGCCTTCAAAACATATCCAACTTGTATCTAAAAATAATATAAATCAAGTATATGCATAAGCTTCATATTTATACATATGTAGAGCGTACACGTGCGGACGTTTGTCACACATAGGGGTTCCTGTACAGGCAATTCAAATCTGAACTGTATATCTAATCTCGTCAACTAACAGAAAAGAATATGCTTGACCTTACCTCTCGGAGAGAAATCCAATTGTTTAAGACATATCGCAGAGAACTTGGGAACTCTATTATGTTAGTAATACGCATGTAGTGCTGTAATCGTATTGAACAATTAAAACATTGATTACCTGAATTCACTTCAATATTTAGACTTTTTCGACACAAATTATCGACACGAATATCAAAAAGAAGCAAACGTATGCGCACTGCAAGATGACTGCATAGAAAGTGACAATCAACAGTTATCTAACAATAGATATGTATATTCTTGCCTAGCTTTGGGCAGGTGCGAAGTAATGTTAAGCACACTGTGATTGATTTGCACCACTTAGGATTTTGAAAGTGATTTTCTTAGTTTTTGTTGGCTGAATCTTGCACTATTATACACCAAATTAAAGCTTGAATAATACTTTTTCATGTAGCGATACAAAAGAGATACGCTCAGGCTAAAGATTTTTCGGAAATTAGTTATTTTTAAAGAAAAAAACTTCACACAAGAAAATCTCGAAATCCCCACATACGATTTTCCTAAAACTTCTCAGTTTTAATGTACTAACGCTCAGCAATCTCATTGTCCATTCATGTACTTTATCGAGAGGGCTTTTCAGTTTCTCCACTATTTCTTCAATAGTTTTATTTACTGCTAGTATAGCAGTGTCATCGGCAAACGTAGCTAGAACGGTCCCTTCTTGGGTTATGTCTCGGGAACATAGGAGATACAGAAGTGGGCCGAGAAGACTTGCCTGAAGTATGCGCCGGCTAAAATCTCCTTGAACTACGATACTTCACTTCTGAGCCTGACACGGAAAATTCTATTCTCGAAATACTCGTACTTTGTTAGTATATCGTAAAAGCTCAGTGGGAAGACCTGCCGTAATTTGAAATCCAAGCCGTCATACCATAGCTTATCAATAGCTTGCGAGACATCAAAGAATACGTTTGAGCAAATCTTTTTATCCTTCTAAAGTTTTCTCAATTATGTTGATGATTCTATGCACCTGATTAATAGTTGGATGCCTACTCCCGAACCCAATCTGGTGATTAGGGATAAGATTTTTTCTACTTTTCATACTTTTCAGAATTATCCTCTCAAAAATGTTCGATAAAATTGGGAGAATTGAAATCGGTGTATAAAACTTCTTTTCATTCGAAGGTTTTCCCATTATGACTTCAGCAACTTTCCATTGACTCGGAACATATCCTAGCATCAGTGCGGCGTTCATAACACTGCGTGACAAGTTTCGATTTTTTTTGTGTAACATTAGTAAAATAAGGTATTACTTTATCAATTGGGAATTCTATTTAAGGATATAGCAATGATTATCTTGTAACACGTACCGTTTCCGTGTTATGGATACGAGAATTAATATCAAAATACGTACAAAATTAGAAGTGATAAAATAATGTTTATTGGCATTGAAACTTAAAAATTCAAAAAGGAAAACTCATTTAATTCATTCAAATTATTATTATAAAACATCTTATTTATTATAAAACATGTATTCAGCTTTTATGTTCGTGACTTGTTGAAGACCAACAATAATCCCTTAACATGGCTGCATCCCATCGACCTCGATAAAGTTCTTCGATCGTCTTTTGTCCTGCTGAAAGCGTTTTCCTTGTTTGTCACTCAATGCTCCAAGGTTTTTTGGACAAAAATCAAAATGTGAATGCAAGAAATGTATGTTCAATGGCATTCTGCAACCTAAATCCTTATATGTTTTGAACAACTTTGTGACTAACATTTCAGAATTGTCGGCTCGATGATTAACTAAAAACCCCTTTATTAGAGCTTTCAATGATGTCCAAGCTGATAGTTCCTTTGTATTTAGTTTAAGGTCAAAATTGACATCGTTTATAAGTTTTCGTATTTGCGGTCCAACACATATATAGAGTCTTTAAGTTTTTCATCACTTAATTTAGGGAATACAGATTTTAAATGTAAAAAACCTTCACCAGTTTTGTCCATAGCTTTTACGAAATTCTTCATTAAACCCAGCTTTATGTGTAAAGGTGGAAGAAAAACATTTTGTAGCTCAATCAGAGTTGAATACTTGACATTTGATTGTTCAACCAAATTCCGATCTCATCGGCCAATCTCTAACCAAGTAGTGTTTTTCTGTAGCTTGACTGTCCTACATACACAAAAAGAAACAATACTTTGTAAAGCCTGTAATCCTAGTAACAAGGCTATCACTTTTAAGTCAGCACAAACTTTCCCACTTGAGTATCTATACTTTATTAAGGTTAATACAAATTGAATATGCTACAACTATGAAGGGATTCGCTACCATTATTTAGAAGAACTGCTTTTAAACTTGTTTTAGATCTATCAATAAAGAGACGCCATTCATTTGTTCTTAAGTAATTCATTCATCAATCCGTTAATGTCATTACAGTAGCATATGGTTTCGTTCTATGTGAAGAAGGAAGCTAAGATATCTTAGATTCTGGTGATAACAGATTCCATTCTTGTAGTCTAGAACCGAGAATTTCAGACTGTCTGATGGATAAATTTAAGTCACAGAACAAATCATTCAACCCTTACTGCTGAATCATGTACATCATCATACATATACAGATATTTCCTTCTCTAGCGCATGAGTTTTTTCACGGTCATCCTCATCATTTGACTTTCCACATGGTTCTTGTGACCTTGGTGTGGCCACAGGAAATTCTTTATTATGAGGTATTGGCATGGACGCAGAAGCTACTTTAAGGTATTCTATTTTGTTTTTAATTTTTTTTAAAACCCTTTGACTTTAATTAAACAAAAATGACAGTCATCATAATGATTCACTTGTTTACGCCAAATCATTGGAATAGCAAATGGCAACGACACCTTTTTCCCACATAACCATTCGATAAGTGTAACGTAACACGAGATATAACACAATTTCGGAATCCATTCTTTGTCTTTTTTTATAGAACGATTAAAATAAAGTTGATAAGCCTGCTTTACTTTTTCAGTTACAGCCCTTGCTTGGGCCTTTACAATATATGGGCCACACACATAACAAAATTTATTGGGGCAATTTTCACAAGTGCGACGACCGATTTTTTCCATATTTAGTTTATAGATTGTATTGTACTTTCACTTAAAACTATCTCAACACAACTTAAATCACTTTAGAATTAAATTATTCCGATTGCCAACCGACCGAGCAAGACAAATAAATTGAATTATTGGTGCACTTAACACATAAAGGTAGCTTTTGTAAATGCGTCAATAACACGAGAATTTGTCGACAGTCGAGAATTTGATGGGGCAGTTTTGCTTTCCATTAATATTTTAAGTAACTGTAAAGAAACAGTTACACATATCATCACTCATGTTACCAAAAACCTTGTCACGAGGTGTAATATAAAGAATAATGCTTCTCTAGGCAGCATTTTAAGGAGTTCTGCGGTTAATAAGTCGTAACCGGGAGTTTTTTTTTATTTTAATTTCTTTATTTCAGTGCTAAGTTCCTTTAGGGTTGCATTTGTTATCGTGTAACTTTCTGACGCACTTTCCGATTCCGATTCACTTCGCCCATTCGTTGTTGTTTTTTCTAACTGGTGACGAGGAGGTTACCCAAAGCAAATAATTAGATTGATTTTTTGTCAAGCATTCAACATAGGTGTCTACAGTACGGATTTTGAAGTTTTTAATGGTCTCTCTCAGCAGGTTACATAGGTTATTTTTTCCCTTATCATTTCTTTTATCTAGACCGTAGCTCGTTGGTTTCTTCCTTTAATAAGGTATATGTTATTGCACGCGGCGTATTGAACGATTTCATCGAAGTGATCAACCTCGATTTCTAGTTCCTAAGATATCTGAAGTGATACGTTCTGTTCTACATTTCGTTCAATTTCTTTCTTGAAGCCTTCCCAATTGGTATATCTGCCAGTTAGCCTTGCTGCTTCTTGGTTTTTAGTTAGAATTATACTCTTTGTGAAAATAACTGGAGAATGATCAGAGGAAAGGTCAAAGCTTTCATTAAGTTTTATGAAAATGTTAGATATTTGTTTTGAAACGAAGAAATCACAAGATCGGGTATTTTTGTGGTATCAATTAATCAGTATGTCGGTTTGCTCGTCGAACGGAAGTCACAAATGTGTTCTATACTAGCTTCATAGTGGGAAGAATTTTGACCCTCAGAAGGCGTGTTTTGCATTAAAATCACTGCCAGTAATAAAAGTAGATGCAAGTGATTTAAATATATTTTTGAAGACACTCTTTTCGAGCGCGGATCTCATCGGGCAGTAAATGACTGAAATAGTAAGGAAGCTATGTCTAGTTCTTATACATGATTATTTGCACGGATTCGAGCTCTGTTTTAAGGACTTCAGTATATTCAATAGATTCTTTAATATACAAGGGGGACGGATGATGGTCCTTAAAGCCTCTTATGTTTGCGCATAATCTCATTTCATATGATTTTTCGCAAAAGAAGCAAACATCACAATTCTACTCTCGTATGAATATTTTGAATACATTAAGCTTTTGTAAAAGTCCGTTAGCATTCCCGGCAAGTATTTTGAGTACGCGTTCCATATTCATGTTCCCAGTTTATTTCACTTATTGTGGCAGTTATTTTCGAGTTTAGCTAACTTCTCGAGAATGAGTTTATTCTATGAGAAGCAGGGTCCGTCGAGGTTTCTCTTAATGGTCTTTCTTCCATCACGTTTTCTTTTATATTTTTGTGATCGGAATTCGACGGCTTTTCTCTAGCTATTTTAAATTTATCGGTCTTAGGCTTTTGAGTGCATATTTTGCGGCTTTAGGAATTTATCTCGCCTTTTTTGCAATTCCCAGGCTACTTTGCAACCTCGATAGTTAACTGGGTGTTCTCTTTTGCAATTACTACACGTTGTAGTGGTTTGCTTGCTTACTTCACAGTCTTTGAAGAGCTGATTTTCTGCCCATTTCACACAACGTGGCTCTTGAAAGTAAGTATGAAAAGAGAAAGGATGCGTTTTACTGCAATTTCCTTCTCCTCCGATTTTGGTTTTTCTCGCTTTTCAATGTTTACCGCATCAAGAGATTCAAAATGCCTATCTTATAGGTCACAGTCTTTTTGTTGCACGACTGATGAAGCCTTTTCAACACAATAGCTGCGACACATATTTTGTTTCCGATTTGTTCTAATAAGTGTACCATTGCTCGGTACTAAACTTTCGAGACAGTAAGCGAAAGCTGCCAGCGTCTTTGACGTTGGCTTTCCCCACGTTGTTTTTACATGAATAATTAGATCGCAACAACGTCTTCAATATGTTTTGAAATTTGTTGTCATCCGCAAACCCAATAAGTTTCCTTCGGAATGAATATTTATTACGTAATTTTTTCCGGCTTATTTCACTTCGCTTCTTGTTGAGTGATGATTTTGTGTGAGGAACCGGCTCTCCGTTTTTTGCCTGGTCGTTTCTGCAGTATCCAGTCTGTTTCACGACTTAAGTCCTCTTCGTTTATTTCATAGGTTGCTTTAGCTGACGAGTTACAACTTATTAGACACACTTTCCGAGTTTGCGATATACCCTTTTTAGTTTCGTCTTTGACTTTTAGTCTTTCTAGCTCTTTCTTGAGTTATTCGCAGAGCATTTCCGCTTTAAAAAGCGGTGTCGTCGGACTTCTTATATTGCACGTAGTTACTTGATATCAAGGTGGTGCGGATCCCGATAGCCCTCTTTCCAAAGGGGTTTATTAAATGCATTAAATAACTCTCTCCAGAATAAGTAAAGCTGATTTCCGTAAAGGATCTATTTTGGAGCAAAGCTGGTCTACTACCATGGGTAATAATTCCTCCTGTTTTGTCCATAGCATGGTTTGTATACTCTACACGCTCGGTATACAGAGGGTGGATTTTAGTCGCTTCTTACAACAGGCATGCCTATCTCGGGTATATTCTGACCCCATACCCGAAGGAGTAATGGGGAATAGCGGGATAATGAAGAGTTGCGTGTTCAGGCACATACTGTAGACGGAGCCTTCCAAGCGCCCTGGGGCATCTTTTCATTTTATAACATAAAATGGCGCAACAGTTTTTGTTGTTTAATGGAATGGGGCAGAAAATAGACTATGGTCTACATACGCGTTAGTATTTCTGAAACTATAATATGTACATTCAGTATATGGGTACGTCCACTGATCAGCCAATTGGCAACTTGATCATCTGGCGTTAGCTAGATTACCGCATAAAGAAATGCATTTGAGAAGGAAACTTGTGTTACCTGTGAACATACATATTTCGCATAACCATTCTTAAGCTGGGCATATTTCCTCCTAGAATATACTTCAGAAGATACCTTTTTACAGGTAGTTTAGCAAGAAACACATGATCCATTTTATGTGGGGTGAATTTTAGGTGTCCTCTTAGATATATGTACGTTTAGACATTCCACACAGTCGGATTTATTATATTTTTATCGTGTATTTGATGTAGTGGATAGCGGATCAATTTTTATTGAATGAATAAAGAAGCTTGTTGCTTAAAATACAAGGGTTGGCCGACAAATTTTAGAATGTGACAGCACTGATTCTTTTGACGTATCCAAATATCGTATTCATAAAATTCGAAACTTTTTGTGGTAAGAAGTGCTACTGTTTCTAAAAGAGCACTTAGTGATTTCGTTTTTAATTGTTTTGTTTAAATTGTTTAAATTAACAATTTAGTCAAAAAATGGAATTTTCTCGTGAAGGATTCCGTTGGATAATTTTTTATGATTTTAAATGTGGTCTAACTCCATAACAATGCATAGACCGATTTCGTATTGCTTTTTGTGACGAAATACCGTCCAATGCTACAATTTATAACTGGCTAGAAGAGTTCAAATCAAATCATAGATCATATTCGAGTCAGCCGCTGCACCTCTATGCCCGAAATCGTACTTAAGCTTTAGTGATATAAAATTTCTTATGAGTTCAATACTCTGGTCATGGCCATGAGTTTTATTTATTTTACAAGCTCGTGAATGGTGCCCTTGCTGTGCTGTTGTTCAGAGAAAATTGATGCCATAAGTGTCATGATTGAAATTGATCGGCATGTAGCATACCGTGAGATAGAAGCAACCTTGCGCATTAGTAAGACCTTAATTCAATAAAAATTGCATAAACATTTAGCTGTAAAGAAGCTTTGTGCTATATAGAAACTACACAACTCGACCGATGCTCAACAAAAGGGTCGTGTCAAATGGTGGAAAGAAATGCTAAAGAAATTCAATCCTGGTTCTTCGAAAAACGTGTACAGCATCGTTACAGGAGACGAAATCTGGATATACTCGTATGAACACGATTCTAAGCGACAATTGGCTGTTTGGGTATTCCAAAATGAGCAAAAACGCTTCTCGAAGCACTTCGAAAAAAAATGATCGCTTATTTTTTCTGTAAATCGAGTAATATTAGCTATATTATTAGTAGTGGCTTTAGAGGATCGAAGAACTACACAACAATTTGTTTCCCGGAAGTCATCAATGAATTGCGTAACACAAACAAAAAATGGGGTGTCCTCCTCCATCATGACAATGCTAGTTCATACACAGACAGTGAAACAATTACATTTTTGAAATTTCGAAATGTCGAATTAATAAGCCATTGCCCATATTCTCCTAATTTATCGACTAATGACTTCTTTTAATTCCCGTTCTTAAAAAATAAAATGCGTGGTCAACATTTTTCAATTCCAGAAGAGGCTGTAGAGTCGCCCAAAAAGCATGTTTCTGAGGTGTCGGGTTCAGAATAAATATTTCGAAAACCGATTCTATCTAATGGAAAAGTGCATGAGTTTTGAAGGAGAATACTTTGAAAAACAATAAAGCATTTAGAGTAATATATTCGTGTTTTTTCTTACTTTTTCTAAAAACTTATCGGACAACCCTCGTATGGGTTTGGATTCAAAAGACCCATTTGACAAACTGTGCTGATTGATGGTAATCAATCTGTAAATTCTGTAAATTACTTAAGAAGTCAATTGTTGTAGCTTAAGTATATAAATAAAAAAATCCTGCAAATAGGTAATACAATCGTTACATGATATTAGTAGTTGTATGGAAATTCAAGTGTCAATTCTTGGCCACAGCAGTACTCGGGTTAAATAAAAAGTAATTAGAGCAACGATTTTTTTTTTGTTAATTGTTCTGCAGAAAACTATTTAAGCAGAGCCTTCAACAAGCGTAATCCATTTCTTATTGCCTGTCAGACAAAAGGGAACGGACAAATGTGAATAATTGGGGCCAGTGTACTCTGGAGGAAGGGCCTAGTTCTGGTTGTTAAATAAATGTCCAAAGTTATCCCTTGTCCGTTTTTTTGTTTATCTTGTAGGACATCTCATAAATGAGTATACAAAGGACTTTTTCACCCGAACTATACTGGTATTGTGTTGAAATTATGCATGCATACCTGCGGGAAGGCTGCTGGCTGAGTAAAACTGAATCTGATTTAAAACGCCCTCGACATGGTACTTGTAGTAGTTTGCAAAGGGATTAAATATGTTCAGAGGCAGAGTAGATCCATTCTCCCTAAATTTTGCAGTATGATTTCAGGTTTGAAACAACTTAGACACAATTGTGGGGCCAAAATTCTTCGCCATTCTTATTGTATTATAATATGAAAAAAACCCTTTGAGACGATATACGTTTGTATTTGTATACCTATATGTATGTATCCGTATACCGGATGTCGTTCAATTGTTCTCATTCTGTGCTAGAATTTCGTTATCCTCCGGCACAGTTAGCAAAAAGTTTGCATTGTGTTTGCATTGCCATGAAGCAGAAGTCAAGGCCTAACTTCAAAGTTAAGTTTTTTTTTGTTCGCCTTTTTCTGTCTGTCTTTAGGATGACTTTGCAAAGAAAAAAAAGGTATACATAACAACCTGAACCGTCGGACCAACAGGATGAGAAACACAGGAAAAACAAAGTGAAAAAAAAAATAAAAATAAAAATAATCCGCAAAACAACAGAGAACATATCGAACAGAGAAGAAATTTTAAAGTGAGATAATGGCCATATAATTTTCCAGGACCATTCCTTGAAACCCAGCAAACTGGTACTCTGATTGTTTTTGCCCTTCTTATCGGTATCTGGAAACGCCACCAATTTATTCCGAAACATGCTACTTTGTGGGCATCGATTTGATCATAAGAAATAAACGCGACTGCCTTTAGTTCAGGTGATGTACGCGTATATACATATACATACATACAAATAGGTATGTATGTTCATACGAGTATATTGTGCTGCGATTTTATAAGCTCCAAAGCAATGGCTTCTCTCAGTTTCCGTTTAGCATTGTGTCTTAAGGTAGGCGCTTCTGTATGGACTACTAATACTTGGAGGATTCCAGATTGTACATAGTCAAAAGTATATATGTATATACATATGATGATACCGCAAAACGATGATTCTGGTTGGGCGAAACAGCGAAACAATCAAAAGGACTATGGCGATGTCAATGGCAATGGCAGTGTTGATGATGCTGATGATGATGATGATGATGATGGCGGTGCTGCTGCGGTGAAAGAAGTGCTGTCAACGAGTGCAAATATCAGAGTCATCAGTGAATATGTTCTTCGCGGGTAATGCCTACAAGGTAAAGGCGCCAACAGAAGGGCCCTTAATTTATCTTGCATGCCATGTTTCTACAATGGCTTCACCGGATGCTGTATAATGCGCGATTTTTCGCTATAGCAGTCGCATTATTTCCACCGTTTGCATTGTTTCTCAACTTTCGCGTTGTCCCGATGACTCGATGTATTGTGTTTGAAATTGATTTCCCGATTATGGTTTTCGTTTTTATTGCAAAAAGTAGCTAACAAATAACAAATACAACATGAAATTGGCATCACTAATACACAAAGTAATTCGCAGATATTTTTAAAGTACACAGTTAATTTGAGACACGTTTAGCCACTTATACGCTCTTTGACGTTGGGTTATGACGATAGATGAAACACTTTTTCCTTTTTACTTCATTCTGTTATTACTCGTATGATCGATCTCGAAGATCACCCCATAAAAAGAATCGAACGGGGTACAATCGTAGCTCCGAGGATGTCGCCAATTGATACCGCCGATTACCGCACTTAGCGCGCAAGAGATCGATTTTTTGATGCCCTGTGTAGCAGGAGGCATCATCGTCCTGAAACTAAGGTACCAAGTCCATGTCTTCAATATCAGCCCACAAAAATTCAGTAATCATATCTCTGTAGCGCTCACCGATGACCAGAATGGCATTTCCAAGAGCATTTTCGAAATAAAATGGGCCAGTAATGCCACCACTTCAAAATCCCCAGCAAACTGACACTATTTGCAGATGCATTGACTTCTCGACAATCACGTGCATGTTTTTCGATCCCCAGATGCGGCAATTTTGTTTTTAACATTGCTGCCGAGATGAAAATGCGCCTCGTCGGAAAAAATTATTTTTTGGCCCAATTCGACATCCATTTCGAGCTGCTGTGAGTTCCAAACTGAGAAGTGATAACGAAGCGTGTGGTTGTTTGCCTTCAATTGCTGAGTCAATTGGACTTTGTAAAGGGTTAATCGGAGATCTTTTTTTTTATGCAAAATTCTCATCAGACTGGTGCGTGAAATGTTAAGTTGTTGAGATCGATGGGGAGTCGATGTTCATGAATTGAGTCGAACACTCTCGGCCACAGCATCTATATTCTCGTCGGTACGTAGCGTACGACTTTGGAGATCGTGAGCATTATCCGCTATGAGCCACTTTCATGAACTTATTCCATGAACTTGTGTACTCGTACAACACGCGTGGTGGGTGCTTCATTTCGGCCAAGTTTTCTTTTCAATAAACGCACTATTTGGACAACACAGCACTCACTTTTAAAATAAGTTAGCAATATTTCCCAACATTGTTCAAGCGTAAAGCGATTCATTTCACTCTGCGGAGGTATGATACTGACTGGCAATCAATATTTCGAGCCGGAAACAGTTATGAGTGTCAAAATAACATATGATTAAAAAAAACTTCTATTGTACCCGTTATTTAGTGTGGAACTGAGTTGTTTTTTAGGGCTTAACCCGTTCGTATCTTGTTGTAGCGCATAACAGTAACAGCCAAAATCGAGTAAACTATTGTGAGGAAGTTCAAAGTCGAACGGCAATAATCAGAACCACCAGAGACCACCAGGACCTTTGCCGATCGAGTATACCTTAATCTCATCTCAAAAGAAAAAAGAAAGAACACTAGAAGAGAGGTACTGCCCGAAGAATGAAGTTAAGAAATTTTACCAAAAAATAAAACTAAGATGTGATGAATAGAGAACTGCAAGAATGGAGAAGAAAACCTCATAGTAGATCTACATTTGGTCCTGAAAATTTGGAAAGATTATTTATGCAGAATGTTAAACGGTGATAACGAACAACATCCCACCGTCAGGCAGAATAAACCATTCAACATGAACGATAATAGACAGCATTTTCATCCTCCAGCCCAAGATGAAATAAGAACAGCAATTTCTAAGCTTAAGTCTATTAAATCTGCTAGACCCGATGGCTTAACTACCGAGCTATTTAATGTATCAATGGTTGATTAGATATGGATTATACATCAACTCATCTCTAAAATCTGGGTCAAAGAAAGTCAAATGGAACCTCAGCATTGTTTGTCTGATCCTAAAGAAGGGAGAATTCGCTGACAAAACCGAGACTTTCAATATCAGCAAAACACTTAAACAAGACGAGGCGTTTCGGCATTACAACATCGTTCTTGAAAAAATTCAGCAAAGCTCGTAAGCCAACTCCAGAGCACCATCTTTCAAAAGTCTGTTCAGTTAGTCACATGCGTAGATGAGATTGACATAAAGAAAAGAGCAAACAACTCGCCGTCAATTCAGCGTTTGCGACTATTGAAGTAGTGGTCAATTAAAGAAAAACAAAATACATGCTATCAACATATCTCTCGACCAACAAAAAAGGCATTATTCATACACTGATCATCCCAGTCCTGCTCTACTGGGTAGAAACTTGGACACTGATGAAAGCGGATGAAAATGCTTTCGAGCGCTTCGAGAGATAAGTTCTTCGGGTAATTTTTGGACGCATTTGCATCAATGGGAAATGGAGGAGAGGCGGCATGATGCTGTAAAAATTATTCCTCTGCACACTGATATTTGATTTGTCAAGCTGAATTAAACACGTATTAAGCTACGAACATTTCAGAATTTTCACAATTTAGGTTATTACAAACCAGTTAATCTTCAGATCTAAGTGATTGTTGGTTGTAATCTTTGCATTTTTAAAGGTGAGGAAATATTATCGTGGTTGTGTGGGATTTTTGTATATTGATCGTCAGAAATTTAAAGACCGTTTGTACAGTTCCAAGTGTGAATGTAGTCTATTCAAGTCCGCGTATTCTATTCGCAGATCCAAACGTTGCTGACTTTTCCGATTTTACAGGGACCATCCATATAGAAGGCTCTGGGTTGTTTCGTAACAGTTGGTCCCACGTATTACCCCCAAATAGACCTACTATAACCGCTGCCTCTCGAACAAAATGCCGAATACATGGAAATCAGTAACCTACTCTGGGGAAATGAGAACAGTCGTTGACCCATTACGGGTTCATTAGCCACCATATAAATACTCGTACATATGTTTCAACACCCTGACTGCTCCTGAAAAGTTCTAATTGGCCTTACCTTAAAAAATGTTCAAGTAGCTCATATAAGGTATCTTTAATGCAGACTGTTGTGTTATTGTTGATGACACCGTTGATTTAATTAAGTGATTTCATCTGCCTATTTCTGATGATCAGCCATTTCCGACAGAACATTTTAATTTTCCCCTTATTAGTAATTATTATTACTACGCTACTCGTACTTTTAATTAAGCGTGATACTTGGCGTACTCCCATAGACCCCACCTCTCAAACCACTTATCATTGAGTACATCTTTTCTAAATCGCTTACCATGTGTACAAATTACAACTTCAAACTATAAGGTTTACTTATGCCTATGTTACGCATTTTTGCTCATTAAAATTGTCTGTCAATTGTTTCATATTTTTTTGAATAATAAAATTTCGAGTTTACAGCACAAACTAAAATTTAAAAATTGTTTACACTCTCAAAATTGTAAGCGTTGGCAAGGATAAGACCAGCCAGGTCATCCCTCTATTATAGCTCGACTCTATCAAGACTTCAGACAACTTTCAAGGCATATTACCAACGATTTTTAATGGGGTTTGTTAAATATTGTAGCAAGATGCGCATCTTCCACTAAAGTTTTAGAATATGCTTCAACATTCTCCCACCTTTAAAATTAACCCATTTAAAGCCAATTGTAGCTCAATTTGTGTGTTTTTACCATAACTTTATGAATGTCGGTATAATAATTTCCAGTGCAATACCTACAAATGTAGTCATGTACGAACATCTCTGTGCCAGTTATTGAGAACACCAGTAAGGAAAAGTATTTTATTACCCACAACTATTTGCACATGAAAGTCCTTAACAGCAAATAAGACTCCGCTCTACATGTAATACAATCACAATTTTGCGATTTTATAGTCATACAACTTGTCTCTGATACTAAACGAATGCGGCCGGAGAATAGTTGAATTGGATTCGCCTAATGACAACTACTGCAATAGCAACTTGTGTGTGTCAACCGTCGCCTGAGTCTCGTTAAATTTCTTTCGTGTTCGTACCGGGAATGGCAAGTACATCCATATCCCATGTAATGTAGCGGCCATGATGCCCAATGGTGTGGCAATAATACTATAATAGCTCATCATATTTGCCGGCTTTAATGATCAGGTATCACATCTATTAAACGAGTGCGCTGGGCTATCTTTCGTTTAACTGAAGATACCTCAACACTCCAGTAAACAAGTTTTAATTTATCTTTACCCGCATTACAAGTACTCGTATGTACATCCAGCAATTGAAACCAACAACGAAAGCCCGTATAAGGTAACGCAATGAACAAGCTTCACAGTCAAGTCACACAATCCATGCCGTAGAGTGGATACAACTCAACGACTGCCTAAAAACAAATCAAATCCGTAAATATACTTGTGTGTAGGTATAGAAACGTTTAGGGTCCGAACTAAGCCATTGCGCTCTTGGACAGTATCTTTATATGGGTTTTATATAATATTATTAATTTAAAGCCATGTTATCGGTCGTTTGTTCATCTCTTCGAATGTATTTGCGACAGGTAAGATTCTGATGCTGAATCTCTTTCTGGTTCTGATTTTGATTCGAACTCGGATTCGGATTCTGGGTCCAATACGATCCAAGTCCAGCCTTGTGGTCAACTTGTAGTTAAGTATGCTGTGGAGTTTTTTATACTTGTTTAATCGGAGCCGCCTGTCCGGGCATGTTTTATAGCTTTGCCATCAATTTTGCTCTTAACAAGATCGCTTTGATGCTGCTGATGATCTCTGATTGGTGCCGCTTATCATCCCAGCCGCCAATATCCTTCTTATGGAGGGCTAAATTGCAATATATCTTGATTCTCCCATGTGGATCTTTTGCTTGGTATTTCAAAGATGATTATAGATTGAATGACATTGTTGAGTATTCTGGTTGTAAGTGCTATTGTTAAACTGGGGTGATCGCCATAGCATCGCTTGGTGATCTTGTGCATTCTTAATAGAGATTCTAATGTTAGAGTGATGGTTTTTATCAAACCTTGGAATGCCGCCATTGAATGTGATAAATATTGGTGCGACCTCTATGCGCACTAAACAATTACAGTGCAATGCGAATGATCGGACTCGGAGAATGAGAGAAACTCGCTGGGTGAATGCAAGGAATGGCACGCTATGATTTACTCTGCTAATTGCCAGCTGCTGGACACAGCTCCGAGTAAAGACCACCTGAACGGAAAATCTGGTTGCGCTATGTTCCGTCCGGGTGATGGAACACTTGGTGGATGACCAACAACCAGATACGAGTATTGTGTGCTCAACATTGTAGTCATGTTAACCGATGCAATGTTCAACAATTATACAGACTTTGAGTAACTTAGTCCCATAAATTCCATCGAAGAAAAACTCTGACTGTCATGTGCAGCATAAACAGTTTTTTTTTCCTTGCACTTAACTGTCAGTAATAATTTACGAGTATTCGAATTCGTGTTTTGAGATAAAAGATACTTGTACAGATTAAAATGGTGATGGTGTTTGCTGTTATTTTGGTTTGTAATGAATTGTTGTTGTGTTGACTCTTGACTGCTGACAAAATCTGGCCTGACTTTCACTTGCGCATAGTTTGAAATAGTTTAGTGGAGCTCAGGTGGTTAAATTTTATCCGTATTGTGGAATTATTATTGCAATATTCAATAGATGATATGCAGTGTTGTACAACTATCCCACAAAAGCGAGAAAAGTTTTCTTGTAGAATAAGTTAAAAATTACACAGACCCGTATGACAGAAACGAGTAAGTATTATTAGAATTTAAAAATCAAAATATCATCAGCATCTAGGAGTAAATGGCTACGAAAAGAGTTTTTTTTTCTAATTGGGTTACAAACACATAAAAAAGTAGTAGGACACTCTTGTATATATATAATAGAACGGCAGAAATGAAATATTTAATTATTAAATGAAGATAAACAAATCAGCTAACCAAAACCCGATCTAACATGAAATCAAGGGGCTTTAACCCCAAAATGACATTTTGGATGACCAATCAAATGGTAAAGCCAACAAGGTGCGGTAGTGTTGTGGGGCTAGGTGCTCTAAGAACAATCCAAACTGCGGGAGTTTTGGTGTTATTAGACTTCAGCTTTATGTAGCAACATAAGGGGAAGTAGCCATACAAGCACTCAAGCAACATCGTGCAAACCACTTCAAACAAGGTGATCTCATTGATCAACTGAAAATCTCAAACCCTGGACCAATTGGACTCCATCCTTGGTTTTTCAAGCAGTTATAGGGTCTCCTTCCCGCCAAGGAAGGAATAGAACAGAAACCATATATGACTGGATGGTGATTTATCAAAGTAATATACTAACGGTTCGAAAACGTCTCAAAGCGAAGCAGCAAGAGTAAACCAACTCTCAATTACATCGAGTAAGGATTCAATTATCTTCCAGGCGAAACTGACTGCATTATTGGGAGATGTATGCATTCTAATAAGTAAACGACATGAATCGAAATGTATCGCAATATGCTACTCGAAACATTAAAACGCTACTCGTACTCATCACAGACCCTTCTAGAGTGCCCTAAAACACTCAATAACGTCGCCACCCTGAACAAAGTCTCACTATTGCGGGTACCAGGGCTGATGCTGACGATGGCAAGGGAAACCGAACAACTAGGCCAATAAATGTGTAAAAATGTCATTTATCGAACCCTGTCCAAGTTTTGGTTTTAGTCACAACGGCTTTAAACAAAAAATAAAACGCTGGACAATTTTGACAAATTTATCGAGCCACTGGGGTCGTATATCAGCAATAACACGCGAATGTTGACTTCCAAATTGTCCAACGTCTCTGGTTTATCGGCATAGACTAAAGACTTCGCATACCCCCAACGAAAGTAATCTAAGGTGTGGGATCACCGGTTCACAGGTATATTACGTGCTCAGATGGACGATTATGTCGAATGGACGTAGCACACGATAAGTTTGGCGAACCGAACCATGGTTTTCAAAATAAGTTTGCACAATTGACACGAGTTGTTTTAGCGTTAGTCCATTCATCGTAAAATGGCAAACCGCACTAACCACAAATCAACTTTCAGCTGTCAAATTGACAATCTGAAGAAACAGTGTTGCCAAACCTCTAAAACAAAAACACTCTTTACCATGCCAAGACTTTGTTGAGAAAATCCGTAAGTTACCGAGAACAGTTGATAACCAGTTTTCCAAATAATGACTATAACCGGGCCCTGTCAGAAGACTACCTGTCATTCTACAGAGAACGCATAGCCTAACAACATCCTGACAAATGTCAATCTTCAGAAGCTATTTAATACTGAACTACGTACCCTACTCTTGGAGATGCCCTCGAGTGGTATTTATATTGTAGGTAGGTAAACGCGGTCACGAGTCCTCGAAAGATTTTAGGCAAATTAGTTTAACTTCCTTTGCACTTAAAACCCTAGAACATATTTTAGACAACCAAACAACCACAGCACGCCTACCTCAAGAGAAGAGCCATGGAAAAGACTCTCCACGAGGTAGTGCGAACAATAGAAAAATTGTATACTGATATACGTATATGATTGTTTATAATGCCGATGTGTGTTTATGTGTGTATTGTACATTTAGGTTAGGTAGGCAAAGGTTTATTTTAAGTTAGATACTAAGTTTTTATAAAAAATAAAAATAAATGACCATATGCTAAGTTTTTGTAAGCAAATTTTTTTCTTAGCCCTAAGTATAGAAAATAAGTATTCCTAAATAAAATGTAAATGAAGTCGAAAGACATAGATATAAGTATTCAGAGTAGCTTAGAGTGCCTGTGTGGGGCCAGTAAGTTAGCATAAGATTGTTAAGTATTTGTAAGCTAGCATTTAAGCATATTTTGTTAGAATGTAAGAGTTAGTGTTAAGAAAATAAAATGCATTTAAAACTGAAACTGAACAACAGAAAAATCAATATACTACAAAGAATATACCCTAGCCTTTAATAACGTACACACTGAAGTTATTCAGATATCTCTTATCGAGCTGGGCATAGAGGAATAGAGGACATAGAGGATAAGAATTATTATTACAGAAAACAATCACTTATGAGGGGCGTTCAATATATTCTCGGTATCGATATGAAGGAAAATGCGAATTCAATTTAAATTGTTTTTATTTTTCAATATAATCTCCCCTAACATCAATGCATTTGTTACATCTTGAGATAAGCTTTTTTAAACCCTCAAAAAAATAAATTTCCTCTTTCTCTGCAAAATACCCATTTATTGCCGACTTGAGTTCTTCATCATCCGAAAATCTTTTTCCACGAAGACATTTTTTCAAATCCGCAAACAGGAAATAATCACTAGGGGCAAGGTCTGGACTATAGGGTGGGTGTTGGATTTCTTCGAAACCACAATCTCGCACAGCAGCCTTGGAAACTCGCTCCGTGTGAACAGGAGCGTTGTCATGAAGAAGCAACACAAACGCTGCGAGTTTACCCCGTCTTTTCTTTTTAATTTTCTCCCACAAATTATGCAAAGTGGAAGCGTAGGATGTGGCGTTGATGGTTTCACCTTTTTTTTTGTACTCAATGAGCAAGATTCCCTTTGTGTCCCAAAAAACTGTGGCCATGAGCTTCCAGGCAGACGGAGTGACTTTGAACTTCTTCGGGGGGTCTGTTCCTTTTTTATGCCACTGCATGGACTCTTGTTTGCTTTCAGGGTCATAGTGGTGGACCCATATTTCGTCCCCAGTAACAATTCGATCCATAACACCGTCCGCGTTCTCACTACACATCTCCAAAAGCTCTCTACAGCATGCGATTCTCACTTTTTTCTGAGGCGCTGTGAGCATTGCACTGACCTTTGAAAGGTTAAGATGGTCATGAAGAATGGTGTGAATGGTACCAATTGAAAGCTTGGTGATCTCTGCCATCATTTTCACCTTTATTCGGGCATCCTCAAGAACAAGTTTTTCGACTTCTTTGATGCTTTCTCCCGTACAAGCAGTAGCCGGGGCGCCGGAGCGGGGGTCGTCTTCAATTCTCTCTCTGCCTCTCTTGAACTCACTTGACCACTTTTGCACAGTTGATAATGAAGGTGCGGAACCCTGGTAAACAGCCACCATCTCTTCATGAATAGTTTTTTGACTTTTTCCTTGCTTAGTGAGAAATTTAATTACAGCGCGATGCTCAATTTTCACCATCATCGTCTCAGTTGCCATTATGATTCTGTTTAACTAGAGATAAAACGCGAATTAATAATCACATTTATATGAAATTTTACATGAATGCACTAAAATAATAGTATTACTTGATAAATAAGTCAATTTATATATACAACCACAGCTTCACCCCGATACCGAGAATATGTTGAACGCCCCTCGTAACCAAATTCGTCAATACAGGAACGCCATATAGTGGCGTTATTTCTCCTCTACTCTGACTAATGATTATGAACAAAATTCTTGCAAGACTAGACAGAAAAGAGGTGTAAGTGATTGCGTATGCGAATGATGTGGTGATACTTATTTCAGAAGTTTCATGCCGTGATATATTAAGTGAAATAATGAAGGCTGCTCTAGGTAAGGTGAACACCTGGGCAGCAAGCGGTGGCCTTGGTGTCAATCCGAGCAAAACTGAATTGATGCTATTCACTAACAAAACCGAAATACCGAATTTTATCCTTCCCTGTCTTAACTATCAACCGTTCACGCTATCCTCCAGCGATAGGTATTTGGGTATCATACCTGACCCAAAACGTACCCGGCAGCAAAACATCGAACACAGAGTAAGGAAAGCACGCCTCAACTTCTATGCCTGCAGCAAAATCTTGTGAAAGAAGTGTGGACTACAACCAAAGAGGGACTTGTGGATGTATACAGACGTAGTACGTCCGATTCTCATCCATGCGTCACTAGCATGGTGGCCGGCGTTGATCAACTGTTACAACCTCACGAAATTAAAAAGGCTCCAAAGAACAGCCAGTATTGGCACCACGAGCGTATTGAGGTTGGCTCCAAGGGATGCCCTTGCTGTGTTCCTATGTCTTCAGCATCTCGACCCACACGCGAAAAATACCGCATTATGCAGCGTAATCAGACTAAAAGAATCTGGGTGCTAGACTCCTGGACTCGTTACCAAAGAGCATGGTCATGTTTCCAACCGACTACATCACATCCAAACTAAACTTCAAGAAAAACTTCTAAGTAAGATTTCAAACCAGAGCTCAGACTCGGCTACAATATCTTGCAGATGAACTGGCCTGGAAATGCTTAGCTCTGCATGACTCACTCGCCCCATATCACGCTAAGAGCAGTTAAATGAAAAATCCACTTACAAGGCCTATCAAACAAAACCCGCTCAGATATCGCACGAATTAATCACGGGGCATTGGCCAATTAAACACCATGTGGACAAACTAGGTATCCCTTACAACCCCTACTGCCGCAGTTCAAGTTATTGACACGGAAATAGAATTCACAGCAAAATTTCTGAAATCGCATATATTGGTAGTTTATTTCTTATAGTAGTAACATTTGTAACGATCTACAGGATCTTAGCCTAGCCGCACCGGAACCTATACTATACTATCTGCACGACGGATGAACTAAAATCCAATTACACAGCTGAATCAGAAACATATCTTCATTTACTTCCATTGAATCTTACGATTAGCAGTTCTATATGTGAGGTTACAGACAACTTGGTTTCATTCAGTAATTTGAATTTTATTAAATTTCGTGGAATAGTGTGCAGAAGATGCATATGTTAGTAAAGGCCCTCAAAGTCAACTGCTACATAGAAAAGCCGGTCTATAAACAAATTTTGCTAAACAAGGAAGAGCAAAGCTCCAAAACTCTCTTATTATGCAAGTGTTTACAACCATCCACTTTAAGAAGCAAAAATGTTGGTGAATGTATTTGCGATGATTTAATCGAAAATAGATGTAACTTCCTCCAGGGATTAAATTGACTACAATCAAATAAAGACATCTTTGGTGCACAATTGGAGCTATTCACACTAAGCTACGAGTATTTCGCAGCAGGTAGAAATTTTCTCGTGGTCGGCACGTAATTGCGCACCTTAATTTATACCAAAGCACTGAGAAAATCAAGAATCAGTTCCCCGTCAGCCTCACTGATCAATTCACAATCGACCCAAAGTACCACTCCAATATCTGGAATGTTCAAACTCGTATGAGAGCAAACGTGAACTCGTACGATTAGCTCACCAACTAGCAAAGTACTACGAGAAAGTTCACAGTTTACGATGCATTTGATGCGATATATGTATCAAACGATGATGACGAGCAAAATACAGCTGTCAAGATAAACCTAAAATTCAATAACAAGAGGAGCGATATTCCCCTCCAGATGGCCTCGATGAAATAAGAACGCTAATATGACACTGAATCTGAATAGGGCTGCTGCAGCTTCGGTGCGTAGAACTCGTGAGCCTGTAGAAGCAGGACAGCAAGAATAGAGAATATGACTTCTAAGTTATATAACTTTCAAATAAAATCGAAATGTTGAATTTTGTTTGTTTAAACAGTTGATCTTGCTCGTATTCTATTCAGAGATGAGATCCTCTCAAAAATAGTGTCTAATACGCAATCACTTTGTATTCCTCCAGATGCAAAGTGGTTTAAAATTTATTTACTGCGAGGCTAAAAATATATGAGATATCATATATTGTATTTTTCGCCTGAAAATACATCTACGAGCATACGAGTAAGTGTCACACACATTATAACATGCTTTAATGACGGCAATTTGTTTGGTTGTGCTTGAAGAAACCCTTTCTTTTCCTTCTCTTACTCCTGAAACTCCTTTTTTGAAATTGAATTACTCTTCAAACAATGGTCAGACGAATCATTCGACAAACTCCAAAAATGTGTATACCGAAGGCTAGTGTAAACATTTTAACATTTGAGGTAATAAAAACATTTTTTTTCTTCACGCAGATGTGGGCAATGAAATATTAATTTATTTATGTTCTTGCGCTCTTGGCTTAAGTGCTTCTCGGTCAATAAGTTTCTCTATCTTAAGCCCAGTGTACACATCAAACTGATTTGTAGTAGTTAAGCACACGCAGTCGACAGATACATTTCACCAGATACATTTTGCTCTTAAGTGTGTTTACACATTGGCATTGAAAATCACTGAAACTTTGAAACTAAAATTCTAGCTAAGCAGGCCAAAGAAAAGAGGTTTCGTGATTCGTTAGTTGGATGTGGTCAAATATTTAATCCATCAATGTTGCTTGATCACAAAAACACATTAAACAGATGCTGAGAGCGCGCTCAGATCAATGGTGTTGACATGAAAAAATCAGTTTGGTCACACATCAAATTGAATGGTTACCGTCACAGTGTGCTCTATCACCTGTTTAATTCACATACTTAATGGGCTTGGACCATGGCATTTCGTCAATATTTGCAACTGGACATTTTTAATGGACGGTTCCCATGATTAAATCACCTAACGAATCTCGTATTCGTACAATTCAGAAAAAATCAGCAACAAGACATTCCCAAAGATAAGCAGACGAATTACGATTAACATTTTATTCCATTCATTCGAATGGAAGTGCAAGGGATGCTCCAGAATTCGATTTATTGATGACATGCAGGGTCGATGGGGCGCAATTTATTTGCCGGATTGGAAACAGATTCTTATCTGTCGCGATGTTCGCCTAGCTAATGCCTGATTCCCCACTCAATCTGAGGTGACACAGACAACTGCAGACGACAACTACAAGAAAAATTTACAGAGGCATTGCAACGAAGACAGTGAACTTGGGCATGGAACTCGCAGATAAACGCAGCGAAACATGTAGCGCCTATTGGCCTATTTGCATTCGGTGTGGCGGCATCTCATCAAGTCTCGATAAATTGGAGAGCATTCTATCGTGCTTGGCATTCCGACAGCAGCTCCCCAGAACTCAGTACTTAGTACTTGGACTTGGATTCGGAACTAGTGCGCTTGTTTATGTTTGGCTTCTTTCGGAGAGCAAATGCGTTCCGTGCATTTCACATGTTGACTTTACGGATATGTACATATGTGCATATGTATGCACATAGTTGCTACACCAGCTCAGTTTCTAGTAAATTGGTGGAATTTAAATACCGTAAAACCCAACATGTGTTTCTGTTCAATTTTGGTTGCACTCTTAAGGCCACATTGCATTTGTTAGCATAGCTTCGAGTATTCGAGCATTGAGACAACGAACAGTACATTTGTACGTATGCGCGTACTGTTACGGTGTCACTGTGTTTCACTATTTCACTGTTTTGCTGTCTCACTGTCGACTTAATTAAAATTTATTTTGGAATTTCGATCGATGTGCAATTAATTCCCGATTACAGTCACCACTTGTCTAATTAAAAATAAAACTACGAGAATTTTCCGATTGCCATGCATTGGTATTTATTTATACTAGCTCTTGTGATGTTGGTCGGTGCATTTGGTTTTCCATTAGATGAACATATTCAGTGCGCGGCACCCTGTGAATTTGCATGGCGGCCTTATTTGTGGAAGTTATTTCAAAACATCTCGCTTTAAACATGGTTTTCGAATAATTTCCTTAAACTGTTTTTGGTATGACAAACATACCCGGCCTTCGAGTATGTAAAAAAGTCTAATTACCATCACATTCGAAATGAGTTTTGCAAGTGGCCTAATAAAGCTGGTTTACCAATGTCTGTTTATGGATTTGTCGATGGTTTTTGTAAAAATATCTTATTTGTATGTGATGATTTTTTATTTATGTATTAACTGAAAGAGTATTCAAAATTGTCATCTTTCATTTTGATTAGGTTTTACAGGAAGTCCGACACTTTTCTTGTTTAGAAAGTTTAGATCGATTTTCGATATATGATATTATGATATCTGTCTCCAGTTTTAGATGACGCATCTCCATCACTGAAGAAGTCCTCCAATATCATCGAGAGTGCGATATAAGATTTTATTCGAAAAAATAGTAGATTAATTCGAAGATATGAAAAACGTGACGGAAACTTGAACAACAAACTTTTGCTCGATGATCATTTGCTCATAATCAGCCGATTAGACCAGAGAACGAACAAAGTGCAATGATTTTTTCCAAAAATTCTTTTTCCCCGTCAAGGGAAGTAGAAAATCCTCTACAGACACTATGAGGATCGCAAGCGCGTTCTCATAGTATGCATTTTGTTCATAAAAATAACTTCCCTTTGAAATCAATGCGTTTTTGTTACTGCAACCAAGTTTCAACCGATCAAATATTATTTCTACCATGAAATATACGTGTTTGGGAAGTTGCCCTCCAATGAAAGTTCATACATGTTCCGCTTTTTAAGTGGAGAGGGTGCAAGAGATGTCTTTCGTCCAAGATTTGTAGGACTGTAACATTGTGTGAATTTAGTCGAGTTTTGTGCTTGTTCGTAAAGTTTTTCGTTTCCTCAAGTTTGTAAAATATTGACGTTCGTTTTCTTGATACAATCCCAGAGTTGTATACCATAGGCCCACGCCGGCTTCTGCATTTGCTTGTAGAGAGGGCCATCCAGCAAGAGGTGCTATTTTAAATTTCGTGGCATTGTTGAGCTTTCAACATTCATCTAACATTGCGATGACTTTTAATAAGTAAAAACTAGGAGTTGATTAAATATGGATCGACACACACTCACGCAATGTGTTGAAATAGTCAAAATTCACTACAAAAAACAGTGAAAATATCGCTTATTATTTCTGCACAGTATTGTGCTTTGAGATATTTTTCGTCTCTAAGATGCCTTAATGAGTAGGTCCGATGGGGCTTTTGAGGCGTGCTGAAAAGAATTTTATTCTGCCGCATCCTTGAAACCTTGAACGTATCTGTGAAGAGATTCCATATTCGTATTTAAGTTCCTCATCATTTGATTGCTCTTGATAGTTGAAGTTAAGGGACATGACTGCGTTGACTTTGTATCTGTCATTTCATTCAAACTGACGAAAACATTGATGGAGTTTTGGAGTTAAAAGAGACCGTGTTAACGTCGCAAAAGAGATGATTTGCGAGGCTAAATCCGACCCCACATTCATCAAAAAGATCATTACTGGAGACGAGACGTGGGTTTATGAGTACGACACGCAGTCCAGACATCAGGCAAGTGAATGGCGTTCACAAAATGAGTCGAGACCAAAAAAAACCACGTCGTTTTCAGTCAAAAAAGAAGGCAATGCTCACGGTTTTCATGGATTACAACGGTGTAGTGCATCACGAATTTTTGATAGAAGGCCAGACAGTAAACAAAGAGTATTATTTGGGCGTTATGAGATATTTGCGTTAAGCAATTCGCCGAAAGAGACCAGATTTGTGGGCAGAAAACTCGTGGATTTTGCAGCATGATAACGCACCGTCGCACAGTGCCATCATTATTCGTAGTTTTTTGACGAAAAATGCAACAAATACCATCCAACAGCCACCGAATTCACCTGATTTGGCTCCCTGTCACTTCTTTCTGTTCAATCGAGTTAAAAAACCACTACGGGGAACGCGTTTCAGCAGCCGAGAGGAAGTAATGGAAAAATCGCAGGAAGCACTGATGGATATACCGAAAACTGAATATAAAAAAATGTTTCGAGGATTGGATCAAGCTCTGGCATAAGTGTGTTGCAGTCAATGAGGATTACTTTGAAGGGGACAATATAGATTTAAATGAATGAACTTGTATTTTTAATTTGTTGATCAAGGTGGTATTTTACTTTACTGCTAAGGCATTAGAAAGATATTAAAAATAATTTTATGTTTTCGGTAATATGTATTAGTTTTTTGTTTTTTGGTGAACGTCGAGCTCGCAGTTATGGATTTTTTTTGGACTTCCTCTGGATGACTTTAATGTATCATACTTAGTAAATCACACATTACTTCCGTTCTTTCATTATCGATATGGAGTCAATCTTCCAACCATTCCTTGTTGTTTTTGAAATTCTTTCTCGATCTATAGGCTGCGACTCAATTGTTGACAATTTTTCTTTAAACTTCGGACACTTTTTCGCTGAAAAATTTTTTACAGCACGTTGACAAAAATTTCTAATGAATTGTTAATAAGAAGTCCACTTTTACTGTTTAGCTAATATTGTCTAATACAACCGTTTGGTTTAATGGTGTAATTTTTTTTTACAGTAAATGGTATTCGTAATCGTAATCCCAAACTTGGTATCATATGACAATATTTTGGAACAAAACCAATAATAAATGTTTATTACTCATTACAGAAAAAGTGAAAATTTGGATTTTAGTTTATAATTTTCCACAGCGCTGTACTTCTCCTTTGAGAGAGAGAGAGAGAGAGAAATAAATAAATTTGGCTGACCTCTTCAAATCAAATCTCTCTCTAGCGCAAAGGGATGCAAGTTGACGCACCTGAGTTTTTCAGTATTTATCATATTTGCAAATACATATATAGGAATTAATTTTCTGTTTAGGTCTGATTCTCTCGGACCTTTTTTTAAACTCAATCTAAAATCTAAAAAGTGCACCGGAAAGAGTGTTTTAAAAAATATTAAATTAAGAATTTTTAAAGGAATTATAAAGAAAAACTGCGCCCAGTTTATTAAAGGTATATTAAAGAAACTGAGAAAGAAATGATTTTTTGAAACCTTTGACTAGTTTTTACACTCAGACCTAAAAATAAAAAATAAAAAATAAAAAATAAAAAAATGGATTTTTAGGTGACCTTAAAAATTACTCAACTTTGACTATCTCTACAAGCAAATCTCTTGATCCAAAAGGAATAATTTTTTCGATTACCAGATCTCCAAATATTTGCTAATGCAATGAATTTAAAAATTTTGCATTATAGGCCCACCCGAAAATTGTATTATGCAAGCACTTTTTCCTATAGGAACCACTGTCCGACGTAGTTTCGAGTGTGGCTGAAAACTCATGTGTGTCGATTTCGAGACGATCACAGGAATTGGGCCTATCCGCAACAATTTTGTTCTGCGTTTTGCATAAATTTTTTTTCCTATATGCTCATAAAGTCCAGTTGATACAAGAATTGAAGCCAGTAGACCACGCACAAAGCCGTACTTATGCTGATTGAAGCTGGAAATGAATGAAAAAAATTATTTTGTGTGATGAGGCTCATTTCCATTTGCCTGGATACGTAAACAAATAAAACTGTCGCATGGGGGCTCCGAAAATAACAGAGAAATAGTGGGACAACTTCTCTATGCACTATGTGTGACAGTTTGGTGTGGTTTTTGCGCTAACGGTGTAAATGGGCCATATTATTTCAAAATTGCTGCTTATGCGACCGTTTCAGTGAGTGGATTGCATTACCGAGCGATGCTGACTGGCTCTCTTTTACCTGAAATGAATGCTATTGACCTGGACAACTTTTATTTTCAGCAGGTCAGCGCCACATGCCACACAGCTGCTGAAATAATGGTTCTATTGCATGATAAATTTCCTATAATTTCGTGATCTTTCGAGATGTAGACTTCGATTGGTCCCCGAGATCGTGCTATTTAACACAATTATACGTTTTCCTTTGGGCCTATATTAAAGATAATTCAATTTAATGTTTCAATTTAAAATCTAAATTTAAATTTAAAGTCTGTGAGCAAATCTTTCTTCTTCAAGAGCTTTCTCAATCACGTCGGTGATGTTTTGTACCTCATTAATAGTTGAATGCTTGCTGCTGAACCCAAACTCGTGATCAGGGATAAGATCTTTTTCGTCAATAAGCGGCAGTTTACGAATAAGTATCATAGTATCCTCTCAAAAATTTTTGATAAAATTGGGAGAAGTGAAATTGGTCTATAAGACTTCTGGTCACGCGGTGGTTTTCTTTGTTTTGGAACTACGAGTATTATGACTTCAGAAACTTTTCGCTGACCGCGGACGTATTCTAATCTAAGTGCCACCTTTGTAATATAGAAAAGCGTAGTGGAGGGTTTTCCAGGAGATATTATAAAGACATTTCCGGTTATTAGGGCGTAACCGCGAGTTTACTTTGGTTTTACTTTATTTATTCATTGAGTTCTCTCAACGTAACATTGGTTATTTCCGTTATTTCGGATGCATTATGAATAAGCGCTTGACCTTCGAACGGCCTAAAGGTCTCTTTCAGATGGGCAGTGAAAATGTCCGCTTTTTCTTTATTCGTAATTAATTTTTTTTTTTTGATTGACGAGGCAGAGGCTTTACGCCGCCTTTAGACCCTTTTACTGTTATAATTGGATTGCTTTTAAGCTTTCAAGATATGTGTCTGCAGCACGGTATTGAAAATTTCTAATAGTCAGTTGTAGAAGGTTACACAAGTGACCTATAATGTGAGCATGACTTTGTTGCAATTTCTTTGGGGCTTTCATTTCTTCTTTTATCGTTTCTTTTTATTTCACGTGGTTAACTGTCGGCTTCAGTTTGTGGGTTTTTTTCTCTGATAGGGTGTGTTTTTCACCTGGTATATTGAATGATTTCAACAAAATAATGCACTTCGACTTAGAATTAATAGAACATCTAATTGTGAGTTCAGTTCGATTTCTCTTTAATTTCTTTCTTGAAATCTTCGTCATCAGTATTACTACTAGACAAAAGGTCAAAGCTTTTATAATATTGCCATTATAATATTCCTTCAAACGAGGTAATCGATAATCAATAATCGGGTATTTTCGTGGTATCAGCCGGTGAAAATCACAATTGTACCCCATAGCAACTTCATACATCATTCTTTCGTTTTGTAAACTTGATGCGCAAAAGGTATGTTTGGCAAGTATTGAAATTTGGTCTAAGCCGATCTAGTATATCGTATTTTTGAAGATACTTTTTTCGACCGCACATAGCTTTGTGGTAAAGAAAATATGTGTGATTCTTACATGTACCGTGGTTACATTAAAAGGTTCGATCTCCGTTTTTAAATCTTCTGAGTGTTTGATACGTGCTTTAATGTAAAGTATCATCCACCATTTTCGATGAATGACAGGAGTGGTAATCTGTAAAGCCTCTTAGTTTTACACACGATCGACGTCAATATCGTTTTGTCATATGAATATTTCTAACCCGTCAAATTCGTTAGCATTTTATGTTAGTATTTCGAACATTCGTTTCTTATTCATATTGTCCACTTAGTACACATATTACGGCAATTATTTTCGATCTTAATTAACCTCGGTGTTTTCTCAGATAAGCTAAATCGAAGCCTCTCTTTCCGTCTTCCAAATCACTGTAGCGTGTTCCAGTCGGAAATGTTGGCGATTAAAGAAGCTCTGTCCTGGCTGAAGAAAAACGTGATATCTGCAAAGGATATCTGCATATTTTCGGATAGTCAGGCCGCCATCAAGTCCCTGGACTCGGTCTCATTATATTCTAAAACCGCCCTTGAATGCCAACCATCTCTCATGGAGATGGCAGAGCAGTTCAACATTCACCTTTGTTGGGTGCCGGGCCACAGAGACATTCCAGGGAACTGCAGAGCCGATGAACTCGCCAAAATTGGAACCACTATCGTACCGGACAAAGGTAGTATAGGTATACCAATCGCTACGTGCAAACTAACACTAAAGCTGGATGCCAATAAAAGAACTGACCTTAGGTGGACTGCTAGGCAAACATGTCTAGCGACCAAACAGATCTGGCCAAAGCTGGATCTGAGTTGCTCTAAGTGTCTGATCCTTTTAGATAGGAAACATATCAGCGCCATAATAGGTGTCATTACTGGACACTGCCTAATAGGCAAGCACGCAAGAAGGCTTGGCGCTTTTACTAATGACTTCTGTAGAAGCTGCATGGACGAGGAAGAGGAGGAGACAATCCTCCACCTACTCTGCACATGCCCAGCTCTCTCCCAGAGAAGAAAGCTTCATCTAGGAGCTTTCTTCTACAACGACCTAAACGATCTAGAAAAATTGGACGTTAACAGTCTCCTACGCTTTATTATAAGCTCAAACTGGTTCCAGTAGTAAGAGGATCATAGATCCACGTGGCATCACAATGGGCCAATAGGCCTAAGTGGGTTGGTATTTCCAACAGCCACTCTTACCTAACCTAACTTAACCTAACCTCGAGAAACGGTTGGAGCATATGTTGGTGCAAACGATGTTCACCTTAAAATGCCTGATAAGATATCTTTAATCTCTTAATATTTTCATGACTAGATCTCGATATGTTTTCTTTAATTGCTGCTACTCTATAGGGCTTTCGCGTTTTGTTAATGTCCAGTTTTGATAATTTCGCCTCTATTATAGCTGGGTGTGTTTTATTGCATTTAATATATGTTGAAGTTGTTTGCTTAGTTAGATTTCTGGCACATTTTACATAATTCGGCTCCTTTTGTCAATAAGCTTACGTGTGATTAATGGTAGATTTTTTTTCAAGATTTTCAATCTTATGAAAAAAAGAAGGTCGCGTTTGACTGCAGTTTCCTTCGCTTTGGCTAGTTATGACCACGTTCGCCCTAATATTTATATCGTCCTATAAAATCGTACACAAATATAAACCTCCACCTTACTAAATATACTATACTACAGCTTTTTAACCAAGTTAGAGTTTGTATTAACGTTGCCATAAAACAAATATTGAGAAGAAGGTGTGCGAGTATTTATACAAATTTCATCAATTAATAAAAGTAGAAGAAGTGGAAGCAGCTACCTATGGAGCAACGTTTGTGGATGTAGTAAATATGTCTAAAGATTTTTCCCAAAAATTCTCTAGAAATCTGTAGCAAATCAGCTGCATTCGTATTTCTTATAAGCATTGTAAATATCTTGAGCTGAAACTTTTCATTTCTGCTAAGAATTTAAACAGTTTATTAGTGACGCACAGCCTAGTTTTGATTAACCACATACGTCGTTTAAGGACCTGGATCGTCTCACTGGAATTCAATAATTCCTAAAATATAACAAATCATGCTTTGTGCAGAAATATTGTATTTCAGAATCTACAAAGGATGTTTACCTTTTAAATCTTTTCAAATGAAAAAATTGCTTCAATCTATCTAGTCGAATGATGATGTTGCTTCCCGCCAGAACAGCTTTATTTGGCGTCAATTCAAGCCACTTTATTTCTTTCGAGTCTGACAAGTAGACAAGGGGTGGTCCTTTATATAGTCAAACTACAAGAATCAAGTCTGACACATTTTTTTCTTTTGTATTAAATTATCGCGCTCTCAAGTGGTTAAGGTACCCTTAAAATGTTTGCACACAGCGCGGGTGACATCATACCAGATTGTAAGTTGTTCTAAGGCTGATGGATTGTTTTTGCGCAGGTTCCCTAAAACTCAAAAACTGAAAACTGGATCTTAAAAACGTTAATCTCATTTCAATGTTATTCTTTCTTCACTTTCTGAAGTGCAAAGTGAAGAGCAAAAATATACTAAAAATTGTATACTCGCGAAAACCTTGCATATATATAAAAATCGTCAGCAGGAATACGGCGAATGTCGCTCACCCTCGAAGATGGTATCTATTCGGAAGACCAACAAGAAAACGCTAGAATAGGGCTCAGTACGGAATAGCTCCGTTTTTCGCAGAATAATGAAAATTCTCTTCAATGATAAAGTATTAACGTTAGCCTTCAGTTGATCCAAGCCTTAACTAAATACTCACTGATAAAGTGGTCTGAGTCTCATCATCATGCTCACACCAAACTTTAGAGGAGATGATGTCACTTATGTCTATCCATTAAAATATTAAGCAAAAGGGTTCGGCAAGACACCAGTAAGTAGTGTTTTCTGTTTCCAGAGAGCCTCTGATTCTTAGAAACAGCTTTACAAATTCGTTTGTACTTCCCACGAATACAAGTATACCATTTTCTGTGATTGCATTATGACCTGGAACCTAAAAAAATATAACTCATTTTTCACTACTTCGGAAGTGAAAAAGGCTTGAGCAGGGTTTTCACATTGAGGATCTGCGCGACAATTGATTGGGAAACTAGTGATTGTACTATAAATTCGTTTAGGACAGCAGCGCAAAAATCAAGTTCGTAGCGTAGTGCTTGCTTCACCTCCCAGTGGTGATCTCTGGTAAAAGGAGGACGAAAGTCTATGATATCTTCTATGGTGACTGGTAAAGAGAGCAGAAACAATGCTTATTCAGGTGCGGATTTGTCATACACGGCAGAACAGCCAAGAAGTCTTCCAATACGAGAGCATTTTATGAACATCCGCATCAAAGCTAAATATGCTAACATAAGCCTAGTATGCCCTCATGCCGCCACGGAAGACAAGGACAACGCCATATAAGCAATATCTGGCAGAGTAGGAAATGAGGACATCTTTGGGAGGACAGTCGATAAGCATAGCCTACACGACACCACGTCTTACTGATTTTACGGGGCCTGGAAATATCAATATAGTAAGCACACGGTCTTCTCGTCTCAACATACACAAGGTGACATGGCATTCTCCTAATAATGAAAAGCTAAGCCAAACTAATCAAGGTTTTGGAAGTCCAGTAGTTCGGAAGTCCGATTCTTCCGGTTACACAACTCCGATCACTACCTCGTTGCAGTCAAGGTACTTCGCTACAACGAAGAAGAACTACTATCAGAAGATATAATATGGAAAAGCTGCAATTGAAAGAAACTGCCAAAATCTTTGCCGATAGGGAGAGAAAGAAAGATGTTTGGCCTCAGTGGTTATTTCGCTCCATGGGTGGCATTTAAAGGGGAGACTAAATTCTTAGTGGAATTTATCTTATTGTTAATTTTTAGTCAACTACTCATCCTACTTGTTTCTGTTAACTGAAAAAATGGATGTCTTTCGGGCGCGGTTGTGATTCGAACACCGAACCTTCCAATTTGGAAGCCAGACCATTACCACTTGAGCCACGGCCTCCCACACTGATGCCCAAAATGCCACCGCAAGGCAGGATAAACTGTTCTACTTAGACGATGATAGCCGAAACTTCAATCCAAATGACGAAAATAAAGTAAGGATAGCAAAGCTGCTGGACCTGCCGGCTTAAGGGCCGAGGTATTCAAAGCTGCTGGAAGTGACTTTGTGGAGAGCATACATGAACTCATTTCTCAGATCTGACCCGAAGAGTGTATGGCTGATGAATATAATGTTTGCCCGATCCACAAATGAGGAGACCCACTCAACTGCGTCAACTATAGAGGTATAAGGCTCCTCAAGATTACATACAACATCTTATCTGCCATATTGTGTGAACTGGTCAACAACGTGATCGGCAGATTTCGCACTCCAGAAGATCCTGCAAAAAAATCAAGAAGTCCAAATCGATACCCACCATCGCAACATATAACAGTACATACAGACACCCATGTAAAGTTTTGATATCCCTGCCAAAGATGTCCGTCTGTGCAAAATGACTATAGAGAACGCTCGCTGCCCTGTCAAAGACGCTAATCACCGGACTTTTGATGTCCAAAAAGGTTTATATAAGACAAAGTGAAGCGCTGTCATATGCCTTCTATAACACTAAAAAGAATTATGCGGACACAGGTGAACACTGGAGGCACAATGTCTCAAAATCCTGTACACCTACTAGCGTTCGTCGATGATATTAACGTAATTTTCCGAATTCAGGGGCTGTCATCGGTGCTTTTGCTAGTAATGAAATTTTGAATGTACAGAATAGGTATATCTTCAAGTTCGTAAGTCACTTTGTCTACTTTAACTCTGCTATTAATTCTACCAACAATACCTATGCACTTGGAAATAAAATGAAGACTGTTTCTTTGAGTTTCTCTGGGTTTCTTTGGGTTCGAGGGCAGCTGTGTACTTTAGTTAGACCCTATCCTAAGCAGCCTAAGACTAATGGACGAGACAATCAAACGAACAATGGACAAAACGATACCTCGGTATCAAAAGACTGACGACAAACACTTATTCCGCAATGCAACTATTGACGCACTGCACCGACATAAAAGTAGGCTGCTGTCAAGACTAAAAACCTTGTACAGACAGTTTATTGACAGACATAATCCGGAGATCATGACATTGAAGTCGTCGATCAAAAGCCTCCAAGTATTAATAAAAGAAAATTACAGTGCATCTGTAAGTTTGTATTGGAACAGTAAAATTCGGGCTGCAAATACCAACAACCCGAATATATTCCCGCAAATAAATAAACTATTTCGGAGAAAAGATCAAAACGACCGTCCGTGTCTTAAAATCGCCCGAACGACGGACAACGAGAACATACTTATAGCAGCAGGCATTGATCCAAATGAGTCCGTTGATAATGACAACTTTTTTGTGATCGAGGATCCACAGGAGAAGGTAGAGGCTATAGGAGCGACTTTCCAGGAAGAGTATAAGGCGAATGACAGCATTGGCCCGAACCACGAACTGGAGAATCGAGTCCTTGTGCATAATTCCTGCCTTCGAAATGAAATTGTGAATTGGCGATTCGAGAGCTCGGGTTTTACCCAGTTCAGTGACGAGAATATGGCAAATAATGTCATCACTAACGATAGGGTACTAAACCCGTTCATTTTGAAGGAGGAGCTCCAAACGATCTTCGAATCACTTAGAAGTAAGAAAGCAGTGGGAACCGATGAAATGCCAAGCATTGTGCTTCGACATCTCCCACTAGAAGCGGTGAACATTTATACCACCCTGTTTAATAATGCAATGAGTAATGCACACTATCTAGCGCATTGGAAAACTGCGGTGGTACGAGTACATCCCATCCCCAAAAGGGATAAAGATACCTCCAATCCGGCGAATCTCCGCTCGATCAGTTTTCTTCCAAACATTAGTAAGGTGGTCAATGGAGTCCTGACTAAGTGGGTTGAGGACAAACATATAGTTCCGGATAATCAATTCGGTTTCAAGACAGGACATGATATCATTCATGCTGCGTCTAAACTGGTTTTTGATATCCAATGGAACAAAGGCAAGAAATAGTGCACTGGTGCCCGCCTGATTGACTTGTAGAAGGCATTCGATACCGTATGGTTAGAAGGACTCTTTTTCAAGCTGGACAAGTTGGGCATTAGTAAACCACTGCTGTATTCTTTCTGATATGCTCTCCAGTAGACAGTTCATCGTGAAGAATGGCGATGTGACTTCTGCGGGAACCTTTAACATTAGAAACGGTCTGCAACAAGGTGCGGTAAATTCGCCGATCATATTCAACATTTACATAGGTTCACTTCACCATGCCATAGCGTACGCAAACGACTTAATCGCGTACAGATCGGGTCCAAAGATTGAGGTCATTAATATACTTTTGCAGCGTGATTTCGATAAAATTAAGCGATATTGCGATGACAGGAAGTTGAAAATCAACTTTCAGAAGACGGAAACCATTCTGCTTAGGACGCCTTTGTCTGGGGGCTCTAGGGATACCAGAAAGAATTGGCGAAAGTTCTCGATCGTGGCGCAGCACGGGCAGCCACTGCCATGTCGAAATGTAGTCAGATACTTTGCGATCTGGCTAGATCAATATCTGTATTTTAACAAACATATAGATGTTGCTCTGGCCAGAGCCAAAGGTGCTTTTGCCCTTACAAAGAGACTGTTTTATAACAGCCAACTCGATGCGGGGGTGAAGGTGATCTGCATGTAGCAGGCCCTTATCCGGCCTATGCTTGTATTTGGATGTCCCGTGTGGTTCAACGTGGGTGTTTGAGAGGGCTTGTCTTAGGACTTGTCTTCGCTTATACAGAACACCAGAGTCTGAGTACATAAAATTCTATCGTAATGAGGTCCTGTACAATAGGGCGAACCTAATAAGAGTGGACAACAACAATTGTTATTAAATAGACTCGAAGGCACGTTGCAAGAGCAATGAGCTCGTCGAACAACCTGATCTTCGGGGCTTTCTACTCCAATTATATGTATCACGAGAGAGTTCGCTTTGACGGCTTCATTCCTCCAGAAGCGTTCCTCTATCTAGATAGTAAAGGTTTGATCCAGGACAGATTGGCGGTGCCGCTAATCTTCCACGTTGCTCGAACAGCTGCGGACAGGCGACTCAACTACGACAGAGACGTAGCACATGACAGTGCGGAGCGTCACCGGTTCAGTAAGGAGTCGCGACATGAGGGATGTTGCTTGGCAGCACCAACAATTTTGGTGGCTAGTTGAAGGAGGGGAAGTTTCGTCGTCCAATTCTTCCAGTACTAGGTAGCTCTATAGGAAGCAAAGTCGGTCGTCTGACTATTTTATTAGCCTTGGCCGGGTTACATAGTTTTAGGTAGGATTAAGTTAGTCTTTAAGAAAAAAAAAATACATAAATACAAAAAAAAAATTAATAAAACAAAAAAATGAAAAAAAAATATATATATATATATGTTTATATGTATTTCTATATGTAGAATATGTATATTATGTATATATATATATATATATATATATTGTATGTCTATATTTGTGTTAGATGTAAGTATAACCTACTTAGATTAAGATTTATTTTTAGGTAGTCTGTAAGTTTAGTTTTAAGTTTTATAATACAATAAAAAAAAGGTCATGTTACTAAGTTTTTTTTGTTTAAAAATGTTTTCTTAGTCTTAGTATTAATTAATGTTAAAATCAATATAAAATTAGACTGTAAGATACGTCGAAAGACATAGTTTAAGTGTTAGGTTTAACTTAGAGTGCCCGCAGGGTGCCAGTAAGTTAGAATAAGATAATTTTAAGTTAATTAAGCTAATTTTTAAGCGTTTTTTTGTATAGCTTGTAAGTGTCAATCAATTCAATATAATAAAAATGCATATAAACTGAAACTGAAACTGAAACTATCCTAAGCAGCTAAGAGGACTCAGTAGATCTTGATCACTCCAGTCCAACTTTATGGCGCTGAAAAATGGACTCTACTTAAAGCAGATGCAGACAGATATCCTCGGTCGTTTGTAGAGAAAAATTATACGTACAATATTCGGTCCCATTTTCATTAAAGGGCTTTGTGGGGGAAGACCCAACGATTAACTATACGACCTGTACGGCAACATCGATCTAGTCAAAAAGCTGCATATCAGTCGACTTTGATAGCTAGGACGTGTAGAGCGAATGGATATGAATGCTCCGGCCCGCTGAGTCTTCACAGCTTTACAAAGTATTGTATTACCCATTCTATTGTAATCATATTATCATTTAAATTTGGAGAAGCAACAGCGCGATATTTACCCGCTCGTTTTCATCAACAGAAATGACAGAAAATTCAATCTCCTCTGCTCTGCTATCTTTGTGGAACCTTATAAAATTTGACTTTGAGGTCTGCCAACTACCAGAACCATTGGAGTTAAACAAAATCCTTAAATCCGCAAAAGTGGAAGTTATTGTTATTCGCTGTAGATATTGTTTTTTCCAAAGTAACTTTATTATTAACAAAACAAAAATTATGCTTAAAACTTCAAATAAATAGAAGAATCTACAATGTTTGTACGTATATTTCTAAGTAATTGTAATTATAGTATACTCCGTAGCTTTTGCTTTTATAGAATCAGGCAACACACTACCCAGAACACGCAAATTTAAATCAAATGATAAGCCGGACATATGGTTTCATACTCGTATCAGGGACCTTTTCTTCAGACTCTTCCTTTTGGAATATGTTTTACATGTGACACAAGAGATGAGAAAGAAAATAAAAAACGACAACAATTTGCCACCGCTTCTTAAGTGCGTCTGTACACCATCTTCCCGGGCACACATCTCTTTGACCATATCATGCCGCCCCACGTCGACATTTCATGTCGGTCGATTAATTAACAGAAACCCATGAAAAAAAAAACCTAAAACAACGATCATCCCTCGCCTCTACTTCTCACGAACCTGTTCCCGTTCGCAACCAACCGACCGACATGGTCAACGCGGGTACAACGCCGAAGAGTCTCGCAAGGTTTGCAGAGGTTTAGCGGCTTGGCAGCTTGGTGACTTGGTGGCTTGGCGGCCATGATGTCGTTGCGGCATCCTCGCCGCTTATAAATATTCAATTTTAATGGAACTCCTCCAATGAATTCGAGGTAAATTAATGATTTTCCAAAAAGGGACACATGTTCCCGGGCATTCCCGGTCGCGCGTTTTACTTTGATCTGCGGATCGAAGGAAGCCGCTGCAACCGATAATCGAATAACACTAATTTCGTGTTGGATATTCTTCGCTTGTTTTCTTATCGCGCCTGACGCTAGGCGTATAAATCAATCACTTCCTCGGCTGTAGTTGTATTGTATGTATTTGTATGGGTTTTTGTTTTTGGAACCACTAGCATGCTGGCGAACAACTTTAATAGCTTTTCGCTCCTTTCAATCCGGACAAAATGGCCGACAATTTTCGTATCATGACTTGACAAAAAAGTCACCGGGCTTGATGGTGTAGATTTGACGATGGGGATTTTGTTTATATGTATGTACGAGTATGTATGAAAGTAACTTCCTAAATTGCAGAGAAAGTTAATAAAGTTAAGTCTTCCGTTAAATAACACAATCATCATTCGAAAAAATAATGAGTTCACAAGCCACCTCTCTAGCCAGCCACGAGTCCAAATGACAATAAAGGATCAACGTAAATACGAGCGCACTGATTTTTTATTCATGCCTTCGTGGAACTAATACAACTTTGTCGGCAGCAGGACATTTGCCTGGTCCTAGGGTGTATTGTATGAGATGGGTGTGAGCTTGTTGTGGGCGGTGTGGTGTGGTGTGGCAGTCAATGTTGGAGAGAAAAAATAATTCATCACGGGCTTAATGTAAATTTGTGACGATACAAAAAAGTAACTGGATTTTTAACACCATCCCTTGTCACCGAAACGAGGGATGCAGGGCTCAGAACGCAGGACGCTTGAGTTTGAATAGATAGCAGAAAGTACAGATAGATGGATGAATGAGTGAGTGCCTGATGGTAGCTGAGTTGCCTTAAAAGAACAGGAACACTGTTGGGGAGTGTAAGTAAGCGTGTAAGTGCAGTCTGGAAAAAATTTACATACAAATTGTATTCTGCGGTGGATTATGTTTTGATATGAACTGGACATAACAAAATTAATTTGAAAAAAGGAAGAATGCGAATACATCAATCTGGCTGGGTTTTCCCTCGCTACTCGGTGCCAGCTTTTTCAGGACAGTCACTTCAGTGAAACGTCAAGTGAGAAGTATTTTGCAATAATGGCTGAAGTGTGATTTGAAAGAGATTTTTGTTTTCACTGATATATTGTACAATGTACGAATATCTATGTAAGGGAGTTTGTTTGTATTTTCACGCATACATCTACTCCAATTCCAATTTCCTCTACGATTTTTGGAAACATACTTTCCCGCACACGGACACTTACATATGTACATATGTACATATCCGTATTATGATTTCAGTCATTTCGAAGTGCGTTTTAGTTCTTTAAGTATTGAAATCAGTCTTTTAAGAAATCGTTAAGTTGACCATTATACAGTTCAAAAATGAGATTTGTAGAACCTTGTATTTAAACATATGTACATACATATATAGAATATTGTTTGGGTTCGAAAACAATTTTTATGAAAAGATACGTTCCTTGTTTTAAAATTGATAAAGTGATCGATTGACGTTTCCGCATTTGTGTGCTACGAAAAACAGATTACGAGTTTTGAAGGCCACATCAAAATAAAACGTATGCCTAATTACTTCATAAAGTGTGTTTCAACAAAAGCTGTAGGAGTGTTTTTTTTTATAAAACGCACAATTGTTGAGGTGTTGCTGAAACCTTTACTATTTTATAAAGTAGACACATGGGGATTATTTATGGACCCTCATCATTTTCTCCAAATTTTCAATCATTCTATCACATATGAGTACATAATTGGGGCTCTATCCCGACAATCACGGCTTCAGTGGTCGCTTTTAGAGTTGGAATTGTTTGCGGATGGTTGGAGTAGACCTTGCTTTTATCATAGCCCCAAAGAAAGAAATCTATCGGTGACGATCTTGGCGGCCAATGTGTGTCTCCGAAATTCGAAATTACACGGCCAGGAAAGTTTGATTTTTTCGCGACTTGTTAGGACGTATCACCGTCCTTTTGAAAGTAAAGTTGGTCCGTATTCGTATCCTCGAGTTTTGACCATACAAATTTGTATATCATGTTTCGGTAGCGCTCTCCGTCGATAGCAATGGCTTTTCTGGCCTCATTTTCGAAAAAGTATAGCCCTATGACACTTTCGGTCCATAAACCGCAATAAACAGTTCTGAGCGCATTGACATCTCCTGAATCACTGTCGGATTTTCGGTGTCCCACATGCATCATATTTGCTTATAATCGTAGACGCAAATGCGGAAATCGGCCTCATCCGAAAACATAATTTTCTTGCAAAAATCAATGTTTTCCAGGATCCAAGCCGAGATTGTACGGTGCTGAGGTCATTTGAAAGATATTGTATTCCATAAATAATCCCCATATGTCTACTTTACAATGCAGTTAAGGTTTCAGAGATATCTCAGCAATTCTTCGTTTTATTCAAAAAACAAATCCTATACTTCTCGCTGAAATACGAGTACCATATAGAAACCATTTTTTGGATGGAACAATTGGAAGAAACTTTTTACGTTATATCAATCAGATTCAATGTCATTCGCCTAGCCATGCGTACATATTTTATTATGTTGGGCATGCAGTTTCTCTACTTCAAAAAAATATAACACACATTTTATTGTAATATAATTTCAAATGCTTATCTTAACCCGATAATGGTGACCTACTGGTCTGTGCGACCGGGTGCGTTAAAAAATTCGAATAAATTTATTCTCCGTTATTGTATTTTGTTGCAATTTCGAGTAGTTGCCGCATTGCACGTCCCCAACCATCAGTTCATGACTGCTTAGTGAGCACATGTTGTGTATTTTTGTTTTACTAAACCGCTGAGTGAGACCGTGTGTCACCGTATATGTAAATAAAATACTCAAGGAATAATTTTTTATTATTCGCGTATTTTACCTAGTTTATTTTTATTTTTTTTATTGTTTTATTGTGTTATATACATATATATATGTATATTTGTGTGTGTGTATATATGTGTTTCATACTATAAACCTTGTTACAGCAGGTCTTACGAAAGCGAACAGCGTCGTCTTGAATACCTTCTACAAGAAACAACCCTTGATGACCTTGATGACAGACCACCAAGTTCTTCAGATAGTGAATCCGGGAATGATTACGAGCCAGAGATTATTTAAGAAATATGTTAGTATATACAAATATGTTAGTATATACAAAGGTATATACTAATGTATGTAGATTATTGTGTATAATGTTTATGCGTGTGTATGTGTGTATTGTGTATGTAGGTTAGGTAGACTAAGATTTATTTTAAGTTAGATATTAAGTTTTTATAAAAAATAAAAAAATGTCCATATGCTAAGTTTTTTTTGACAATTTTTTTTTTCTTAGCTATAAGTATAGTAAATAAATATCCGTAAAGAAAATGTAAATAAAGTCGAAAGACATAGTTATAAGAATTTAGAGTAGCTTAGAGTGCCTGTGTGGGGCCAGTAAGTTAGTATAAGATTGTTAAGTAATTTTAAGCTAGCATTTAAGCATTTTTTGTTAGTATGTAAGAGTTAAGGATTAAGAAAATAAAATGCATTTAAAACTCAAACTGAAACGAACCAGAGGAATACAAAATTCAGACAGCGAAGAGGAATTGAGTGACCGAGAGCCTTCAAGTAACAGCAACTCTTTATTTTATATTGGAAAAGTATAATAAATATATAAAAGTACGAAATGGAGTAAGGAACCTGCGCGCCAATCTGTTCGTACTAAAAGTGCCAACATAGTTTTACAGTTACCAGGACCAAAGCGGGTTGTAGCCAATGAAAAAGACACTCTTGAAATTCGGGGACACTTTTATGAGGACTCTATTATTCACAAAAATTGTCAAGTATACCAACCGTGAAAGATAAATTTTTCAGAGAAACATATGCCAAGGAGACTGATTTCTAGGAAATATATTGCCTGATAGGATTGCTCCTTTTAGCTGGTGCTAAAAAATCTAATCATCTGAACGTTGAAGTGTTGTTTCGAACGGATGATGGTTCAATTGAAATATTTCGGCTTTCAATGTCTGCCCAGAGATTTAGATGTGTACTGCGAGTTTTGAGGTTTGATGATGATACTACGAGGGCAATAGAAAGCAATTTGAAAAAACCTGTCATATTCGAGAAATATTCGAGAAATTCGTTCACAAGGCTAATTACACTTTATCTGCTTTTGTGACTATAGATGAGAAGTTGGAAAGATTTCGCGGAAGTTGCTCATTTATTCAATACATTCCAAATAAACCAAATCCATATGGCATCAAAATTCAAGCCCGTTGTGACGTCAAAATGTTCTACACATATAATATGGAAATTTATCCCGGAAAACAACCACAAGCAGGCCCATACAATTCCGACAATTCTGACTTCGCTGTTGTTCAAAGATTATGCGAACCGATTTTCAATACAAGTCGCAACGTCACAACTGATAATTGGTACACCAGTATACCCTTAGCTGAAGCATTGATGCAAAAAGAATTAACAACCGTCGGAACAATCAGGAAGAACAAGAAGGAAATTCCTACAGACTTCAACATATTGCGCGGTCGAAATATAAATTCCAATACAAAACTACTACGCCGTAACTTTATTGAGAATTTGCTATGAAAATAGTGGAACCTCACATAAGAGATCGGCAAACGCACTTGAACTTGCCACGATCAATGAGACTAAGACTGTCGGAGATTTTACATATAGATGATGTACCTGAGCCATCGGGTCCTTCAGGAAATTACGTATGCTATGAGTGTGGATGGAAAAAAATCAGAAAAACCAAGTACTCTTGCCATAAATGTCAACAATATTTGTGTCTTGAACACGTACTGCCGTGAAAGGGGGAGGAAAGTGGATGCGAAAGATTGGAGGCACACTTTTTGAGAAATATTTCTAGGAGCCCATCTGGACCAGATACAAATTCATCATTGAGATTTTGTAACTTTTCTTAGATAAGAGTGGGATCAAAAGGTTGAGAGAGAGAGGGGCCAATGGAGAAATTGGGAAGGTACTTCAAATAGGTGGAGTCGGGTACAAAGAGGTGGTCTGCAAATGACTGTTTAAAAAGTTTGCAAAATAGTTGGCAATAATATGTGGGTCAGTCGATAATATATTATCGAACGAGTGAGAAGGGGGATAACCGTCTGATTTTCTTTTGTAGTTGACGAATTGATAAAATGTCTTAGGATCGTTGATAAGGTTGGTCTGCTCTGTGTCGAGAAAGCGAGGATAGAGGCAGTTATAGAGCTGGGTGAATTGCAGATAAGTTCCCAGATAGTTAGAAAAGTCATCATAAGAATTGGTGAGAAGAAAAACTGCCTATAATTTGTTTCTTCCGTTTTGTAAAGAGCGAAGTCTTCTGTTATACCATGGAGGGGAAATAGATGATGTTTTATGCCGAGAAATGGAATTAAATATTTCACTGTAGAAAGTGGAGATAGGTTGGTAAAATCAAAAGAACACTTGCTAAGATAGGTATTGATTTTGCGAAAATTAGCTTTATGGAAGTTGTAAGAAGAGATGGTAGTTGAAGGAGTGGGCTGGGATGGAGAGTTAGGGAAAAATGAGAGAAGAAGAGAGGGGTGAAAGTTGATAGGTAAGGGGACACAACGTTACTGTGGAGTTAATAGGATCACTAGTGAAAATAAGGTCTTGTTGCCTACGGATAGAATTAGGGACGCCACTTACTTGGCACAGGCTTGACTCAGTTATTCTATCAATGAAAATACATTCCTTGGATGAACTGGCGTTTGACGCGGTAAAAAATAAGTGATCATCCGATGGAATCCACTTTAGCAGGGGCAGATTAAAGTCACCAAAGATAAGGATATCGTCGATGGAATCACTTAGGTCAAGTAGTTGGTCAATTGCTTTAATAGCAAGGATGTAGGATTCAATAGGCTGAGCTGGGAGAATGTAGCAACACATAACGTACAGGACCTGTTGGGAAGTGTTATTTTAATTGAAACAAAGTCAAGTTTGACAGAAGAAGAGATAAGAGTTAAGGTTATTGTAAATGGCAAGTAGGAGACCTCTACATGGAGAATCAACTTTAGGGAGGGCAGGATCATTAAACATAGGGAGAGAGTGATCGTCATTTCGGAAAACATTATCAGAAGATGGAAATAGCTCCTGGCTATTTATGTCGGGGATCAGATTGGTTTCTGTAAGAGCATAGACGTCGAAAGAGAGACCGTGTGATTTAGACAAGACAGCACGAGTTTTAGCGCTCAAGCCTCTTACGTTTTGGTAGTAAAATGTAAGAGGTAGTTTGTTGCGTGGAGGAGTAGGGGAGTGTAGATGAGATGCAGGCAAAGAAGGCAAGTTAGGAACGAAAAAATTTGTCGTGGTCAGCTCGGCTGCGCTGAAGGTGGGAAACGCTTTTAGAGTGTACATACGAGGGGCGATCAACATATTCTCGGTATCGGGGTGAAACTGTGGTTGTATATATAAATTGACTTATTTATCAAGTAATACTATTATTTTAGTGCATTCATGTAAAATTTCATATAAATGTGATTATTAATTCGCGTTTTATCTCTAGTTAAACAGAATCATAATGGCAACTGAGACGATGATGGTGAAAATTGAGCATCGCGCTGTAATTAAATTTCTCACTAAGCAAGGAAAAAGTCAAAAAACTATTCATGAAGAGATGGTGGCTGTTTACCAGGGTTCCGCACCTTCATTATCAACTGTGCAAAAGTGGTCAAGTGAGTTCAAGAGAGGCAGAGAGAGCATTGAAGACGACCCCCGCTCCGGCGCCTCGGCTACTGCTTGTACGGGAGAAAGCATCAAAGAAGTCGAAAAACTTGTTCTTGAGGATGCCCGAATAAAGGTGAAAATGATGGCAGAGATCACCAAGCTTTCAATTGGTACCATTCACACCATTCTTCATGACCATCTTAACCTTTCAAAGGTCAGTGCAAGGTGGGTGCCACGAATGCTCACAGCGCCTCAGAAAAAAGTGAGAATCGCATGCTGTAGAGAGCTTTTGGAGATGTGTAGTGAGAACGCGGACGGTGTTATGGATCGAATTGTTAGTGGGGACGAAACATGGGTCCACCACTATGACCCTGAAAGCAAACAAGACTCCATGCACTGGCATAAAAAAGGAACATACCCCCCGAAGAAGTTCAAAGTCACTCCGTCTGCCGGGAAGCTCATGGCCACAGTTTTTTGGGACTCAAAGGGAATCTTGCTCATTGAGTACAAAAAAAAAGGTGAAACCATCAACGCCACATCCTACGCTTCCACTTTGCATAATTTGCGGGAGGAAATTAAAAAGAAAAGACGGGGTAAACTCGCAGCGGGTGTGTTGCTTCTTCATGACAACGCTCTTGTTCACACGGCGCGAGTTTCCAAGGCTGCTGCGCGAGATTGTGGTTTCGAAGAAATCCAACACCCACCCTATAGTCCAGACCTTGCCCCTAGTGATTACTTCCTGTTTCCGGATTTGAAAAAATGTCTTCGTGGAAAAAGATTTTCGGATGATGAAGAACTCAAGTCGGCAATAAATGGGTATTTTGCAGAGAAAGAGGAAATTTATTTTGTTGAGGGTTTAAAAAAGCTTATCTCAAGATGTAACAAATGCATTGATGTTAGGGGAGATTATATTGAAAAATAAAAACAATTTAAATTGAATTCGCATTTTCCTTCATATCGATACCGAGAATATATTGAACGCCCCTCGTAGTTGCGGAAAGCAGCGAGGTCATCCGCAACCTTTTGAGGAGGTGTGTCGAAGATTTCGTGGTACCTGTTGTAAAGTTTTCTGAGACTAGTTATATCGGTAGAAAGACCTTCCTGTTGGATGGTTTTTCCCTCAAAGCAAACAGAGTCGGATTTGTCGTAAAGATATGCGAGAAAGAGACGTATATTTTCGTATATCTTTTTATCCCTTAGCCTAGAGTGAGCGTAACGGCATTCTGTGGTGTCTATATTCTTTTAAGTCAATTTAACGTTAGGTGGCGAAAGGGGATCAAAAAAAAGGGGATACGTACTGGGGCCCGTGAAACCGAGGGAGAAGGCGAGCTAGAAGCAGGATTTAAGATATGCGAGCTGATAAAGTTTGGGTATTGGGCTCCTGTTGTAAGGTCGAAATTGGGAAAACAGTTGTTATTATCCGTGGGAGGGGGTGTGGGTGGTTGAGCAGTGACGGTATCAGGGGTTAAACTAAATGAAACGCGGTGGATGGAAGAGAGGCACTTGTTGCTTTTGTGGAGATACGTGAAGGGTGTTGCTTAGGAATATAAACGGGAGGGGAAAAATTGGGAAATATATTGGTTTTAAGACTCCAGTTGGGGTCAGGTTTAGGATGTGGATGGGAAGTGGATCTGGGCGATTTATAATTAACTTTTGATGAGATTTTGCTTCGTTTTTTTCTACGTTTTTGTTGGTTGGTTGATCCATCCATTTGGAGACCCGCATCTTTCCTAGCTTGAGGTTGGTGTTGGATGAGTTAACGAAAAACCATTCGTATTTAGCCGGTATATTAATTTTGAAGTTTCGTTTGTTTTTGTGGTGAAATCCAATCAACATCTGCATAATTTGGAGCACCTTTGATGAGTAGGGTGGTGAACATCTGATTCGTTGTGCGGAGTCGGTCTAGCCTGCCTTGCCACTCTGAAGGTGTCCAAGTCATGTTAAATTGTGTAACAAGTTTCCATGGGGCGGCGACAGGAGGGGTTGGCGTTGGAGCAATTATATCACCATACGATTTTTGGATCAAAGGGCTGGTGCGACGTGGTGGTGAAGGTTGAGTTGTCGGCACTGGATCAGCTTCAGTTTGTAACAATTCAGCCAAAATTGAAGTATTGTAACTGTTGTGCGGTGGGGGATGGGTTGGAAGACCATCATTTTTATGGCATACTGTTCCAATGAGGTGTTCCAAATCATTCAACACTGTTCTATTCGTGGTGAGTTCATCATTAAGCTGACTGATTTTATCGAATATGATATCAAGCATGGACCCGTAATGATTTGAGAGTTGGTGATCGTTTGTTGCGGGTTCGAGATGGAGATTGGATGTGGATGATTTGAGATGAATATCGATGTCTTCCCGGAGAGAGTTGATGGAATTAGATGTTTTTTTGTTTGATTCCATCATTGCGGTTCCGATTGATGTAAATTCACTTAAAACTGTATCAATGTGGCGCTTGTATGTTTCTTCATTTCAGGATCTTGCACTTTCTAACTCAATTAAACGCGCAACTTGTTCTGTGACCAAAGTCTTCCGCACATCTTACACTTTGTTCAAAGATTGATAGTTTGTCCGTTATCAGTCTGACGAGTGAGTTATGGTTCAATTCATTGGAATCACTGAGGCACTTGATTGCAAGGAGCAAAATTCATGGAAGAAAATTCCTCATATCGCAATTTTCTTCCGGCCTAATCAGCCGGATACGTTCCGATTTGATATAATAGATATTATAGATAGATATTATAAGAAATATTCTTTTCTACGCACTGCGATGCCTTTGACGTAATTAAGCCGCCTCCTGTCCGCAGTCATACCTGGGGCGCTGTATGTTCTATCGTCCAGAAGCTCGTATCAGCTATTCTTGGTATCGTCGTCTTTCTCCTCTATTCGTCTATATGAGTTACCATGACGAGCTCGTCCACATATCGAAAGCTCAAGACGTTTTGCCTCAATCTGCTTCCAATGACAAATCCGAATCTAAGTAAACTCTAATTTCGACGTCGACAAAAATCACCGTAGTATTTTTTTTTGATAGACTCGCAGAGCCTCACGTAATTGCTTAGTGGCACACGATTCATTGACTCACCTAAGACTAAAGACGGAATTCCAAAGTTCCTTGTCCTTTTGTATGGATTTGTACAAGGTAGAGCAAAAGTAATGTCATAATGTGAATTATGTGTTATTGTGTTTTGACGTTTACGAGTTTGTTGTAGACAGAATAGAGAACTAGTAGACTATAAACAATGGAACGATAAACATTTGAAGAACGCAGAATTATGTTACTGAGTCCACATACATCGACAAGACAATTTGGCATCAGCAGACGTTCGTTGCGTCAAATTTTGGTGAAAGACCTGAAGATGTTCCCTTATCAAGTCCAAACCGTTCACCAATTGCTGACTGCTGACCGTCAGCTGAGGTTAGTTTACTCCCATGCTCTGTTAAACCTGGTATAAGAAGATGACGATCTCGTATCCAAAATTATAATGAGTGACGAAGCTTATTTCCACTTAAGTGATTATGTGAATAAACAAAATTTGCATTTCTGGGGCACGGAAAATCCACATGAAATGCACGAAGGCCCATTCCATTCCCTCAGAGTGACTGTTTATTGCGGCATTTGCAGTGAAAAAGTGATTGGCCCTTATTTTTTTCAGGACCCCGACGGCACTTCCATAACCATACTCGTTACTAGTGAGCGCTACAGACAGATGTTACACGAGTTTTTTTTGCCGCATGTTGCTGAATTTGGTCTCGAGCATGGTTGGTTCCAGCAGGACGGAACCGCTCACACAGTTCAGCAACGATGGAGATTTTGAATCACCTATTTTCAGACCGTGTGATTTCCCGTTGTGGCGATTTGAACTGGCCAGATCACCAGATCGCCAGATCTGGCGGCTCCAGTCTTCTTCCTTTTGGGTTTTTACCAGTTTACCAGTTCAAAATGCCGTAAAACGAGCACAAATGTACATCAAGGCAGGAGATGGTCATTTTTCGATATAATTTTTCCAACCTAATGTCATAAAAATATTTTTCGTAAAAACAGACCTAAATTTTCTTCATTTTTGACAAAATGGCAGTCATTTCATATTATGACATTACTTTTGCCCTAACTTGTATATTTGAGACAGTATTTTTAGATGTATTTTGTCCAAGATATTCAAGGAAAGTCCGTATATCGTTATTCCAAAATCAATGAAAATTAAAAATATAGACTAGTGTTCAATATTTTTGAAAATCGCAGTAGATTTACTGCAATTTAAATAATGGTCGTGCTGTTGAGCTTGCATAGAAGCATTAGACCAGTTATTGCAATTTTTATTGTTCTTGGAAAAGGATTTTCTTCCTTGCGCTTTGTCTTTGTGATTTAATTTAATTTAACTGTGCAATAGCACTCTAACTAGCCCTTGTCCTTAAGTGGGCACATAATCCTTAAACTCATCACCCTTAGGCGAGACGAGACTAAGACTATTTTTTTTTTTTTAAGATCTTAACACTCAAGAGGGTATTACCTGAGCACGTGTTAATTTTTTTCGGAAAATTAGTTAGAGAGAGGAAGAGAAAGATGTTTGCTCTCAGTGGTTATTTCGCAACATGAGTGGCATCCAACATTTAATGGGGAGACTAAATTATTAGTGTAATTTGGCAAGTTACTATATTTCAGACAACCACTCATCTTACGTGAATTTAGTTGCCTGAAAAAAAGAATCTTCCGGGCGCGGCTGGTATTGAACTCTGAACCGTCCGATTTGGAAACCAATGCACTACCACTTGAACCACGGCGAGGTTACATGATGTAATGTTTTATTGCTTGATATGTGCTGAAAACTCAGAGTAGAACGGGACACATTCCTTTATAAATTCCTACAAATGCGCTATAAAGATTCTTCGGTAGTTATTTGATTTCTTTAAAGTTAAATGATAAGACATGCTAGGCGGATTGATATAAGCCTTTCGACCCGAATAAACTTCAGTTTCAACACGGAAAGTTTATATTTATTGCATTAATAAAGAAAAGTATCACCCTGCACACACCAAGGAAGAAAACGCAACCAGTTTGAAAGGTGGAAATAAAAGCAGTTACATAGCTAGTGGTTCATTTCTATGGAGCAGGCGGAAAAAATTCAAGGAAAACGAAACGAATGAACCGATGTTGTTGAAATGTCATCCATGATATAAGTGAGGAAAGTTCTCATCATGAAAAAAAATTGTGGCTCTTCCCACATAACTGTTTTAAAAAAAATTGATTTTTACACATTGTTCTTGTCAACTTTCTTCCTGTTTTTACCTTTAGATGCCATACTAAGAATTTCGCCATGAAGATGTGTTAAAAAAATAAATTAACATCACAAAAATCGTGGTCTCGCAACTAACTTATACGACTTTATTTACGAGTATTTGCTTTCATAGCTAACAATTAATAAGTTAATATACATATTTATTAAGTTCTGTGCTTCCTCACTAATTGGAATACAATTTTTTGTTTTCAGTTCAGTCCTCAGATTTGTGATTTTGGGAGCCGATGATATAAGCATAAGATGAATAACATCGTCATTAGTTGCCAAACTGGAACACTTCCTTCCTAGTTTTGTGAAGTCTATAGTATGAGAAATCTTTATTTCTGCCTTCTTGGGCTTCTTCTGAAAGTGCTCTGCAGCGGTTACGGCCGCTGTACTATTTCAGCTCCGTGCATTTAAATCGTATGCTCTCTTGCTGATATATAATACCAATTTAAGGGCCAGCATAGCTGTCTTCTCCGTATAAGCTCCAAAATTTTTGCAGAAAGTTTCCAAAATTACACTGAATTTTTTTTTACAAATCTTGTATCTATTTTGATAATATCTGCCGTTACAGTAGAGTTCCCAAAAAATCTTTGTTAGGTGTTGCCCTCATTTGCTGTACGCGCTCCTTGCCTAACAATATCTACTTTTGTACCCACTTTTTTATTGAACTCTTTTTGAATGCGTGTTTTTTTCTTCTTCGAGTAGATTTTGTTACTCTCCAAACTTTAAAATTTAAATTGTAACTTAAATGTAATATGTATTCCATAAAAAGAAATACGAGTATGCAATGAAGACATTCCTAAGATGTTCTTTATTTGGTAGCTTTCCAAAGAGTTCCGAAAAGCGGTTCACTTCAATCGGCTTAGCGCCACAAGGACAATAGAACAATCGCTTGAACCAGATGTGTTCATTTACAGCCTCCATCTATCATAGCCAAATATAAATGATCAGGGTTAAGCATCAATTATATTTCATAAAATGCAATTCAAAATTTATAATTATTTCTTAATTTCATTTTCAACCCGATTTTTTCCTTCTTATATTTGCTCTTGGCTTTCTTTTTTAAATAGAAATTCTAATGGCCAAGAATATCGTGTTGGGGCGGATTTTTCCAAATCGTACTGTTTAAATTAGTTATCGGTTTAGCTGCAGTGGTATAGTCATAAACAAATTTGAGTCCGATGAATCCGAATCACAATCTGAAAATATTTGCATATACTCACACTCACCCGAGGATCCATCAAAACCCCATTTTGTTAAAAGTGTGAGTTTAAAGCTATTTTGTACTGTTACTTCATTAGTCTCCTTGGTGTCTATAATTTTTTTAATTGTGTGGTCAAGCAGGTCTTGCAATGTGATTTGAGCATATGTTTCTGCTATTTTAATTTTCTCATAATTTTGTATTTTATATTGTAAAATTTGCTTATAAGTTGGAAATATATTATATAATATATCATCAGTTGCTTTTCTAATAACTTCATATTGAAACTTTGATAGCTTTGTTTGAATCATCAGGGCTAATACTTGGCCGGTGCTAAAAGCTGAATGGAGGGTCGGCGGTCGGGTCTGAATGGCGACAAAATGGCGGCAAAGTTTATTAGATTTTGGGAGTAGTCGCTTTTAATTTACTGTATTTCATTGCCCGAGCAATACTTTATTCGCTCTTTCACTTGTATCCGCACCGTGGGCTCCCCGCCCAATTATCGCCCATTAATGAAGTTGTCTAATAAAAAGCGGGGGCAGAGCAAAGTACTGGTCTTATCGTAAACATCTTCAGATGACGCTACCGAAGTTTGCTACGATTTGATCAGTTACAAGTTGCCGGCCATAGGTCTTGTTGGCAGCAGGAACACCGGTAGTCCCTACTAGGACTTAAATCACGGTACCACGGGAGTAAGGAGCCCCCGGATCACGGTCCGGGCCTGACTGGAAGAGGTAGGCCCCCTTGTGGGAGCGTCATGATGGCTATGGTTTAATCCCAAATTCGCGGGAAGGGTCTTCCTGTTGGTTTGACCCAATGTAGAGTTGCAATAAATACTGGGTGCTGTGACCCTAAGAGCAGTAAGAGGTTTTAGGTCGGCGTCGACTCATACCAACGGTGGAACTTGTGCCGGCAACACAGTTTCAATTTGGTATCAATGGAATGACGGAGAGCGATGGCAAGGCGTATCCTTGCCCCCATGGATGTATGGGCATCCTGTAAACATAAGTCTGCCCGACAGGTGGTTTACGTTAAGAATCAGACACTAGTTGTACCCGCACCTGACTCATTTAAGGTAGGGTTAACATCATCTTGTTTAAAATTAACAAACAACTTTTCATTACTCCATTTTTGATATTTTAGAATAAATTTCGCTTCTATGTTACGAATTAACTTATATCTTTGTTTGAAATACGGTAAGAATCCTTTCTTGACTTCTATAACAAGTTGTGTAATTTGATGTGGTTCCAAATTCATTTTAACAGGTTTTAACTTAAATCTTACTCAAAAAAGGTCAAACGCAACTGAAACGATGGCTTTGTTAATAAATAATAATCTAAACAACAATTTTACCAAAATAGTTGTGAAATTTGAATACCAGAAGTTAGTATCAAGCGCTATTTGTGCAACATGCACTGGTTGATAAGTAGTATATTACATGAACCTTAAAAAAGAATCAGGAGCTTTATTTTGCTTCTAGATTGATAGAAAAATTTGATAAACGGTAATTGTATTGTTAAAACCAATTATCCAATTAATATAATTTAGGTTTTCTTTTATAAACATAAAATAATAAAATAAGTAATAAAATAAACGTATCTAAACTGCTAATAAAAAGCTTTAAATTTCGGAAATCTTGAAGGAAGCCACTTTGTGTTAACCTTCTACTGCATGAATTATATCCTGAACAGAAAAATTAAAGTCTCTTTAAATAGTTTTGTTTATAATTTATGTAATAAAAATTGTTAAAAATTGTTATTTGTTTAAAAAACTTTTTTGATCTCAAAGGGAGTCTGTATAACACAAGCGTGGAATCCAGAAAATCAACGCCACCCATATATTTGTTATAAACTCTACAGCTTGAAGAGCAGGAATATCTCTGTACTGTTTTTCTTTTCGCTGTTTGGTGATGATTGACTTGCTTCCAACACACTACATATGACAGCATGTTTGCAGGCTTGTTATCAAACTAGGATAACTAGGATAACTAGGATAATTTCACTTCATCAAGTGTAGTTATTTTTTCAATCGTACCTTCACAATCTTGTTTTTTCAGTTGTTTCTTTGTTGGAATTTTAGACATGGGGACTCGATTTAGTCTGACTGTGCCCAAAGATAGTAATCCATTTTTGTACAGGTGAACTTGCTATTTGGGAGTCTGATACCAATTATGCGGAAAAAATTAGTGGTTAACATGTTAGCCGAGTAATCTTCGTCACTAAGTTTCCAGTGTCTCCTAAACCAGCATTTTCGGAGAAATTTTTACTCTGCTAAAATTTTGAAGTCATAACTGAATCCAGAACCTCCACTTAGAACTCTGTTCTTGTAACCCCACTTGTGCGGATTGGTGCGTTATACTGCTTCAGTTCGTGACGGCAGTTAATGGGTATTATTTGTTCATCACAGCAAGAAGCTCTACTTTTGGAATAATTATTGTAGAATCCGTCGACTTATTTTTTTAAAAAATTGTCTTATTTTAAAAAGTTTGTCGTGTCCATCTATTCCAAATGGTTTTAAATCGGTGTTATCACTGAAGCGTAAGAACCTTTTTATTGTTTCCCACCTGCTGTATATCATCGTGTTAAAAGGATTTTAGTGTCGCGAAGATGGCAGTTAAACTTAAAACATGTAAATCAACATGTCAATGAACTGCTCCAACTCGGTTGTTATTATGTTTTCTGTGTTAGTTATGTTGTATTGAAGAGCTTTTAAGTTTGACTAATAGACGACAAATTGAACTACCTCCTCCGTAAAAATGACGAAAAATAATCCACTGTGCTTTCAGCCCAATCACCGATTCTGGCTACTCAGTATCACCGGTAAATTGAAAATTCTTTTCATCCTACTGATCCAACTGTTCTTTTCTCCAATACAAAATATTTTCAGGCTTGTCTTTTTTTTGTTTTGAAACCGATGCAACTAGTTCGACTACAGGCAGCCCCTGTTGTTTAGGTCGGTCTTAAATTCCACATCAGGTTCTGCTACGTCACCATCATCGCGAAGAAAATCACTCGTAACGTTATACTAATACTATTTTTGCACTCAAAATTGATTTATAATGTATTGTAATGTATTTTTTCTCAAAATAATTTTTTTATTATGATAGTAATTAGCACTTAAAATCGCAATTTATTTTCTACTTCCGTTTTTAATGCGCGAGTTAATTGGATAATGTAAAAAAAACAAAATTTTAAGTTTCATCGTTATAATTTAATAAGTGAACTACTCGTTCTTGATACTTGCTTCAAACTGAATACAATATATTAACAAAAGAATCCTATGTTTGCATGGGTGAATTCCAAGAACTTGAGCTGCATGGGCTTGCGCCGGAAATTTGGTAGATGCATATAAGCATAAAATTCATTTTGTTCACTTGTGCAAAAAAGTACGGTTTTTTATGTAAGAGGATACACAATAATGAAAAAGAAATAATTTCAGGTCATTCCCAAAAGGTTTCCTTGGAAAAATATTGGCTATCACATCAAGTGAAGCGGCGTTAAATTGCACGAACGAGGCGGCCAATCGACTGACCCATTTCTTGAGATAACACGCTCACCATACTTACTCTTCAATAAATCGATTGTAGCGTGAGCTGTGTGGCTTGTGGCACCATCCTGTTGAAACCACTTGTCGTCCAAGTACATATCTTCCAATTCGGGCCAAAAATAATCGGTGATCATGGCGCTATAACGCTGGCCATTCACAGTATCGTGACGATCGTTATCGTCGACGAAAAAATATGGCCCAATAACGCCGCCGGCATGCAAACCGCACCAAACTGTTATTTTTTGTGGATGAAGTGGTGATTCGTGAAGCACATGTGGATTTTCACCCGACCAATAACGCATATTTTGCTTATTGACGAACCCATTGAGCCAAAAACGAGATTCGTCACTGAAGATGATTTTGCGATGAAATTCATCATTTTGGCGCATCTTCTCCAGAACCCAATCGGAGAACTTACGTCGCTTCAAATGGTCCATCGGATTCAATTCTTGAGTCAGCTTGATCTTGTATGGGTGTAAACCAGGATCCTTGTGCAAAATACGCCATAATGTGGTCTGAGCGATGCCCAATTCTTGAGAACGCCGTGGAATTGACTGATTTGGATCGTTTGCTACGGACGCCTGAACGGCAGCGATATTTTCGACACTTCGACCAACCCGTTGCCTCACTGACACGGCAACATCATACAATGAATATGTAGACTCAAATTTTTGCACTAAACTTGTTATTGCCTGTCTACTAGGGCGAGAATTACGAACGAAAATTGGAGTTAACGCTCTTGAAGTTGCAGACACCGACTCCGAATTTCGGTAGAAAATTTTTATAATTTGCAGACATTGCTCGTTCGTGTACTTTACCATGATGAAAATGTTGAGTTTACTGAATAAATTGACAGTGACAGTTTGATGAGTAGTGAAAAAGTGCGTTCACAAATTAAATTCAAAGTTGTTAAGTCCCTATTGGAAACCCTTTACCTATAAATATGTAGAATCGAAAAATCATATTAATGATACTATGCAACTTATTTCCTATTCTTCTATTCTCCGCCTAAGAATTAGGAATTAGGTGCACCGGAGTAAATTATCAGGTTGTTGGTTGAAGTTCAGAAACAATCTATCACTTATAAGCACTACAATTATTTTATGTCATGCCATACAACTGGACACATTCGGTATTAGTGTTTCTCGCTATATGTCTACTTATTCATTCTCTCATGAATCATGAAAAATGCTTAGAATTAAATTTAGGGTTACCAGATAAAAACAATAGGAAATAAAATTAAATAAATCAACAACGGTGTTAGATATAAAATTGATTCTTGCTTTATTTTGAAGCTACGCTCATTCCATTATGTGACTTGGTCCAATATGTGAGGCGTTATTCCGGTAAAAGCGTGTCGAATGTTGGCCTCAAGCTCGTCCAAAGTAGTTAGCTGTGTTGCCGTAGACTAAGGACTTGACGTAGCCGAGAAAATAATCGAGTTTTGTCAAATCGCATAATAGCGGCGTCCAACTGACGAACACTCCGCGTGATGAAATGACCCTGTCGCCAAATTTCTCCTTCACAACTTCGAGCGTTGCATCGCTTGTTCAGATATATCGATGTTTTCTGACCACAGAAAGAAAGAAATAAAGTCCGATGATGTCGCCATGCCATAAACCGCACCAAAAAGTCAATATTTGTGGATGCACTGATCCTTGACCGAATACTTGTGGGTAGCTTTCGCTCCAATAATGAAAATTTTGCTTGTTGACATAGTCGCTGAGCCACAGCTGGGCCTCGTTCGAGATGATGGTTTTTTGGCCAAAATCCTGATCTCCGGCCCACATTTGGCGAACAACCGGAGGCGTTGGCTATTGTCGCCCGACTTCAATTCTTACGTCAGCACAAATCCGATCGCAAAATATGCCGGGTAGACTCTCTGGCGATGCCCAATTCAGCTGATGAGCGCCGAATCGACATTTCTGCCACTAAGGCGGCTCCGTTTTCTTCATTTCGCCCCAATCTCTATATGGTTGGTGGCTTAATATCCAAAAGAGTGTAGTCACGCCCAAACGCTCACGCTTCGGCAAATTGCCTATACACTGAAGCCATGAAGACGACTGACCTCACGACGAAATTTACGTTGCGTATTTACAATTGAGCAGGAATTTCGATAATATTTTTTAATAATTTTTCTGGATATCATTGGTAACTTTGGCAGCTTCCGAAATATAATAATTGGAAAGACGTAGTATCTAAATTTTCCTTTGATAGTATTTTATGTTAATATTATGTACCTACATGTTCTCCCATTTAGGTTATAAATATTTATGTACCTTGGATACTTTTAATGTATTTAATGTATGAAGGAATAAACAAAACAAAAAAAAATCAATATCAGATAAGATTGCCTTTATGTGGAGCATTGTTTAATAGCAATGTTATATAATCAATTAAGTACATCTTAACTTACACGGTGCCGTATAATTGTCGTTTCATCCATGTCCATTCCATCCTATCCGAAAAGCAATTGCAACTAAATTTCTTTCTACTAAATGGAAAAACAAATGAATCATTTAAATGCCAAAGCATTTCTGCAGAAATTGTTTTACTCATCAACAAAGTCTCTTTAAACTCAATGCACTTTTGAGTCTAACATTACTCAAATTTTTCGATTCATTCCAATTAATAAGATTAAGATTTGTCGAGGTCCCCAAACTCTGCTTTTGGTTGAGCTATGATATCATTGTTGGGGCCAAATCCGCCGAGCCATTTCTCTACGTTTGGAATCAGTTAAATCCGAAGAATATGGTGGTTGGTAGACAATTCCTAGCCCGATTCATGAAATCTCGCTATGACGATTACGCACATGTGCATCCGTGTATTATCTGCAAAAGCAATTTTTTTTCTTGGACTATTACTGTAGTTTTTCCTTCAAAGCACCATTGAACTGGTCCAATAAGTTGGCATGTTTGATGTGGATTATGCAGTGTGCATCCCAAAAAGACAGTCGCTATGAGCTTGTTGGCCGACGGCCTTCTCCGACCGGAGAAATGCACTATTTCGACTGCTGCTTGGTTTTGCGGTATCTTCTGGTATTTCGTTCAAGGTTAAAAAATAAAAAAATTGGTCCATTTGAAAAACACCAGACACTTTTAGAAGTTATCACATAAAATTAACATTTTTCCATTTTCTCCAAAGTTTACGCGGTTATCTGCTTTGAATGGCTGCCACACAAAAAATAAATGACGCTGCTTGACAGCAGTCTATAGACGAATGCAAGTTGGAGGGAACAGTTTGCTTATGGTTTCACCTTCGCAAAATGTAAAACATTGTTTCCAGAGTATTCGTGAAGAATACCGAAATGCATTTAACAAAAAAAAAACTAAATATTCCTCTTTCTTTTCTAATGGTTATTATGATCTAAACTGTAGAGGATCTATAATCACTGGTCAACACTAATTTAGAGTTTGCTTATCTGGTTTTTATTTCTACTAAGAATTTGAATTTCGACCTATAAAAAATACATAAAAAATGTTTAAAAATTAATATTCTTCGTACTTCTTTTGTGATTGTGTGAACTGTCTGCCATAGTCTCTCACCATTCTTTCACTATATTGGCCCTGATAATGACGTTCAACCCATCAAATCGTGATAAGAACGTTCACCATGTTCTTTCGAATAGACATCCACACTGCTTTTAAATTGGCCCAAGTGAACATGTTACATATGCATTTTAAGGGACATTCTGCAACCCATGAGTTTAAAGTCCTCAAGCATATTTGAAATAAGCTCTTTGTAATTCTGCCTCATGCTCAACTTTCATGACTGTTGAGTAGCTGTACAAATTCGTTGCTGGCAATTATTTTCTTTATTTGTGGTCAGAAGAAAATACCAACTTTTACTTTGGCTTTGAATTATAGATCGAATAACTTAAGATTTTTTTTTAGATATGTATTTAAAAGCTTCAGAATCTTGACGAAGAACTTGTACGAAGTGGTTCATAAGGCCTAGTTTCATATGAAATGGAGGCATCAATATGTGTCTAAGCTCGACAATAAAGTCCCATTTAGTATTTCTATCTCGAACTCGGTTCGCTTAGGAAATAAGTGTTGTTGGTAATGCGAACTGTCTGCTCTACTTTCCCATAAGCAAACGTACGAGTAGTAATGAAAGCCCATTATCTTAAAATCCCCTACCGCTGGCCATATCAAATACCGATTTCTTCAAACAACCTCTTCACATCAATACAACAGCAAAATCCGTCTTCTTTTGTGAAAAAGCGAAAAAATGCTCCATGGTACTCGTACTTTACTTGATCACTTACATACATACATATACATATTCTATTATAACATTGGTTTCAAGCAAATTCCACTGTTTTAATCGAAAAGCTAGATTTTCTGCTTTACTATTGGACAGGTTTAGATCTCTAACTAAGTCTTTTACGAACCAAGTGATGAGTTGACTTTAAGGATTATCTCATCAATATGCCAATGGGAGTTTAACTCGATCGTATAATGTTCCAAGGTCACGAAGGGATTGCACCTGGGGTACAGGTTGGCCATGCAGAAAATAAAGTCGAGAAGGAGCTTGATTGGACTTACGTGACAAAGTCATATATTAACATTTGAAGACATTAAGCTCTAAGTAAGTGGAAAACCGATCGATGCCTTCTTGAAGAAGAATACGATCTTGGGGTGAGAAAATAGTTTTGGAGAACTTAGTGTCGTCGGCTTAAATGGATAGGGGGCAGTGTTAAAAATCCTTTCAAGGTCGTTTACAGTTAAAACGAAAAAGAGGGAACCTAGATGGTTACCTATGGGACACCAGAAGGGCTTGAGAAGGATGACCTAAGACGAACGTTATAATAATGGTTCTCCATATAAGAAGATATCAATTTTAATAATATGGGGTCAAAACCGAGGGAAGACAATTTGAAAAGGATCAATTGCTGCGATAATTTGTCGAAAGACTTAGCAAAATCTGTAGCTATCGATCGATCGGTGGCGATCGTCGCCACCTTCTAGGGCTGAAAACGCAAAGGAGAATTCAAACTAAGTTAAGTATAAAACATTTTACAAAATATCTTAGTTGCCAATACGAGTAGTATGTGGGTCGGCCGATGATATATTATCGAACGAGAGAGAGGGGAGATAACCGTCTGGTTTTCTTTTGAAGTTGACAATTAATAAAAAGTCTTAAAATCGTTGATAAGATTGGTATGCGCTGTGTCGAGAAAGCGCTGATAGAGGCAGTTATAATATAGTCAGAATAAGAATTGGTGCGAAGAAAAACCGGCCATAATTTGTTTCTTTTTTTTTCGTACAGAGCGAAGTCTTCTGTTATACTAGGGAGCAGATAATTTGATAAATGTGTTATAGCATAATGAGTTACAATCGTATTTACATTTTACTGAGGTCATTTTTGAAACTACATTTACGCAAAATATGTTACATCGCTATAAAGGTGCATTCGGATACTACCTAATAAGCCACGTGAATGAAATGTCAGTCTTTTCACACCGCTGCTTTCCTCTTTTATTGAATACAACAGGTTTCTCTTTATATGCTGATTTAAAAACTTAAATAATTGCTTATCATTGTAAAAGGCACAAAGCAAAGGTTTTCAGGAATAATCGATGAGATTTCGGTATACGGAATTAGAAAATAATCATTAAAATAAAGACTCAAACAATTTTGTTTGATTTATTGACCTGTGAATTGAATGCGGGAAGTATTTTCTCATACATGTCGATTTTAGGTGTGAGAATTAAATACGCTCTTGGTCACATTATGGAAGTCACCCACAAGGCGATATGCCCGCGGGTTTTTGTTTTGTCTTTAAAAAATGACCTCGAGCCAATTGTGTCACAAGTGCATTTAAGCTTTCGAGCCGGCAATAAAAAAATGTTCAAGTAACCTTTAAGACTCATAGGAATGCGTTTTATACTCCTTGTCTCTTCAAAAATTTTATAAAATCACAAAGCAGGAGTAATCGAGTAGCATCTACTTAAACACGATCCTGCACACTGACCAGTAGAGCGTAATTAACGTCAGATAACATCATGCAAGTAAGCCAACATGCACCTTGTAAAAGTATACTCGTACGTAGTCGTAGCTGCTGAAGCTGCTTTGGCAAAGGTGCAAGCCAAAAGGTGTGTTTAAGATCCATGTGCTACAATATCGAATTGCGCCTGTTTCCACAATGGAGAGTGGAGTAAAGCAAATGTGAATCGATTTTCTGAAGCCAAACCAAACCGAGTGTGAAATGAAGGCGTGGCAAGACACCATGGCGCGTGTTTACCTAAGTTATAGGCCCCCTGCAATTAATATGATTAAGTTGCTACTTAAATTCCTCAAGTGATTTATTATTATTATAATTTTTTTGTTTGTTTGTTTTGCTTTTGTTTTTCAAAGATACCAACAAGGGAGAAGAAACTTGCTGCAAAATTGGCTTAGAAATACGCTAAACGTTGTATGTATGTACATACATACTTGCAGTTGGCTGCAAGAACTGCAATTGTGCCAATAACAGTGCAGGTTGACAAGGGGTGCAAGTGTGGTAATTATGATACAAGTAAATTGTCAACACATCAAATATTAAAAGTGTAAGTAAGTATGTACATATTGGATATATATATGTGCATCTACCTACTAAAAGCAATGAACCACCTATTCAGAAATCTACTAAACCACGTTAAACGGTATCCCAATGGTGCACACGGTGGAAGAGTCACATTCCACGTCGTTATTAATGCTGGCTGAATGGTTGCAATGAGCCCCATTGTGAACTGTGTAACGAACGGCCCCCGAACAAAGCCACAAACAGCTGAAATACATAAAAAACAAACAGGCAACAGAAAGGGAGGCAAAAATTAATAATGGCCGCCTCTGCCGTCGTCGTTGGATGTCAGCGAACAATGGCGAAATTGATTGACAAGTAGTGGCGCCCTCAGAGCAATTTAATGCGATGTTGTTTCTCTTGCTTGGCTTTTGTTTCTGCGGTTGTGAGATTCACCATAATGGTGCGGTTGCTGGCAGTCTCTTCGATTGCCATCGGATAAGTAGATAAATGGAACGTTGCATAAGGAAAATAAAAAAACAAAAACTAAATAAATAAAAACAGCAAAAGGAAAAAAATTAAACAGTTCCATCGTTGGCCTCTGGCTGGATTGAAATTTAAACATGGCGCTACGGGTACAATGGTCCATTGTGAGGACACAATCTCCAGCAGCCATCGATCGATCTGTGCACGAAACTTTTAAGTGGCAGGCCCAGCGGTATACACGAGATGCTGGCCCCGTACTCGTATTCCGGCATCACCTTCTTTAACCGCTTTTAATGATCTTGAAGAAAGACTGTGTGTACGAGTAGTTCGATCGACTTGTGGTCTCTAACAAATACCTTAGTGCACATTCAGGAGCAACCGGCAGATAAAACCTTATTTGTAGAATTTGGAAGCCAGCCAATAAACATATGTGGTTACCAGCTTTACATATGTACATATGTACGAGTAGTATGTGCTTTTTTACTACATTTTATTGCATCCATTGTATTACTGACTTAAAACTGATTCAAAATAAATGAGTAGCAGATACTTTGTTTCCCTTTATACAAATAAGAATGGTATTGAGGAACACATGCACTTGTGTGGCCTTTTATATTATATAAATTTCAAGTTGTTCGATTCCTTAGCTCCATTTTGTGCAACTTTGTAGGAGCGACACGAATCCACTCATACTCAGTAAGCTTGACCCCAGAATTTGGTACACATATAAAGAGGCTGTCGTAAATGGAAGAGCAAAACATTGTTTTTATTTATATATGGTAGTTCTCAGCTGGTTGACGAACATCAGGTATATAAAGGGTAATTCATCTATGCGTTTCCTTTTGAAATTGCTCAAAAAATAAAAACACAAAATTTTTATCAAATTTTATAACTGTTCGATTAGTTACATATAAGTTCATTCAAACGGATGACTCGTAAGCTAAGGCTCTTCAATAATTTGGGGCAGTATTTCAGGAGTAACTTGATCAAATGTCAATATATACATAAAAACTAGATGGCACCCCATACAAAAAAAAACCAACGATGTTAAATCACAGCTCCGAAGACATCACTAAAACTGCAAAAGATTGATTGTTATTCGAATTGAGTGGCATGTAGCGCAATCCTGATGGAACCCGATCGCCATCCACCAAAACCAATCTGTTAATTCTCATTCTCTGCTGATCGTGTCGTTTTTGCTTTCTTCGTTTTCGAGAAAGAATCGACCAAACATGGCTCCCAAAACTACACTAAAGAGTTACACGTTGAATTGGCCTCTTTAGGACTCGGTGTTCCGAGTACCAAATACTGCAGTTTTACTATTCTGGCAAGTTGGGATAAAAGTAATGTGAGGATGTGAATTGGCTGCCATTTTCTTAGAAATGAAGAAAATTGGGCTCTGTTTTTACGAAAAGTTTATTTGGAGATCTAAAATTGATGACATTAAGTTGGAAAAATGATATCGGTCGAATGACCATCTCCTGAGTTGATGCATATTTGTGCTCGTTTTACGTCATTTTGAATTGTTGCTAACATAACATCTGACTCTAAATTGCTGATTTCTTCTGCAATGTTTTTCACGACTTTCAATCTTTTTGAACGCGATATTTTAAAAAAGCCCCAAAGGGAGAAATCGGTCGGAAATCATTGCGTGATGGTTTTCTCCGTCCTGCTGGAATCAACAGTACTCGAGACTCAATTCAGCAACATGCGGCAAAAAAATTCGTTTAACATCTGTCTTTAGAGGTCACCAGTTACGGTTACGGTGTTTGCCGACGGCGCGGCGTCCGCAGAAAAATAAAGGCCAATCACGTTCCACTGCAAATGCCGCAACAAACAGTCACTTTGAGCGGATGCAATGGGTCTTCGTACATTTCATGTGGATTCTCCGTGCCACAGAAATGTAAATTTTGTGTATTCACATAACCACTTAAGTATAAATGATCTCCGTCGCACTTTATGATTTTTGATGCGAAATCATCCTCTTCTTACACCAGGTTTAACAGAGCCTGGAGGTAAGTTAACCTCACTTGACGGTCAGCAGGCAGCAACTGTTGAACGGTTTCCACTTTATAAAGGAACATCTTCAGGTCTTTCATCAAAATTCGACGCAACAAACAGAGCAGACGCTGATGCCAAATTGTATGCATCGTTGTCTCGTCGATGTTTGTGGACTCTCTCGGACGTCCTCAGCCACGACAGTGATATTCTCAGTCGAACGAGCAGCTAAACGCTTAATTGTTCACGCACATGGTGCAGGATGGCGAGGAACACGATAACGAAATTCACGCTGCGTTAATACATCAGACCCGAAATTGGTCAAATAGGGAGTAACATAATTCTGCGTTCTTCAGATGTGTCTCGCTCCATTGCACATTGTCAACTGTTTTCCTATCTGTCTACAACCTAAATGTGAAAGCACACTTGACTCTATTTGCAAAAATTATGGCACATTCACATTATAACATTACTTTTGTTGCACATTGTACATAGCCGCCCAAATAAAAACTGCACCTCATGCGAAATTATGGTACTAACACTATAAGAAATTATATTATCAGTTAACATACCAATCAGCTGCAACGTCTACTTTCATGGATACACAGATGACGTAGCTGGATCATGCCTTGCGACTATTTGCCCTAAGAAGCAGTAAGCCAAGAATCAAAGGACGCTTGGAGCACTAAAAATGGGCTTTAATTCGATCCTATCATAAACCAAGGTGAAGCACTAAGCGCTAGGTATGGTGTGTAACTTCGATGAAAAATAAAAGAATAGTGTAAGAATTCTGCTCGGTGTTTAATAATGTTGCTTTCGCATAATTAAAGAATTGTTATGTGAAACGATGTAAAGGACAGTACACGAGCAAACCTTTCAAGCCGGGATTAAGTATAGTGGAGATAGTAAGACTGATAATCTGCACCTTGAGTCTACTAACGGTGTGAAAAAGAAGCGAACAAAGCGGTATCTATAGCATCTACCATGGAAATCGAGGCACTGTATTGAGACTAAGAAGATTTTCGTACACAACTTGCAAACAGGCGACAATCAATAAAAACAGGTCGCTATTTAAAAAAATGATGTAACGGCCCTTCCAACAGCTTTTAATAAGTGAATAGAGGAGCTAGCAGATTCAGTCGAACTAGGAGAGTTTTCGACAATAGGAAATTCGGTGGAAGTCGTAATTTCTTATGTACCACGAGGCGTGGATAATTTCTCTGAGCAATTTATTCGCACAAGTTTCAATATATAGTCAATAAGCCTGTGTCTATTTTCGGGGTTTATGTCGTGATGCCAGCATTTCCTTGCTTGGCATTAAAATCTCCAATAACGTGCTTCATATCATATCTAGGGCATTGCTCATAGGTTTTTGTCGAGGAGCTCGGTCTCCTCTGTCAAAGCGTGGCCGTTTATGAGTATGTTTGTGAATTTAGCCTTACACTCACCGATGTCAGGCGTTCGCTTATATGCCTCAATCTCGAAGCTTGTCATCTATGTCTTCCCCTGACGGCAAAACCGGATCCGAATAAACGGTTCAACTACTGTCCTTTCGTGCTGGTTACCTATGGCATTTGCCATAATAGATATATAAATTTTTCGTACTATTTTTGCCTGGTACATGCCATCACACTTTTTAGATGGCGGTTATGTCTTTGCAGCAGTTGAGGATCTCCGGTATTTGTTCGGCTGAGGTTCTCTTAAGAATCTTAGGATTCCACTTGGAGATCCAAAATTTTTTGTCCTTTAATATCTTTTAATATCTTTCAATATAAATCACTTCATTAAGAGAAAGCCTTAGCTGGTTCATCACATTTGCATCTCGTCGGTATCGGGTTGTGGGTACTGGTCGAGCACGCATATGCAATTTTAGACTACATTCGTCATGGTGTTATCAGAGGCCGTCAATTTAAGGTAAGGCAAGAAGTGCGCTTCGAAATTGATTGTTGCACTGCTGGTCCAATCCAGGATATCGGACAACCAGCAATTTCCCGATCAATAGCCGCGCAGATCCCTATGGTCAGAACTCAATGTTTGGAATTAAATTAAAGCATGCACATTCCTTATACCTACTCTTACATTTTGAAAATTTAAAACAGCATTAAAACGGGTAGAAGAATTAATTACTTATTCCATAGTCTAAGAGTCCATTTAAAGGTCATACATCCTTTTCCAATGTAAATAATTTTAACATGTATGTGCCAGATTGTCGTAAAGGGTATGACAGAAGTTTAAGAAAAAAAAACAATATTTCTTCAATGAAAATTTTAAGGATTTTAATTTAAATTTCGAGTTTATATTTGTGTATCTAATATATGCATATGTTTTGGTTATATATCTTATATACATAGCTAGTACCTGCCGTATGAATTTTGGTGTAAGTCATTCAAACACAACCGATAATAATTTGCTTTTGTTTTCTTGTGGATTATTTTCTTGTATTTATATAGATAAACTGGTTTAGCTTTAACGACATTTCAAATAAACTTTTCATCTAGGTGGGCGTTTTCGGATCCAGTTTTATCACGAGCTGGAATAAGAACTTCATTAGACAAGAAAATCTGGAGGTATGTATATATCCATTTAATTTTTCAAATACACTGGAAAAGAACAACAAGAAAAAGCTAAACTCAACAGCAAAACAAAATAGTTCCTATTTTAACAAAAATTTCCATTATTCACTCCCTGCTATACTCACAACTGCAAGCGATCCAAACATGTTGGAGTGTTTTTTTAAGTGCCGGCATTTACACGATCGCATATAAAATAAATTCTCTAAATCCGAAATGGAGACATTAAGCCAACTGACCATGTTTTTAATTTCCCAAATGTCCAATAAATTAAAACCATACCTTTCCATTAATTATTTACATGTCTCTTCACGAACGCCAGAAACAGAAAAAGAATCCTTTCCCAAGAAAACGGAATGAAATCTCATCTACAACGACCGACCACTTTTCAATTTGTGGCCCTCTAAGCTTTCGTTGCATCACAAATGCGTAAGTATTGTATACAACTGACGGCCAGACCACAGCGCTCGGGGGTAATTCGTATTCCGTATTTTGTACGTATTTTGAATTTCCAACGTTGTACTTTCACACACCGGAAATAGCCAAACCGCCAAAATTCACAAAATACAGGCCATTAAGGGTTAAGAAGGCAAGAGCAGAAGAAAATAAAAATTTATTGTCAAATTAAGAACAAAAAGGGAGAATAAGAAAAAAAAAAGTAAACTGCGATGCCAGTAAAAAGCGTTTGCTTATAATGACCATTTTAATTTAAGGGCGGTTTTGTTGGCCTCTGGAGTGAGTAAATACAAGAATGTTGCTAAAAGTACAAGATTTAGTGGCATTCCAGAATAGGAAAGTCAGTTAGGGAGGCCAATATAAAACAGGAATCGGACTTAACAGCGCAATGAAATACCAATTTTCAACCCTTTCCGGAATCGTTTTTTTGGTTGTGGATTCGACGAGGTAATCGCAAGCGGATGGTAGCCAGTGTTAATTTGAATTTTTGTTGACTATTACTATTTTGATGAACATAGCCTGTTACAAGTAGGTATATGAAATTAGAGCAAATAATCTCGTCATTTCAAGGGAAATAAAAATGTAAGATAGGAGTACATACCTTTTGCAACCAAGGGTAATTCCGTCTAAAATTTTTATTGACATCGTTGTATCATATTTAGATTTTCGAACTCCCTCCTCATTAGAAGGGAATAGAGTTTGTGATTGTGAGGCGGATTTAGTTCGCGGGCTTTTAATTTATCAAAGTAGATCTTGGTTATGAAAAGAACTTGCCAAATATACATACATATTTGTAATGGGACGTAATCGACCATTTATAGTGGAAGACGTTAGAACGCCCGACAGACTTTTTACTCCACGAAAAGTGACTTTACTTTTGATTCCACAGATTTCTTTCAGTCTAGATTTATAATTTGGGATAGTACTCGTAGTTACTTCTATCAGTTCAATAGCGAATTGACATCTTTCAAAAATCTTTAACTGGACCATTTTGTCTTTTAAACCCCGTGGATACGTTACTCACAAGTGGACATAAAGAGATTAAAGTTGTTGACTTATACATCTAAACGGATTTTAAGCCCGGCTATACGATTTTTTTAATGTTTTCACACACACATATGCCGGTCTGAACAAATTAAGCTGAGTACATTTTCAAAAGGGGATTTTTGGAGAGGAATATATTTTTGACCAATGGATCAAGATGTACTACTTAACGGCACCAGATGCCAGCTTGGTGCGTCACTACTGCAAGGTAATAAGTAAAATGTTATCTCATAAGGCAACCCGATTACCATGCTTGATAACTCAAAATGGTTTGACCGCCGACTGAATCGATCACGTACTGATTTTTGAAAGATAAGCTTCTGAACAAACGCGCGTGCAAATGCCTATATAATTATGAAGTAAGAAGTAGGGATAACTTCGGATGCAATGGCTGCGATGAAAGCCCTTCTGTCAATAAATATAGTAATACCCACGTGGGATATTGCCTTTATTGCTGCGAGTTTTGCTGCTTCTTCTACAGCCAATACTTGAGTCTAGAAGACACTACGTCGAGAGCATCATAAATTCAATTGATCGGATAAGATCCCGGTGCCGGTTCCTGTCTTAATCTTTGATCCATCCGTGAAAACGGATATCTAGTCTTATATCATTTTGTTCCTGTTCCAATCTTCTCTGCTTGGGAAAATGCAGGCGAATGTTGTTTCAAAGTCTTCAAATGGTATTATGCAGTCCGTATTGGGGCATACACCTAGTTCAGTTGTAAGGATTGAGGCGTGACCTTTCGTGTTCGGTTTCCACCCATTAAGCTGACAGGCGCTTTTCTCTGCAGATTCTTGCATGCATAGAACAAGGAGGCCAAGCATATTTTCCAGTCCCGCCATTCTCATAACGTGAGTCGTGAATATATTTCCAGGAGTTCTGGTGTCATTGTATCAGACGGGATGTGCGTAAAATCAGAGCCAAAATACAAAGGTCATCAAAAATTTCAAAATTTCAAAGTTTACTTCTTCTTAAACGGAAGATAGTTTGGAGAGTGGGGCCAGGCGTTCTAGGAAAAGCCCCATGCGTTTTTTTTACTGATATTTTATGTGTAAATTTTGTTCACCAAACATAGGATATAAATGCTCTTATCCATGCCTCATGTCCTTTCAAAACCTCGTTTACACTACCCGATAGCCGACAGCCCCTTAGAGGTTTTCAACGCAACATTTTTAGTACACAAAAGTTTCTAATGCAGGATGACACTCAAATACTTAAATACTTAGTTTCGCTAAAGATAGTATGGAGACGTTTTTAATCATAAGATGAGTCAGACCAGTGAGCTGCCGGACAATCCGGACAACGTCAGTTCTGAGCCGAGTGCTTGAAAGCACGTTTTTAATGCACAATTCGTCGATAATGTCAACACCTATCATCTCTTTAGAGCATACTGCCCTATGGCGTGATTCGACAAAAGTTACATCATTTGACGATGCCTGCCTATCAACCAGCATGCAAAATAACGGTGGAGACGAATACCGCAACCTCTGTATAACCACCACAATCAGCATCGGCTACAAGGATTCTAAAGGGAGATTTTTAGCTGTTTGGTTTTCCAGTGTTCTATTTTTGATAGCTTATGCATGATTCGTGACATATGTCAAAGTCAAACGCTCAGTTAGCATTGCATTTTATCATGAGCTCACACCCGAAAAACGCTTACAAATTATTGAATTTTATTATCAAAATTCGTACTGTGTGAAAAATGTTTTTCATGCACTTCGACCATTTTACTGAGGAAGTAATTCAAGCCATACTGACCAAATTTCGCACCAATTTCACGTTATTAGACATCAAGCCACCTACCCGTATGGGTAGAGTACGCACAGAGGAAAATATTGCTGCTGTATCCGCCAGTGTTTATGAAGACCGTGATTTGTCCATTCGCCTCCGTTCACAGCAATTGGGATTCTGTCACTCGACTACGTGAAAGATTTTACGCAAGGACTCTGGTCTAAAACCTTACAAAATATAGCTCGCGCAAGATTTGAAGCCGGACGACCTGCGACAGCGTCGAATTTTCGGTGAATGGGCCTTAGAAAAGTTGGGGAAAGATCTGCTTTTTTATCCAAAAATTGTTATCTATAGCGACGAAACTCAGTTCTGTTTGAATGGGTATGTTAATAAAGAAAACTGCCGTATTTGGTCCAATGAGCAAACTCAGGCAATACAAGAGCTGTCAATATACTTGGAAAAATGCTCGAAAAGGTGATTCAAAATTGGACTCACCGTTTGGACCACCTAAAACCTAGTCATGGCTAACATTTACAAGATATAATCTTTAAAAAGTAAATGGCAAGCATTGATTTATAAACTCAAATAACAATTTTATACGCTTTGGCAATTTTGCTTTGTTTTTTTTTCACAACCGCATTAAGTAATGAGTGATTTTGTAAGCTCAAATTCACCTAACTAGTTATTAGTCCACGCCAAGTTACACATGCCGTCAAAAGTTGCTTTATCGAAAGCACCCTCAGTGTTGGTGCATTCACAAAATAGTTCTGCGCGCATGAAACTCAACAGTTCCCTCGATGCTCTTCAACATGAAAAAAGTCAGCCTAAATTGAATGAAGCTCTTGGCGAGTTTTATACCTTCGACTATGTATAGATGTGTCAGTACTAGTGTAATCAGTGCGTCTTCTTGTTAACTTCTTTTTCCAAGGACAATTCGGATTCTGTAATTGTGCTGAAAGCAATATATCTGATTCGTGGTGCATGGTTCACAAAACGGATATTAAAAACACTCGAGACACCCGTTGCCGGATGAAAATTAGCATAATTATCACATTACTACCAGAAATCTAATTCCGACAGAAGGAACCTTTTTAAGCATGTCTACCGCCGCTTAATCCGAGGCAAATCGAGAGAAATTAATGTCGACTGATGATGCGCGTACAAGTCGTTTGCACGTAGCCCATTATATTCATAAGGAGTTTATGAATGTATTTTCCATTATTTCTTTCCATCTAGAAGGGAAAATGCATTCAAATTCAAAATAGGTTTAGATCTTGTATATTGAAGTGGAATCAATTACAAGAAAAGTGGAAACCAAAGGCCAAAATATAAGCAGCTCGATAACAATATTTTATAAATAAAATCGTTTCTGGAAATACCAATTAAAAACGAATTTAGTTTGGTCTGATAATATCCGAATATTTCTTGCTCAATTCCAGAGTCAATTCTCATTCAATTCTAGAATCTGTTGAACAGAAGTTCAGTGATAGTCCTTGTCACATAGGACTTTTCGACTTATCAACTTATCTTAACCAATCGATTTCCGAGGCTGAGAGTTTCGTTTAAATAACACTATTCACGTAGTTGGGTTGCTATCCTTAAGAACAATAGCCTTTGTGGTCGGAGTAGAAGATATGTCACCTTGCCTAGAATACGCATAGTCCTACACTAATTCACTATTCAACGATTGCCGAGATAGTTATCCGCTTGTATTGCATAGCGGCAGGAATAGTAAATGGCATTTTGCAATGTCATTAAAAGAGTCGTTTTCGTCAACTTCCCTTTAGTGGGCCTATTTAATTTTGAGAGTCTGAACTGGGAGCAAATATAAACTCAACACATAGCATGCAAGTTAAAATTTTACATTACCGTTGATAGTTCGGTTTATTCAAACAATTCAGGTCAAAACTTCTAACTCGATAGACCAATATCGTGCTCTACAAAGGTTTGATCTCACCAATTATGCTTTAACGAGTTGAATACTGTACGAATAGTAAGACAACGAAACTCATACATATTGAGATAATTGGCGAGAATGTATTTGGTCGTATATGCAAGGGGAGCAGGGTGCATGTTAATCAACTGATCGACTTTTAGGAATTCGGTCACTATGAGCGTTTCTCGGGAGCAGACCGAAATTAATGATTAGGCGACTGTTGCGCAAAGAAAATTCTGCAGCCATCGTATTTTTATGACATAAATGATGCGCCAAGTCTTTCCCTCATCAGAAAAAGAGTGTATGGGTTCAAAAAAACCCGTTGACCGGCCTCTTATTCTTACCTTTCATCATTACACCGCATTTTGCTCAAAAATTTCAAAGATCACCCTATAAAATTAGTGTTGGTACAAGATTAAAGGCCCAAGATGCTAGTCAGAGGTTTCAATTCGTTAACAATATAATTGAAAGTTAATCAACACTCAGCAATATTTTGTTTTCGGATGAGACACATTATCGTCTTAACGGACACCTTAAAAAGCAGAACTGCCGCTATTAAAGTGCAACAAACCCGAAATGCACACATCAGAGACCCCTGCATTTGCCGAGGAATTATCGGCTCCTACTTTTTTGAGGATGGAAGGCGACGCACAGTTTCAGTCAACTCAGAGCCTGAACTGTAAAACTGTAAAACCAAATAACATGATTCCAGCAGAACAGATCAACGTCACACATTTCCAACATATCTCTGTCACGTTTTCGTAAAATTTTCCCTCAAAAAGTATTATCCAGAATAGGAGATGTAAATTGGCCTCCCTGTCCCTGTGAACTTCTTGAAGGGACATTTTAAATCAAAAGTGTACACCGATAAAAGAAAATATCCGTGCCTTTACGGAGACTACGAGCTGAGCGGTCCCAAGAAATGTTGCTGTTCGGTAAGAAAAGTGCCGTGGGCGTGAAGGATTATATTTGAAACATATTATTTTCATTTTTTTTTATGCGTGTATTGTACTTTAATGATAAACGACTCCTATATATTCACTAAAGAAAAAAGTTTTCTTTTGCGACACCTTGTCCAATAAATACATATTCAAAGGTTCGCAGATTTCGAAAAATTGTAACGCAAGCATTCTTTTTATGACTTCACAGGCGACCCTTATTATGACTTACTCTACTAATTTAATGCATTTTGTAGACTGTTACGTACGTTTAGTAGTTTGCGGACTTAAACAATATTCTGGTGCTTACTTATTATACATACTTACGTCCACTAGTCCACTTGACATGTTGTGTGGTTTTTGACATTATATGATTAAATCACTAGAACTTTTAATAAAAATGGAAAAAAAAGAAAGGGAAAAGCACCTTATACATAAGCAACGCTTTTTATTTTGTCAAAAATACTTATATTTGGTTGTACCACATGAAATGTCTGATTTTCGCTCGCTCTCTGTGACCGAACGTTAAATTTTCTTTTTTTTATAAAATAAAGTGGAACGTGTGCTTGACGTGTTAGAATTTTACGGTTCGTTAACGGTACTTGTTATTTTTTCTAGGAATTATTTACCATGCTGTCGGCAGTTCAAATTCGAACCTTTAGGAATTTAAAATGGGACATAATGCGTCATTGGCAATGAAAAACATTAATGACGCATTTGAGGATGTAGCGGTAAACGAACGCACTATACGACGTAGGTGTGGAAAGTTCTGGTCTAGATATTTAATGGGTCCCGACTGTTTAGGTTGCTAAGTTCCGCATTAGAATTTATTGTTATTATTATTATCTTCTTTTTTTTTGTTTCTTTATTCTGTCTTTACAATAATTTTCGAGCTTACTATGATACTAAAGAATTGTTTTACACAATAGTGTAGTTAGTGACATTCAATATTAAACAATATAAATAGATATAAATGCCACTGCAAAACTAAATTATTTTATGTTTTATGTGTGTTTACACCATGAGACTACGAGTATTTCAACGCTGTTGTTATTTAATATTTCTTAACAGAATTCTAGACTTTTTTTTTCTTTTTAGTTCATATTTTAAAGTCCATTTTTTACGCAGTCGGGTTTTTTAATTTTTTAAATTTATTTTTTTATTTTTTTTTCACAAAATGATGGCTGGTAGTCGCCATATTAAATTTTGATTAATATCAGTGACACGCGCAAGATTACGACAAATCGATAATGTAGAAACCATCAAAATCGGCCCACGCGTTTGGTCTCTAGAGCGCCACAAAGGAATAAACATACATACATATATAGGCTGATAAACACATCACCCTTCTTTTTACATCGCGCAGTCGGGTAATAAAGAGAGTCCCAAAATTCACGCCAGATTGGAATTTTGCGCCACTTATGCAGTAAAGACAACGTGACAGCAGTTCAGGGTTAACAACGTTGAACAATATTTTAATAATAATGACAATTCGTAATTTTCGTAAAAAACATGGTCGGAATAGGGAGTTCCTCTGAAGACATTAATCCAAAAATTCAGGGCGACTGGATCAATTAGTGATCTTAGACACTCTGGCCGTCCTTCAACAAGTAGTTAAACACAAAACATCGAAGAAGTAAGTAGGAGTGTTGCTGAGAGTCCAGAGATATCAGTTCGGCACGTGGTCAAGAACTGGACATTTCGTGATGCTCTCTACAGGGTATTCTCGCGAAATATTTGCATATTCATGCATACAAAGTCCAACTGACTCAAGAAATGAAGACCACTGTCCACGCACATCAAAGAGAGTTCGTTGAATGGATTATGGAACAAGAAGTGGATGCTGACTTTTCAAACCAAATTATCTTCAGCAATCATTTTGTTAATCCTCGAAATTGTCGAATCAACGAGTGATGGTTGAGAAACAAGTGCATCCACAACATGTCTTTTGGTGCGAATTTTGGGCTGGAGATATTATCAGACCAATCTTCTTCGAAAATGGGGCTGGTTAGAAAATAACAGTTAATGGTACTCGATATTTAGACATGATAATCTAGCTTTTTGTGCATAAATTCTAAGAGGTGGATATGAACGACATCTGGTTTCAATTCAACAAGACGGTGCCCCTTGCCGTACAGCCCAGTTACTGCATGAGTCATTTCCCAGTCGTGTAATTCCTGTTTAGGTAATCAGAATTCAGCTCTTAAATTATGCCATTTAATGCCGTTGGGGGTTTTGTTGGTTTTTTTTAAGTTTGAGGTTTATTCCAACAATCCTTATGGAGATTTCAGTCACATTTATGCCAAACTGTAATGGAAAATTTCGCCAAAAAGACTGTATACGTACACCAGCAAAGCCATGGAGGCCGTTTACTCAATATTCTATTCCATACATAATCTCGTACCGTATACTTTTTGAATCAATAAAAAAAATTACACATTTTAATTAAAACCCTGTGTTTTTTATCAACATTACTTCATGTGTTAATTTTGGGACACCATTTCCATTTAAAATCACTTGCAGTCTCTTAATAACTTCCTCATCTTCTTAATTTTTATTATTTCGAAAAATGTTCGCGAAGCACTATATTTAAATTATTTGGTGCATCCACAATTAACCCCCCGTTGTTCCCGAAATTCCAACAGCATATCGTGTTTTTCTTTTTTCTTCAATTTCAATCTAGTGGGCTAATTTTAAACTGAACTGCATATGCATATGTATCTCATTCTCGTGTGAAATGGGGAAATTGCAACTTCATAATTTCGATAATCTGTGGAACCGCCTTCTTTTCGAAAGTGTAATCTTGTAAATTGGGCATAATAATGTTATAATTTTATTTAAAAATTTACCGGCTATCATTGTCAGAAAGAGTAGGTACATGCCGCACTAATATAATTCTGTGCTCGCTAATTGTAACTACTTTCGGACTTAGGTTTTTGAATTGGCCTTTTATATGTTAGTACTGATCGGTGTTTGAATAAGATCCGAAGACTGCATGGGACGGTGATTGCCGAAAAGAAAATGCTAAACAAAAGACACATAAAGCGGGGCTGCATAGAAGGACTAGAGCTGCTCACGAGCTCTACGAACAGAAGAGGAAAGATGAACGCCGGCGTCTTAGGAGTAAAAACAAACAGAATGAGAAGCGGGCGGTCGAGGAAATTGAGGCATCCCACTCCAGAGATTCGGAAGTGTTACTAAAATGTTTAAAAAACATGCCACGAACACAAGTCCCGAACAGAAGCCTGTACAGAGTAACAGGGGAACATTGTAGTAGTGTTGCAGCTGACCATGAAGATTTGGTAAATGCATTTCTGTAGACCGTATTATAGCGATTACGAACCAAATATAGTTGTAAGACACAATGAACCTTTCAACATGGATGATGTAGGCTAACAATTCCGTCCACTCGCCTTAGATGAAGTGAAGATAGCTATATACCAACGAAGCTGCTGGAACGGATGGCCTAACTGCCGAGCTCTTCAAATCAGCAGGCGATGATTTGGTAAAGTGCGTACACCAACTCTTCTGTTAAAGTGGTCGGACGAAAATATGCCCGATGAATGGAATGCTAGCATTGTTCGTTCAATCTTCAAGAAAGGAGACGCTCTGAACTGCGCCAACTACAGAGGCATCAGTATTCTTAACATCGCCTAATAGATCCTATCTGTTGTATTGTGTGAACGCCTGAAGCCGTACGTCAACAACCTAATTCAGTGTGGAATTTAGGAAAGTCTACAATCGACGAAACATTCACACTACGGCAGATCTTGGAAAAAATCCATCAGCTCCAAATCGATACACACCACCTATTCATCGATTTTCAGATCGCGTATAACAGCATCTATAGAGAGAGCAATGTCTAGCTTTGGCATCTCTGACGGACTCGTCCGTTTGTACAGGATGATGATGGAGAATGGACGCTGCTCAATTAAGGTCAATAAGTAGTTCACTGAGACCTTTGATGCCAGAAAAGGTTTAGACAAAGCGATGCGCTGTCGCCCGATTTCTTTATCATGATTCTTGAAAGAATAGTGCAAAACTCACATTCTAACACAAGAGGTACAATCTTTCAAAAGCCCGTTCAATTACTCGACTCAGTACCGAGTCGACCACCGTCAAGTGCACAACTCAACCAGTGCACTCGCAATATTATTGTGTGCTGTGCAAAAAAAATACAAAAAAAAAAACAAAAAGTGCAGTGCAGTGACAAAAAAAAATTCACAATCCGGAATTCAACTTCATGTGGTTAAAATTCCATCTCCGTAAGCAAATTATCCACTACTGCTTTATTTATAGAAGCCCCAAACTGGACAGCAATTCAACTTTTAACGAGTTCGATGCGTTGTCTGACTCCATTCAAAGAATTGTATCCCTATATCCTCATACTGAAATCGTTATTACGGGCGATATTAATATACACAATTCTGGGTGGCTTCGACATTCTGGACAGACAACACCCCAAGGACGGTGTGTTGAGATCTTCGCTGCGGAAAACAACCTAACGCAACTTGTAAATGAGCCCACGCGAATACCAGACGTTGATAGTCATACCGCCAACACCCTGGACTTGTTTTTAACTTCTCACCCTGATAAGTACACCATTGATGTGCTCTCCCCTCTAGGCTCGTCGGACCATTGTGTCATATCAGCTAATTTCTCGTACACCGACCACACAGTTAGAGAAAAAATTCCTAAAAGAACGGCATGGTAATACGAAAAAGCCAACTGGAGCGGTCTTAACAGCTTCTTTAGGAATTTTAACTGGTCGTTATGCTTCCTCGATAACGACGTGGATGCCGCTGCTGATATGATTACAGACACCATTCGCTTTGGAATGAGATTCTTTATTCCTCATCGGATGAAGAGTATCAAACCAAAAGAAAAGGCATGGTACGACTCGAGCTGTAAAGCGGCCGTCAGGGTTAGAGAAATGTTTTTTCGGTCCTACAAGACCAACCCGACAGAAATGACTGCAACGCCTTTCTTAAGCGTGTGAAATTCCTATACGACCAAAAACTGAGGCAAAAAATACTGCAATGTCCCAAAGGCAGTAAAAATTTTTGGTCGTTCGTCAAAAACATTAGAAATTCTGCCTCATCCTCCATCCAAACGCTCATTTACAATGACATTCCAGCTGTCAGCTCTTTGAACAAGGCCAATCTACTTGCTGCACACTTTGCGGCCAACTCAGCACTCCCAGATTGTGCTTTGTCTCCGCCTACATTTGAGTGCGTCGAATCTTCAATGGGACGAATCTACTTTCGCACTCGTGTAGTAGCAAGAGTACTTAAAGATCTCAACATACATAAATCTGCTGGTCCAGATGGTATATCTCCCCTTCTTCTGAAGAGGTGTTCTTCCTCGCTGGCAAAAGCACTGCGTAAGCTTTTTCATCAATCCTACTCTTTAGAACTCTTTCCGAGTAGATGAAAAATAGCATTTGTCCAGCCAATCCTTAGGAGAGGCGAATCTTCTCTCTCCTCCTACAGGCCCATTGCGCTTAAGTCCCTTCTTTCCAAAGTCATGGAAGCGCTGGTAAACCGTCAGCTCATGAAATAGCTCGAAACACGAAAACTTCTCAATGACCGGCAGTACGGTTTTCGTAGCAACAGGTTCACTGGTGATTTGATGGCATGTCTTACCGAAAAGTGGAACCAAAGTCTACACCAAATTGCCGAGAGCAAGATAGTTGCACTTGATATTTCTAAAGCGTTGGACAGAGTTTAGCATCAGGCTCTTTTGTCGAAAATGCGTGCATTTGGGATCGACGACTCTCTTCTTAAATGGATTAGAAATTACCTTTCGGAACGTTCAATTCAAGTTGTCTTGGACGGTTTCAAGTCTGATATTCACAAAATAAATGCTGGTGTACCCCAGGGCTCTGTTCTGTCTCCGACACTCTTTTTAATTTTCATTAATGATCTCTTGTCTACTACTTCTAATTAAATATATTCCTTTGCTGATGACAGGACTCTCTGCTTTTCATATTCGTTTCCGGACTAACGGCCCTGCTCTTCGGCTGTAGTACGAGAACGGCAGCGTATGCTAAGCTCATTAAATTCCGATATCAACAGCATAACCAATTGGGGAGCTATCAACAGAGTGGAATTTAATGCTTCCAAGGCACAATGCTGTCTGCTGTCTTTGAAGCGAAATTTAAACACCCAGCCATTATCTATGAATGGCACTTGCATCGTCGAAACCGAAAAACTTTCCATTCTCGGTATGTGTATCAATGATAACTTACGTTGGAATAACCACATATTTGATATCGCCAAAAATGCTGCGAAATGTCTAGGTTTCCTCAAGCGATGTAAGAAATATTTTACCCCCTCTGATCTGGCCTCAATATATAAGGCATTCATCCGCCCAAAATTGGAGTACAATGCCCACATCTGGTCAGGCGCTCCTAAAGCATCTCTGCACCTGCTAGATACGATTCAAAACCGTGCGATAAAAGTTATTGATGATACTAATATCAGTCAATCAATTGACACGCTCGAACACCGACGTAATGTCTCCTGTTTCACTTTGTTTTATCGCTATTTCCACCACCAGTGCTCCACTGAAATCGCCAGTAGCATTCCGCCCATTCAAACTTTCAACCGTAACACCCGTCTCGCTATGAATTCCAATCAGTATACCCTCAAGCCCATTTTCGGACGTACTCTAAAATATCGTGATTCGTTCCTAAGCCGTACAACTCGCTTATGGAATGCCCTGCCGATCTCTGTATTTCCTGGTCGTTATAACTTGCAAACATTTAAAAGCAATGTACGAGTACATCGGTACCTCTCTTTGCTTCCTCCCTAAATTTCCTGTGCCCGCGCTGTGTACAATCACCTTAAGGGTACTCAAACCCCTTGAGCGCGCGTTCATTATAAAAAAAAAAAAAAAAAACTATTCCAATAATATTGACATAATCGGAAGAAAGCAGCGTGTTGGTGGCGTTCGCGAATATTGAGACGGTTTAACGGCCAATGTAGGGAGGACCAAATATATGCTGTCAACCAAAAAGGACACCCAATACCCACGTCTCGGGCAGAACATCACCCGATAGACTTTGTCTCTCTATTCTCCGCTATCATTCCAGACGACGACACCAGCGCTGAGATCAAACGACAAATAGCTTTTGCAAATCGCTACTTCTTTTGATCTAAGAAGGCAATTGACTAGCAAAGCTCTCCCTCGAACAACAAAAGTGACCCTGTATAAGACATTAATAATTAATAATCCCAAATATAATCTTAATGTTAACTGTTGTTGATAACTTTGTCTTCAGTTCTTCTAAAATCGTTGTACTGGCTTATATCATCAGCAATATCAAGAGAAGAACAAAGTTGGCGAATTTTGAAATAAAAAAATATACATACGTTCAAAATTTCAGATTTTGAGCTCTTAAAGGAAAACCGCTAAACGAAAATGTCAGAATCTGGAAGACTTGTTCATTTTTAATAAATTACCTTATCTGCGAAGATTGCAGCAAGTTGCAGCTGCTTGTGAATAAACGCATAACTAAGGTCCGAGATCGTGTTCAGTTCTACTCGGGACAAGACTATACCTTTTCTGTAGTTCGATGCAGGCCCCAAAAACTGATTCAAAAAGATGTATTTTAGTTTTACGTATTTGTAAAAAATATTAAGTGATTTGTTTGACATTATGTATTTTGTAAAATTTATTTTGCAAACAAAACAGCTAAGTTGCATTAAAAAAATTGCAAAAATAAAATTGATCATGAAAACATACTCCTACGAGTTTATCTCAAATTTGTTATTGTTTTGTTATCTACAGCAGAAAAAACTTTACCAACTTGGAAAAGAGCTCTATGAGTCTAACGACTTATCAAACAAATTTATTGGTTTGGTTTGAATCTTTGTTTATACGAGTATTCCTAAAAGAAGCAAAAACAAAATAATCAAATAAAAATATCAGAATTTCGATTAATGCCATGACTTTTGGCAGTTAGAGCTACAACATGTCGATGGAGTTGGTTATTCGGACGTGGTTGCTTTAGAGTTTATAGTTACTCGTAAATCTTCCATTAAAAAATCTTCTTTTATTATCAAATGCTTCGTCGCTTGTATTTTTGTCGCCAGTGATGGAACAATTATTTATCTATAGTCACTTCATGTGATTCCACTTAAGCTTAACATGTATCATACTTCGTAAACAATTTGTGCTGATTGTGCGTTGATACGAGTAGTGGTCCTGTTTGTGTGAAATAATCGATGGAGCATGGCAAGTAAATGTCATTTAATTCGAACATACATATAATATATTGCTGGTTGTCAACAGTGATGTCATTGTGGATGCTACACAAACCAATTATTACAACTCTCAGCGAAGATGACACCAAAGCTCAAAAAGTCAACTCCAAATAACCGCCATAAACATTTTATTATTCCGAGTAACTATGAAAATCTCAGTCAGACTTGAGACCTTTTAAAAGTGCTCTCTGTCTCGATGTCACGAGCAGTTAAACTCATAAAAACGATAAATACCAGCATGGGGACACGACACTGTTTCATCACAACTATGTATAATACAAGGAGAAACTCGTGCAAGCCTGGCGCACCCATGTTAACCTAATTAATTGGCCATCTGCCTGTGAGGATTCTTGATACCACAATCAATTAACGCCCTTCCTCAAGTCAACATATCTGTCGAATGTGCCATATGAGGTAGGTACGAGTACAACATTAGGTACCAATTTTTATCTAACGCCATATTCGACGACAGACATATGAGCAGGGGCACGAGATAGGAACACCGACCGGTTCTAAATAGTAACTCCACCGCCAGACCCTTAAGTGGCGTAATAAGTGTGCATTTATCCTAAATAAGTCTCGATATATGGACACATAGGTGCTGATAGAAAATGTAACTGCCGCCGGCACTAGGTGTAGGAAAAGATGATCCTTATCGGATTTCGTGTTAATATCTCTCCTTCATTTGAAGAAGGCCAACATCCATCCGTTTTTTAATGACATGAGGCTGTGCGAGTTTAGGACATACTGTTTCATACATACATATGTGCATACAAGACGCCCCTGCCTAGTATGACGATGACACTTTGATAGTCTCCTCGTTTGGATTTTCTTCAGTCTGTTTTGTTTAAATTTTTTTCACGGGTAGTTTATTTTTTTTCAAATTTTGACACCTTCGGCTGCTGCAGATAATCATCTGGAAATGGCATCGGTATGAGTCTGAAACCGGAACAGCATTGTGAACTTTTGGGATTCACGTAGGCTCTTAAAATTTTACCCTGTGGCTATCACGAGAATTTGACAAGTTTCGGAAAAAAAAACGATCACAATTCGACGTTTTGGTAGAAATAGAAAACTGAAAAAGTATCGGTTTCAAATATAAAAGTATCTGTTTAGGAAAAATGAAGTCCTTCCGGATAAATACAATATAAGTACATATATCAGATAGGGTATTGCGAGTTTTGGAAGGGTATACTATGTTTAACGGATGGATGGTATACTATATATAACGGAAGCATTCTCTTGCAAATGAGTGATATTGTACAATAGATATGTACTTACATTCAAAATTAAATCTAAGATTTAATAGCGAAAATGGAGTACATTTAACATTGATATAATATACCAGTATACAATATAAATATTTTGTTTAGCTTTTTAGTATAAGATTATAGTTACAATACATACAATGTGCGCAATAAAGATTAATATTCTTAATGGTATCTTGCTCTGATGTATGCTCAAGATAACATTTTTTGCAAAACCATGAAAAAATAAAAATCAGCCTGCCTTTTGAAGAAGACTCAATTGTTATTATTATTAAATAGAGAATTCTAGAGTCCGTTCCCACCAAGGGAAGGCTATTGTTTATTTACTTAAGGTGGCTCTACAGTCCAGGGTGGATCTGGGCCTCAACCAACAAGAGCTCAATCTTTAGCTAGATACCTCCAGTTTCGCATGAAGTTGGTTCAGATCCCCTTGTGTGTACCCCCGAGTCGCGGTCTTCCTCTACTGCGCTGTTCCTCTGGGCCTGATTCGAAGATTTGTCGGACCGGAGCATCGGTGTCCATCCGTTCTACATGACCTAACTCAGTCGTTGAAAACTCACTCTTCTGGATAGGTCGAAGTCGCTCTGCAGCCCGTACAGTTCGCCATTGTACGAGTATCTCCTCTTCCACTCACCGTCTATGCAGACAGGACCGAAAATAAACCGAAGAATTTCCCTCTCAAAGCAGCTAAGATCGCCCTCACCCATCTTCGATAAAGTCCAAGCCTCTACGCCATAGAGCTTTACTGAGATTATTAAGGTCTTATATAGGGTCACTTTTGTTGTTCAAGAGAGAGCTTTGCCCTGCGAAAAGAAGCAGCGATTGGCAAGAGTAATTCTTCGTTTGATCTCGGCGCTGGTGTCGTTGTCTGAATTTATAGCGGAGACTAAGTAAACAAATTCCTTAACTACCTCAAAGCTATATCTGTCGAGGGTGACTTTTTGTCTGAGACATCGGTGTTGGGTATTTCCTGTTGACAGCATATACTTGGTCTTGCCCTCATTGACTGTTAAACCTAACGCTGCTTTCTTCCGGTAATGTTAGTGTCATCGGCGTATACGAGTAGTTGAATGGAGTTTTCAAAGATTGTGCCTCTTGTGTTGGAGCGTGAGTTTCGCACTATTCTTCCAAGAATGATGTTAAAGAAATCGCATGCAACGCATCGCCTTGTCTACATTCTTTTATGACATCAAAAGTCTCAGTGAGTTCCTTACCGACCTTAATTGAGCAACGTGCATTCTCCATCGTCATCCTGTACAAACGGACGAGTCTGTATGAGATGCCAAAGCTAGATATTGCTCTCTCTATAGATGCTGTTATACGCGATCTGAAAATCGATGAATATGTTTTTTTTTACATTTTGGTATAACTTCCGAATCTCAATTCTGGAGTAGTATTATTAGTAGTATTATTAGAAGTGGCATCTCAGGCTTTTCGGCAATGTTGCCACTGGTCTTCAATCCTTACACTGGCGGCATAGGACCTCTTAAGAGATTAAGGGAGAGTCGATCGGAAAAGGATTTGGTGATCTCTTGCAATTGTAGCTGACGTCGGACAGCTTCCTCAGAGGATATCCGCAACCCTACTTTGGCTACAGCAAAATAATGGTCCGAGTCGATGTTTGTCCCTCGGAACTTAGGAATTCTACAAATCCCCTTATGAATATAGTGATGCGGAAACCGCGTGCTATCTACGATAATGTTTCGCCCTGCCACAAAGTCGATTAGCCTGAATCCGTTATCGGAAGTTGTGTCGTGCAGGCTATGCTTTCCGGCAGCACAACCAAAAATGCCCTCTCTTTCTAGCTTTGAATTAAAGTCACCTTGGCAATTTTAATTTCATAGCTGCTCGTAAATCTTGTACAAAAGCTCGTAGAAGCCACCTTTGCTGCATCCAAATAGGAGCTGCTATTGCTCTTTTTATCCGGCCCATCCCATCGCATTTTTTGGATGGAGGTAATATCTGTTTCGCAGTAGTTCGTTGTCCTTGTTTCGCTTGCAAGGGTTTTCGATATTAGACCCATTCGTATCCGAGGCTTGGTTTTGCTCTTAGGTCCTCCAAGCAATGGTCGTATTATTGCTATTATTTAATCTACCTTACGAATATTTTATTAAAATCAAACAACTCCAAAATATGATAGTTTTTACTAGACTGATAATTTTTTTCTCAAACTTAGAACATAATTCTTTCTTTCGCTATTATCGCTACTAATATACGAGTACTATCAAAATGTTACTGCTTTCATGGGGTATTGCCCGCAGCTTGGTTTGAGCATAAGTGAATTAAAATAATAATGCTCCACCAGAGAGGGCAGCGGATCTCGATAACGTCAACCTACTTCCGTCATGCACGTGGAAAATATTGACACTCGACAAATCTCCAAGCTGGATGCTCTAAAAATCTGTTTTAACACTTTGTTATCGAGTTATCTTTGTTTATGGAATAACAAAAAAAAGCGAAGTAGCTTTTCCTGATTAGGTTAACAATGTTATCGAACTTAGTTAACTCCCAGAAAAACAAACAGTTAAAGCTAAAAGAATGCCTTCCAGAGAGATCGTTTATGACTTGTGATTGTTGATTAACTAAGACATAATAACAGTCAAAGCGACACAGAAACGATAGCCGCTGTACCAGAAAAGTTGATTACGATTGTCGCCTGAGCATTGAGGTTTCTCCTTTGTCAGAATGTATCTTAAGATACAATTGGAAGGCAGTTCAAAATACGTATATTTAAGTAAAGATAGGTACGAGTATATTTAAGTATTGCCTGCGGAATAAAAATTAATATCCAATGGGCATCTTAAAATCATGAATTCGGTTGTGGGTACTGTGGTCAATTCCGAAACAACTTTCCTATCTACGAGCGCTGCTACAAATATAAATATAAAAATAAAATACAGAACAAAATAAAGGGAACTAGATGTTTCAAAATCAAATCACTATTCAAAGTCGTTAGTTGCTTTTTCAAAGTTGAAAAGAACTCATGAATTCATTTATAGAAAATCGATACAAAACGAATGTGTAGGTGCAAACAAACGTTTCGCGTCACATTGAGCAAACCACCGGCGAGAGGTAGTCAGCCTGAACGACCAATCTCGAGTCAAGCCCGAAAGGCGACAATCAAAATATGGAATTGTTATTCCACAGAGCTCGTAACGACTCGACTACGAATCATCAGCAGCAGCTCCAAAACCAGAACCAACCATTCATATGCGCTTCGGACACTCATTACAGATTTAAATTCAGTTGCTGCTTTTGTTGACGCGTCAAGAGCGCTACGGTGTAATAATTAATTCGTTCAGCCATTCAACAAGGAATCTTCAGTCGTTGAATTAAGGCTATTTATGCGATTGAAGTTCACTTGATGGGCTGCTGTACGGATGGGCGGACGAACAGAACAGTCTTGATGGTGATCACCTCTTGACAATACAAAACCACCTTCATCATCATTCTCCTCGTCATCATCAGCATCAGCATTGACATCACAGTCATCATAAGGCTTGTCATAGTGATCGTCATCGTGTCATGACCATGAATCGAAAGTACATACTCATAGGTATGTACGGATATATTAATAAATGCGTGTTTGCCATGATGGTGATTCGATCGGTTTGTATAGATGGAAAATGATTTATGACCGTCACTTTGGCTTGTATAAACATTTTTTTAAACTCCAAGTAAAACTTAAAAAAATACACGACATTGAGAGTTGGAGGGTATTTGTAACCCTGATGATGGTTGTGTTTCCTGCCCAGTTAAAGAAGCCAACATCAATAGGTGCTATGAGTCGAGGGGGATATCGGTTTAAGAATGCCTCTGTATCTTTTCTTTTGGTTTTGGTGTCTTGTAGAGCGATATTATTTTGTCATTACGCGTATTCTCAGGTGTGATCCTTGTTCACTTTTAAGTGCCTTTGAGAGTCTCTTTCATTTTAGTTTTTTTTTTTCTTCTTGCTTCTACGTTTTGTATTCAAATTTTCGAATCTCAGAAATGTGTTTTTCTTTCATCATTTTCAATAAACATGATGTTCGAGTGTGGAGGTTCAATTAAACATGATCCAGGTGACGAGACGGCACGGAGAAGTGAGTTTTTCTGTTTGCGCTTTGTTTGGTTTTCTCCTTAATTTCGATTCGATGTCGCCTTTTGAAATCGGGACAATAGCGCAACTAGTTAACAACAAGTGAATTAAATTTCAGTTGTAAGCAATTTTGACAGTCAGCACCTTTTCATTAGCTTTCTTTTGAGAATTTCAACGTGACTTTGGAGATGCTGATGCATTTCTTTAGTGGATGTTTTCGTTTGTGGTATTCCGACCAGATCCCAATTATGAATGTCGTTATACCATTGGTCTTGCACATATTTTTTGTATGACTTTTTTATAGATACACATCTATATACATATGAATACTCGTACAGTGTCAGTGACTTTGGCAAAATTGCAAGACTTGCAAGTTGCAAGAGGTGAGATACCCGCCATAAATTTGAACGTGACTTGACTGCGGCGTGCAATGATTTTCATCGGAGCGCAATAGTTGCAGACTTAGTTCAAATGGCGCCAGTGAACGGAGGATGAAATCATGTTCATTTTCTTCTTTTCTGGTTCTGTAAGCATTAAAGAAAATCAGGGAATCCTAATTTATAAGTGATCTATGAAAAATTTTGTAGCAAAGGTTGTTGGTAGCGCTTTTGAATAAAACAAATCTATACATTCCTCTACACCAGCTCGTGAATACATATATTTTACACATTTTTATATTAATTTCCTAAGAAGAGGATGTACCATTGAATTAGTCCATTGTGGATGCATAATTCCTCTGATTCCCCCAATTAGTGCTGACAAGTTTTGAAAAAAATTCATAATTTCACACAAGCATGAAAAGTCTACTATTTTTCGAGACAAAATGTTCTATTAAAGTTTATGATTTCACTACTGATGCTTTTGATATAAGTTATACTGAACTTAGTGTATATATCATATTTATGTATGTACGTGTATATGAAATTTTCATTTCTAGAAGTTTCAATTTCAATTTAACTTTATGAGAACCACTGTTCTACCTATATAGAGCTCCCTCTAACGCGAATGACGGCATCAATCATTTTGTTGAAGGCATTGTACGCTGTACGAATGTGATGCTGTAGAAGTTGTGGCCCGACAAAGTGCTGACTAGCCTTAGCTAGTCTTAGCCTTAAAAATCCGAAAAATATGTAGAAGTCGATCGGATTCAAGTGTAGCAGTATGGAGGCCACTGCTGCGAAAAAATGAAGTGCAGAACATGATCATGTGCTGATCGCGCTGAGTATTATTTGCATGCCCAAAGGATAGACGCATCGTTTAGAGCGTTTTATCGGTACAATTCCTAATTTACTTTATGGCTATAATCGATATAAACAAGGAGTCAGGGCTCACTTATAGTTACAGAAGTAGGCGCTTGTATAGGAACAGCGAATCTCTTTTGTAGATTATTCTTAGATTCGATTTAAAATCACACATGACCATTTCGCTTGTATACATATTGCTGAACAGTAAAATTTTGTTCATCAGAAAATACCAAATTTTGTAGATTAACGGCTTCGTGGAATCGTGATCTTTAAAGACGGACTGTCGTGCTGGTGTTGAATTGGAGTTGGACATATTCAGATATTTAGACAATTTTTCTGCGCTCTGACTGGGATTTTTTTGAATTCGAGCTTTATCTTTCAAAAGGCTTTTGATGAAGTTGGGGTTTTCCAGGACTACCCCGAAAGCGTTTAGCCGTAATGCATAATCGACCGATACGTAAACATTTTATTCACTTACAAGTGGTGCAACTCACAAACAATGGCTGGCTGCGTTTTTCCTGCCAACTGTGTACAAGGCGATCACGCTTCTTTTGAATTCCATTTCGAACAATTTACTTTAAGTACAGGGCGGAATAATAAGCTTCCTTTTCTTTATAAACAAGTGAAGAGACTTAAAGTATATGTGATAATATGAATCTGTATATACAGGGTGTCCCAGTTTAGCAGTATAATCCTTTAAGGGCATATTCCCCAAGTTCCGCCGAACAAGAAATTGTATGGCAGGGAGGGGTTTATTCTCACTCCATTTAAAGTTGAATTGCTGCATAAAGGAAAACCTAGACAGATCTCTAACTTATAAAAATATCTACATTCTCTCTAAATGAAGACGGTCTATTTTCATATCTCATAAGGATCATAAGGGCACTGCAAGAGGGGACGAACTAGCTAGGGAAGGATCTGCCTCATTATGTCAAGACTTAAAAGCCACACCAATCTTAGATCTAGGGCACCTCAGATATGCCAACAAATTTTTACCAACTTCTTAGTTTTAAAAAAAGTTCAAAATTTTCCAATTACATGAAGTCAGATACTCACAGTAACTGGACACACGCTGCGACACAGTAAAGACAAAAAACAACTTATGACTATGAGATTAACTGATGATAATACAAGTCGAATGTGCAATGAAGAAGATTAAAGATATTTTGCTCTGTAACAGCTCAAATAAAACAGGCTTGGGTTTCGTAGATAAAAGTATACAGATGGTCTGAACCCCAAATACCGCAAAAATTATTAGAAATATAAGACATCGAACGGAACATTTGGCTTTACATATTCCAACAGAAAATAATCCAAAGGTGTTAAATCACATGATCCTGAAGGCTAGTTCACAGGTAAATTAAGAAAATTAGGCTCTCACTTAAGGCTTCCTTCAATAAATTGATGGTGGTGATCTGCAATGTTGCTCAGTCTGGATGAAACCACAGCATATTAATGTCATTCAATTGGCGGATGATTTATAGTGCTTTCCATTGACTGTAGCGTTCTCGCCAACATCCAACATAAGAAATATGGACCAACGATTTCATTTGGTTCTGTGGATGTAATGTCGCTTAGTGGCTCATACAGGTAAAAGTGCTTGCATAATTAAAATTTCGGGTGGGTCTACAATTCAAAATGAAATTTTACACAAATTCCAGTAAGCTTTATATGGATTTGACGAGCACAATGCAGGTCTTGAGCTGTCAGCCTTTTATTATGGATTTATCAAAGTGTAGTGAGAGCGAAAGTCAGGTCAAACGCATCACCGTTTTGATAGCATTAGATTATTGGCAGTTCGGAATTGGTATCAGAAAATATCCGTTCGATTATTGTATCTATAGTACAACACCGATGCACGGCACTTTAGAAAATAGAAATATACGTTTGGTTGCGATGGACTGGATAACTAATATTTAAGTTGGATTCTGGATACTGTTAAAAAAATCTGGACAATCCCAGCGAGATCCGGCAAGCAAGAAATACAATTCTGAATCATCAGGAAATCAGTTTCAAGAGGCTTTGAGTTTGTGCAGATCTGGAAAATAATAAACCTACTTCTACATCACTCTTACAGTCAACGTAACACTGCTCTTCTACTCGAGCACTTCCAATAATTTTGATATATGCACAAATTTGTATGATTTAAGGAGGTGGCTTCATTTCAGTTAATCTCACTCAGATTCAGAATATTATTATATGTGATATGTGTTTAATCAAACCTCCGCATATCATAAGTTAATTGCACAGTGTTTAGTAAGCAAATCTGTTGAAACTGGCAATTTTCGGCTTAACAACGTGTTTTGTGAATAGTTTTTTCTACGACCTTCGAAGTCTTAAACAAATGATTGATGCCATACATCGCCCAATCGATGTAACTAAAGGCTTTATTAAGGAGAACTTAAATGGTTTCTAAATCGGAGCCTACGAAGCGTGTCCTGAATGCGAAGAATCAATGCAATAATTGGTAAGTAAGCTATCTTTGGAAGTCGATAGGTTTGCTCTACATGAGACGTCAGATTGCGCACCTATACGAAACAAGGTGCTAAGCATGACTTTCTTCCCCCAAAGGATCAACTAATACCCTTGGTTAAACACAGATACTCGAGCACGTCCATCAGATTGACATCTTACTAATTAATGGAACTTATAGCACCAACATATTGGATGCACGCACCTTCGTTCCTTTAAATGTAGACTATGACCAAGGCGGGAAAGTAAAAGAATGAATGCACGTCCATGGAAATACATGGAAATTCTAATTTATATCTGTATCTTGTATACAATATGAGTGACTCTAAAAAAAATTTTATACACTGTCTGCATGAATATTCAAAACTCTTTGCACCACAATTATGGGCAAGAAGTAGTAAAGCTTCTGTCTCTCGATAATAATTATATGTGTCATAGATCAAATCTACAATCTAAAATTGTCTAGAAGTTGATAGAGTTATTGATGGCGTGGCAAAATGCTTAAGTTCGTCGGTTGCTGCGCCGATAGATCTGCGTTCGAATCAGACTAACTTCAAGCATTAGTACTCTTTCGGTATCCAATCCCAAACCACCGTCGGACCACAGTGTCAATTATGAACTTATTTATTCATGATATGATAACATAGTAGATTAATGCTACAATCGGCTGAGCTGATGTAGATATCGGAATTCCACAAAAACTGGTCCAGCTATGTTATAACACGATCGATGTGTTATTATTTTTGCAAACTTGTCACAGATATGAACTGGCAAGAAGATATTATGTGTCCTGTCCAATTTACTGACGAAAGAGTCTATGGGGTAAGTGTAAATACGGAATGAATTATGTTAAAAAAATTCTTCCAGGTGTAGGCAATGTTGAGTACATCGACATAATCCATCGCCGTTGTAAAAGATAATACAAGAAAAGGAAAGTTGAGCATATATGTACATACCAATTAAGCGGTCAACAAAACATATTTAAATAAATTCACTGTCTTCAGCTACAACTTTAAAATACTCTTTATCACGTATGTACTTCAGAGTAAAAGTTAGCCCTGCAAATTATGCTTTAGTGGAGAACCGACAAATTCTGCCTAACTTAGACTGTTCTAACTTTGATTAATTGGATTTTAAACATCGAAGGTAACCATCTACAAATTCCTGCAACTGACAGTTCATGACATGATAAGCCGCCGAAAGTTGTACCCATGCAAGCGAAGTTGATATTTAGATGCTTCTAGAGCAAATTACTTTGTCCATTACTAAGTTCTATAAGCCACAGTATATTAAGAAAAACATTTAAATTCGATTGGGAAGGTTTTTTTATAACGTAAAACTGGAAAAAAGATATGAACTTAGATAAAAGCTCACAACTCGTTTAACTTTGTTCTAACTCAACTAATTAGTCAAGTTAATTTTTTTTTGTGGTACTGGGCCGAGTACTTCAAGCCCAGTACATCATATAAACGAGCAATTTTGGTGCTTTTGTCAAAGACTTTGTGTTGATATTGCTTTCAAAAAGAGCAAAAAAGAAAACGCGCTCGAAGGTGCCAAGGAAGTTAATAAGATTAGTAAATTGTCTTATATCAATCAATTAAAAAATTAATCCTAAAAAGAATTTTAGAAAATTTAAACAATGGTTGTAGATGTTTGCGAATAGTTCAGAATCTCTTATCACTTTGGAAAGATAAATCATCCGACGAACAAATTAGTAACTCATACGACATCTTAAACAAGTTAATTAATATGCTAAATGTATGTTAATATAATTAACCAAAATTAGTTGCTTATTTCACTTCTTCCTGATGAAAATGTGCGAGTTATGCGTTAAAATTGATAAACTAGTAAACACGCACTTACGAGTATTTCTCCGGCAATGTAAACAAAATCTGCTAAATTACTTACAAATAAATAGTATTAAACAAAATGTTGGGGCTATAACAAATTGACGACTGAAATTTATCGTATCTAACACGTTCTCACAATAAAGGCGGCAGGACTCCTCTGGTTCATCAATCGATTCCTTCTCAATCTATATAGGAGTCAGTTTAATTGTAGGTCATTGTACCTAAGGGAGTCGATGAACTTCTCTTAATTTTTTTATTTTTTATGAAACGAAAAATAAATATGTGCTCAAATTTCATCTGAAATGTATGTGGTAAACTTTTTGTGCCAAAGTTGAACTGAGAGTTTATGAACTTACGAGTACATAACCTTTTAGTTTTTTTTTTAACACTACACCTGCAAGTGATACCATAAACTCGACAATATGACGTACATAGGTGAGAAGTCAACGACACCTCACAAAGGTAAAGGGTATCGAATTTTTCAAACGTTAAACCTCAACGACCAATTAAAACCTGAACAGTAATTAACAAATGAGAAGGTGCCAAAGGCACATAATCCTCAGTCATTGGCTTGTTTGATTATGTTTGCTTCAGGATACCAAAAAGGCGGTAAAAATATGGAAGCACAACACGCAACTACCTTCGATACACATGGAAATCACGTCGCATTACATGGTCGAGTGACCCATTAATAAACATCTGAAATTTTAAGACAGGTTCTTCTCCCGACAACCGTTCATGCAGATGGCAACATCTTCAAACTCAAACACCCTTGCTATGCATTAAATATTTATACGAAGAGGCTTACCATCGAACGCAACTTTGATGGAATTTAAATTGACATCAATTTTTAAAAAAGTGGTTTTAAGTTACTCATAAGCCGATGAAGCATGCAATAATTTGGCATTGCAAATTTATTAAAGCATTTATGAGAAAACAACATTTTAGGATTCTGCAACAGACTACTAAATGCGCTTACAAGTAGTTTTTATTTATACATATGCATATATAGGTATGCACAACTTTTTCCATCAATAAATGAGAATGAAGAGGATTCAAAACAACCAGCATTCATACTGTATACTTGAGCTTCAGGACTGCGCACAAAACTAGTAAAAATTGTACAAAGATATGATTTGGCAAAACCAGTAAAAGACTAACTACTTAATTTAACATAGGTTCATTTAAGACTTCATTGATTTGGTTTCATTTACGGGTAGATGTCCGCTTCATCCGAATTCAACTCTGTTTGGAATTTAATTAATTTACACAGAGATTCACAACAACGTGACGCCAACACTCTTAGTTCAGATTTGCAGTTAGTCATTCTAAAGATCAAAAAGTATTAAGGATAACTGAATTTCTTTAGCAAAAGTTTCATTTTTATCGCGAAGTGGGGGTGTTTTCCCCTCTACGGTCGTCATACCGCTGTGTCATATCAATTTATTTTTCGTATACTGATCACACAGTTAGAGAAATATTCCTAAAAACAGCGTATGGCAATCGAGGAGGCCAATTGAAGCGGACTTAATAGCTTCTTTAAGAATTTTAACAGGTCTCTAAGTTTCCTCAATAACGACGTGGATGCCGTTTCTGAAATAAGGAAAAACACAATTCTTTTTGGAACGAGATCTTTTATCTCGAAGTGGATGAAAAGTATCAAGTCAATAAAAAAAACGTCGTACATTTCGAGCTGTAAAGAGGCTATAAGGTTGAGAAAACTATTTTTTCGATTTTACAAGATCAACCCGACAGGGAAAAAACAAAAAGTAGCCAGGAATAACTGCAAGGTCTTTCTTAAACTAAACGGAGGTAAAAAACTACTACCATGTCGTAGTAAAAACTTGTGGTTAACAAGGCCAAGAATTTTGCCTCATCCTCCATACCAACTCTCATTTATAATGCCATTCCATCTGTTAGCGTTTGCGTCGAATTTTCAGGCTCTTTTGTCGAAAATGCGTGCATTTAGTACCGGCGAATCTCTTTTTCAATGGATTTGAAATTACCTATCAGAACGTTCGATTCAACTTTTCTCGGACGATTTAAAATCTGATATCCTCAAAATAAATGCTGGTGTGCCCCAGGGCTCCGTTCTGCTTTCTACACTCTTTTTATCTTTCATTGATCATCTCTTGTATGCCACTTCTAATCCAGTATGTACATTCCTTTGCTGACTCTGCTTTTCATATTCCTTCCCGGGCTCACGTCACTGGTCTTCGGATGTATTGGGTTGCTCGGAAAGTACTCGTAATTTCGTTTTTTTCCAGCAGAGGAATGAATTGTATTTTTTAGCCAACTTCATACTTAAGTCGCTTAATCATTATATATTTTGACAGCTGATATAGAAAGGCTGGCTTGTGAAAAAATACGCAGTAGTTTTTGGTTGGTGATCTTTCAAACATGGAAAACAGCATTTTCGGCATTTACACTTTTTTAATATCGAAAATATAAAAATGCTGTTCAAGCTAGGAAAAAATTATTCGACGTATTGACATTCGATGATGTATTGACAGAATGCGAATGCCAAAACTGGTTTGACATTTTTTTTTTCCGGTAATTGTAATGTTGAAGATGCGCCAGGTCCTGGAAGGTTAGTTGAAGCTACTGAACCGACGAATAACAGCTCATGAGATCACTTAGAGACTCAATTTATCCTATATTAACAGCATAACTAAATAAGTAAAATCCAAAATATATTGCGGTGCTTTAACGAAATTGAAACACCCAGCCATTATTCATGGATGGCTCTTGCATCTTCGAATACGAAAAACTGTGTTCAGGTGTTCCTAAGACTTCCCTTCACCTGTTAGATTGTTACGCAATGAACACCGACAAAAAGTTTCCTGATTTACCTTGTTCTATCGATATTTTCACCATCAGTTCTCTGATGAAATTTCCAGACAAATTCCGCCCTTACAAGCCTCCAATCCTAACACCCGTCTCGCTATGTATGCTAATCAGCTTACTCTCAAGAACCATATCGTGATTCTTTCCTAAGCGAGCTCTTTATTTCCTAGTCATTATAATATAATCTGTAAACATTCAAAACCAACGTACATCGGGACCTCTCTTTGTTTTCTCCCTTATATTCCTTCGCTCACATTGTGTGCAAACATGTCCAATCAAAAATAAATAGAAGCAAATTGCCGGCAAGTGTAGTTAGTTTTGGTCAGAGACTTAAAAAAATTTCTATATCCAAGGGCATGCTATTTTATTACGAATACAGTCTTCGTGGTTTTGGCTCTGTGCTCCTAGATATTTTAACTGAAGTCAATAAAGTTCTTACCGAAGCTGCAGGTAGACCAAAACTTGATTTGTGTTCTAAAAGTCTTCCTGTGAAATTTGTCCAACAATTGAGATCACATTTCGCAGGGTTAGTTTTAGTTTTAAATGCATTTTATTTTCTTAACACTAAATCTTACATTCTAACAAAAAATGCTTAAATGCTAGCTTACAATTACTTAACAATCTTATACTAACTTACTGGCCCCACACAGGCACTCTAAGCTACTCTGAATACTTATATCTATGTCTTTCGACTGCAGTTACATTTTATTTATAAATACTTATTTTCTATACTTAAAGCTAAGAAAAAATTTGTTTACAAAAACTTAGCATATGGACATTTATTTTTTATAAAAACTTAGTATCTAACTTAAAATAAATCTTAGCCTACCTAACCTAAATGCACAATACACACATAAACACACATAGACATTATACACAATCATATACATACATCAGTATACACCTTTGTATACACTGATATATGTATATGCTTCTTAAATGCTAACCTAAACCTATGTAAGCTGGCCATCGCTATTTACTGAGCAAATAGATTGGTCAGCTCTGCCTCGTTAGTGAGGCTGGTCCGTAATTGACGGAAACGACGACAAAACATCTTCTCCGTCATTCAACCACCAGAAATGCTGGTGCTGCCGAACGACATCCCCCTTATCGCGATTCCCCACCGCCCTACTGAACCTGTGGCGATCCACACTGCCGTGTGCGACGTCTCTGCTGTAGTTGAGTCGCCTGTCCCCAGCTGTCCGAGCGACATGGAAGATTAACGGGACCGCTGATCTATCCTGGATCAACCCTATCTGATCTAGGTAGAGGAATGCTTCTGGTGGAACGAAACCGTCAGAGCGCACACTCTCGTGGTAAAGGTAATTGGGGTAGTAAGCCCCTGATATCAGGTTATTCGTCGAGGTCATTGCTCTTGCAATGTGCCTTCGAGTCAGCTTAATTACGAAGTTGTCCACTCGTATTAGGTTCGCCCTGTTGTAAAGGACCTCATTAGGATAAAATTTCACATTTCGCAGGGTTGTAGTATGATATGGTAAAATCTCAAGATGAGCATGCCGATAAGATTTTAGGCTATATTGTACTTACGAGTATATGCATGTGGCTAAACAACTTAATATTAATTTACTGGTGGCTAATGCCCCTTTTATTTCGCTTAATACAAGCTTAAAGTAACTTAAAAACTAGGACTTAAAAACTAACAAGAGTTAAGGGTTATGAAGTAAGGGAATGGTGGAGGAGATCAAATTTAAGACGAGAAGTGCTTAAATTAAAATCAAAAAGGGGGAGGTTTGAGTTGACCTTACGGAGCATGCTGGAGATTGGTTTGTTAGAGCCATAAGAGGTGCGGTGGGTTGGGATATAGAAGAGACGAGGACAGCGTAAATTACGAGGATTAGTGTTGAAGGAAATAGAATTGTAAAGGGAAGATCAGTTCACAGAACCGGAGAGTAGTCGATGAATGAAGAGAATGTCAGCTACGTCTCTGCGTTTTTCTAGGGTATTCAGGTTAAGACGTTTAAGACGGTCGCGATAGGGAGGTAAGATAAATGGGTCACTCAAGGGTAGTCCACGAAGAGTAAACCGAAGAAAACGACGTTGAATGTTTTCGATTCGGGATATATGAATTCGCTGAAAGGGGGAATATACTTGGCTGGCATATTCAAGGAGTCGCCGGACAAGGGTAATGTAAAGTGACCATGCCACATAAGGGTTGCAAAATTCTTTAGACCAACGTTTGATAAAACCGAGCGATGAGTTGGCTTTAAGGATTATCTCATCGATATGCGAACGGAAGTCGGAAGTCGAAAATTCCAAGGTTGCGAAGGGATTGAACCTGGAGTACAGGTTGGTCATGCAGAAAATAAGGTCGAGAGGGGGATTGATTAGACTTACGAGACAAAGTCATAGATTGATATTTAGAGACATTAAGCTCAAAGCAATTTTTTAGACACCAAGCAGAAAACCTATGAGGTCTTCTTGAAGGAGAATAGAGTCTTGGGGTGAAGAAATAGTTTTGGAGAACTTAGTGTCATCGGTGTAAATGAATACGGAGCAATGTTTGATAATCTTCTCAAGATCGTTTATTGCTAAATAAAAAGGAGGGGACCTAGATGGCTGCCTTGTGGGACACCAGAAGTGGCTAAAACCGGGGTTGAGAAAGCTGACCTATTTATCGAATTTATTTTACTCGAAGGCCTTAGCGGAATCTGTAGCAATAACGTCAATTTCGTTGCCATTTTCTAGGGCTAAAAGCGCAAGGGATACGAATTCAACTAAATTTGTAGTAGTTGATCTACCTTTTAGAAATCCGTGCTGATTGGGTGATATAAGTGACTTGCACTGAAAGCTTAGAACTTCATATAAAAAACTTTCGAACATTTTAGTTATGTGAGAAAGTTTAGCAATGGGACGGTAGCTGGCTACTTCATTCTTTGATCCCTATTTGTGAACCGGGGTTATGAAAGAGGTCTTCCAAACTTGTGGGAAATCCGTTTGTGTGAGGGACAGATGAAAGAGGGAGGAAAGTGTGTGCGAAAGACTTGAGGCACACTTTTTGAGAAATATTGCTGGCAGCCCATCTGGACTGGATACAAATTCATCATTGAGATTTTGTAACTTTTCTTCGATAAGGGTAGGATCAAACGGTTGAGATATAGAGAGGCCAATGGAGAAATTGGGAAAATATATGGAGTCGGGTACAAAGAGGTGGTCTGCAAATGACTGTTTAAAAAGTTTGCAAATAGTTGGCAATAATATGTGGGTCGGTCGATAATATATTATCGAACGAGAGAGAGGTGGGATAACCGTCCGATTTTCTTTTGTAGTTGTCGAATTGATAAAATGTCTTAGGATCGTTGATAAGGTTGGTCTGCGCTGTGTGGAGAAAGCGCTGATAGAGGCAGTTATAGAACTGGGTGAATTGCAGGTAAGTTCCAAGATAGTTAGAGTAATCATAATAAGAATTGGTGCGAAGAAAAACTGCCCATAACTAGTTTCTTCTGTTTCGTAAAGAGTGAAGTCTTCTGTTGTACCATGGAGGGGAAATAGATGATGTTTTATGCCGTGAAAAGGGGACGTAGAGAGAAATGGAATTAAATATTTCACTGTAAAAAATGGAGATAGCTTCAGATAAGGATAGGTTGGTAAAATCAAAAGAACACTTGCTAAGATTGGTATTGATTTTGCGAAAATTAGCTTTATGGAAGTTGTAAGAAGAGATGGTAGTTGAAGAAGTGGGCTGGGATGGAGAGTTAGGGAAAAATGAGAGGGGGGGTGAAAGTTGATCGGTAAGGGGACACAACGTTACTGTGGAGTTAATAGGATCACTAGTGAAAATAAGGTCTTGTTGCCTACCGATAGAATTAGGGACGCCACTTACTTCGCACAGGCTTGAGTCAGTTATGCTATCAATGAAAAGACATTACTTGGATGAACTGGCGTTTGACGCGGTAAAAAATAAGTGATAAGATTAAAGGAACCAAAGGTAAGGATATCGTCGATGGAATCACTTAGGTCAATTAGTTGGTCAATTTCTTTAATAGCAAGGCTGTAGGATTCAATAGGTTGATCTGGGAGAATGTAGCAACACACAACGTACAGGCACCTGTTGGGAAGTGTTATTTTAATTGAAACAAAGTCAAGTTTGACAGATGAAAAGATAGCGATGAGAGAAGAGTTGAGGTTATTGTGAATGGCGAGTAGGACACTTCTACATGGAGAATCAACCTTAGGGATGGCAGGATAATTAAACATAGGGAGAGAGTGATCGTCATCTCGGAAAACATTATAAGAATATGGAAATAGCTCCTGGCTATTTATGTCGGGGATCAAATTGGTTTCTGTAAGAGCATAGACGTCGAAAGGGAGACCGTGTGATTTAGACAAGACAGCACGAGTTTTAGAGCTCAAGCCTACTACCTTTTGGTAGTAAAATGTAAGAGGTAGTTTGTTGCGTGGAGGAGTAGGGGAGTGTAGATGAGATGCAGGCAAAGAAGGCAAGTTAGGGACGAAAAAATTTGTTGTGGTCAGCTCAGCTGCGCTGAAGGTGGGAAACTCTTTTAGGGTGTACACTGTACATAGTTGCGGAAAGCAGCGAGGTCATCCGCAACCTTTTGAGGAGGTGTGTCGAAGATTTCGTGGTACCTGTTGTAAAGCTTTCTGACACTAGTTATATCCGTAGGAAGGCCTTCCTGTTGGATGGAGACCATGACACTTGTTTTGGTTTTTCCCTCAAAGCAAACAGAGTCGGATTTGTCGTAAAGATATGCGAGAAAGAGACGTATATTTTCGTATATCTTTTTATCCCTTAGCCTAGAGAGAGTGTAACGGCATTCTGTGGTGTCTATATTTTTTTGGGACAATTTAACGTTAGGCGGCGAAAGGGGATCAAAAATAGGGACTGGGGCCCGTGAAACCGAGGGAGAAGTTGAACTGGAAGTGGGATTTAAGATATGCGAGCTGATAAAGTTTGAGTATTTGGCTCCTGTTGTAAGGTCGAAATTGGGAAGACAGTTGTTAATATAGCTGTTTACGTTATGTCGCTTAGCGTTATGTCACGGCACCGTTCGCAGCTGCCTCACTTCAGAATATTCTTCACGATACAATGCTTGGCCATTGGAATCGCCTAATTTCTGTTTGGAATACTTACCTATATATTTCCTGATGGGAATGTAGATGTTACCTTTTTCCTCGAAAATATAAGCTTCGTGCCTTACTGGGGATTGTGAAATAAGGGTAGGCAACTGGGGGCGTCAATCTATATCTAGTGTTGGAACTAAGTATATACAACAATTGTAGCCAATACTGGAGAAAATAGGTACCGTGACATAACGCCAAGTTTAAAATTTTCGAAGTTCCAGCATTTGGCCTTATGTCACTTTCATAAAACGACATAAGACCAATTTGGCTTTATGTCACTTAACTGTTTGGGTGGGTGGCCCGTTTCGCTCGCTAACAGGATTTGAACTTTTTCTCCGCAGGGTTTAGACGCTCACGCGACTTTTTGCTAGAAGGTTTATTGTAAACGGTAAACCAAGGCAAGAAGTCTTAAACTTTCGGCACTTAGGTTATATCAGTGAATCAGATGTTCACTCATACGCCGAAAGCAGGTTTTAGATGATCTTAACACCAGTTCAATTGGAAAATATGGCTTACATGACCCTACGTTATAAACAAGATCTTGTCTGCCATGGTGCATGAACTCTTGAAACTATTTATTTTGCAATTACATATTTTATATCAGAGAAGAGGTAAAAATGAAGTATGTGCTGGATGAAATATCGGACATAACGCCACAATAGACAGCTATAAATTGCTGGTATTTAGGGATTTCTTCCACTTCGGTTCCAATAACTAATGAAATCCCCATAGAAATCAAACGAAGAGTTATATTTGTCAATCGTTTTTTCGTTGGCCCAAAAAAGCAATTTGATAAGAAGTCCTTGTCAAAACAGATATTGTCAAAAAAAAATAATTATACTGCGGAAGCATAGACGTTAGCGAAGGCGGATAAAGGTATTCTTGGTCATTTGGAATGCAATAAATCTTACATATGTATGTCACTTAAAGTGTTTTAGGACCCCATTTGAGTTGAAGGGCTTTAGAAAAGGAAATACAATATAACAATGAACTCTTCGAACTATGTATATATAGACATCGTGCTGATCTGAAAAATGCGCATCAATCGCCTGAATTGGCTTGAACATATAGAGCTAGTAAACATTAACTAAAGTCTTCAGCACAAAGCGCACGAGTGGATGTGAACTTTAAACACCCTGGAGTGCGTAACTAGGGGAGAATTGGAGAAATTTATTGGTTTAGGTCCGGGTTCATTCCGTACTGTGGTGTAATCTAAGAATGTTAGTAAGCGCCATCCATAAAGATTCGTTAGAATTTTGTCCTCAGACAGAGATGTTTTTGAATCGTTGGAAAATCGTAGTTAACTGAAGTTCTGGCTTGCATAAGAGAATTGTCCCTAAAGCAATGTTATGGTTTATTAAGTAACACCGATATGAGATAAAGCTTTTGAGTGAGAATAAAATCAGTTAATAGAACTTTATAGTCTGTGTGCAAAAAGGTATATTTCTGTTCAGGGAAAGTTTGATTATAGCACTATAAGTACTCACAGTTTAGAGGTTTTTTTTCTGTCTAAAAAGAATACTTAAAAAAATAACTAGTCCAGTGTACTCATTGTACGAGTATGTTTCTTTTTCTTTCTTATAAAGTACCTACAGTACCAGCACCCACCACATCAGCTTCGAATAATTGCAGCTCGATGCGAGCGTAAGCCGAGCGCTAACAGAGGTTATGACACCATCACATGGAAAATGACGCAGTATACCGTGTCACCAGTAAAAGCGTAGTGGCCCGTAACGACGTCATTAAATAACCTACAGTCCTTCCTATTAAGGGAAATCAGGAAAATCGATTTTCTTTTAGATACGTCGAGGAGCATTCGTTTTGTCTAGGGCTACCTGAATCATGCCATCTGCAGTTTTGCTTATATGAAACCTAACTGTCAATGGAACCTCTAACCAGAACGCAGGTCATCCTTACGCAGGTTTGGCTCATGAAAAATGTTCTCCTGTCCCTGTTAAACAAAAATCTGCAATACAGGGAAGATAGGAATGCTTGCCTCTCACTGTGGTTACAATGAAATGTAAAAGCACTTCACTCTTGAAAGCCCTCATAGGGATATCATGATATGCATATTTGTCTACATGTTCTGATGATATTATGTTTTTGAGAAATAACAAAAATAATTTGTAAAAGTTAGAGTTAATACCACATTCTGCATACCATAGAAGAAGGGAGTTATAACTCAGCACTTTCCAACTACCCGTGCAAGCAATATGTCAGCTTCCACCGCTTGCCTCATGAAACAACTTGATTCAGTATGAAAACATTCCCAGACTCAGGCACAGCTGCCCTTGAAGATGCACATTACCTGGCAAGAGCCAACTTAGGGTAAGATGATATATTCAGTTAATTGTTGAAGTTTTAGTTTGTGATTAGGAGTTGGAGAATAAACATATTAATCAGGATTCGTTTCGTTTTTTTGATTACTTTTTTGATAACTTCACATATTTTTGTTTATTGTAACAAATAGTATAAATGCATAGATGGTAATATAAAAAAAAACTAATCCGAAGAAAGATCACAGCTGCTGTCGTTCTCATCATATAAAGTTATAACAATCTCCTTTGTTCTTGTTTCGGCGAAAACATCTACATACCAAGGCTCAACTTTAAGTTCAATACATTTGACACAAGTAAGTCATTTCTCACTGTCCGCTTTCTCAAGTACAATACTTCTAATAATAGTAGCTTTCATTTTGAAAGTTTTGCTTTGGCTTTCTAAGAATGGGCACAAGCCATATAAAGTCTATGGGATTAAGCTCGCAGTGGTAAAACGGCAATCGTATACTTTGTGTCCTGCCATTTGAACCAGTTCATTTACCACGTGTACCTCAGGTTTGCCTTCGTGGCATTTGACAGCATCCAACAATTCAGCTTTTACCATATTTTCTTAGAAAGCCATGCTATTTTAAATTAAAAACTCCTACGCCAGACGATGATTTTACTCAGAATTCATCAATTCACTATCTTTGCTGATATATGAATCAAAAAAAAAACACGTTTCCTTTCATTAGGTGACCATGTAATAATACTTTTATTATAACTATCTACATATATAGCATCATAAAAGTTTTCCGGTTAATTGGTCTTTATCGTTCCAAAACTACCTAGCCTTTTAGGTCCGATACTTTTATTAACCACAGGCCCAAAAGCAAGATAATGATATAATTTGGTTTCGAACGTAATTGCAGAGTTTATATTTTAATTTTATATTAACCTGCTCAAAAAATATTAAACATAAAAAGTCTTTGCCAACATTAAATACCTTATAAAAATCGATTCTGTACAATGGTCATATAATTAATTACCTACAAGATTTGTGTTTGCTTATTGATATATACATTATTTATATACCACTCATTTTGACATTTTTGTAACTCTGGACCTGTTAGAAAATACAGAGGATATCAATTCCGAATACACATACATATCTCCGACTTCGGGGCAGACTGGTCGCATTGGGATTGTATCATTGTAAATCAGTGGCACTTCGGAAGCAATTTGTAGTATTTTGAATGGAAAACTGAGCCGTAGGCACCCGTGCTTAACATAAGCTATCCAATAAGGCCTGTACTGCCGATTTTTGTTGAACAGTGTATATCTCATTGATGATTTCATTTCCCGTAGTCTAATTGTTACCTGGGACCCAAAAATTCTTAGTGAATTCAGTCTTCCGATCGCGTTCAATGAAGTTTTGCATTTTTGAATTAGCTTGGAAGTCGTAAGATGCTTCGGAAAGGCTTTAAGTTCAGTTCGGCTGTCGCTACAGATGCAGTTGCTTTGCTCACTCTACTAGTTCTCCCTAATAAGCGTAGTACGTTTCCATCAGGATTGCGTATTTGTTGGACAGCGTTAAGTCGATGACTTAACTTAACAAACTAAATCTTTGCTGCATAATTGCCCAACCTTAGATGTGAGATTGAGCTCAGCACAAAAAGACAAGATCTCAGTCTTTCCGGTCGCTCATCTTATAGTGGTGTGAAAAACCTTAAACATCCGAAACCACATATTATTATGTGAGGTTTTGTTTTCAACACGAAAGCCTCCTACATACATATGCACTAAGTAGATGCAGTAGCAGACTTGGAATGTTGAAGGTTGATTTTAGTATACAAAATAGAGGAGTAGGGGGTCGTCTGGGGTGGTCGTCTCTTACCTGCACTCATTTGGAAAAAAATTGTAAATTAACCCTTCTAAGGCGCAGCCAGGGACATGAGCCATACCTAGACTAAATGGTCTCGACAGAAGCTTGGTCTAAGCCCACAACAAAAGAAGAGCCGTCCTTGTTTTCCCAATTCTTTCTCTCCTTGTGAGATTCGATTTTTCATTTTTCAGTATCGAGTCAAGGGTTCTGGGTATAAAGACGCATCAGCACATTCCCCGTTTCTCTGAGTTGCCCTGGAACTTAAAAGATAGTTTCCGGAGGTGGGATTTTCAGCACAGACTTGTTCAATAATTCAAAAGTTTGCTATGTAGAGCACGTCACTCTAAGAGTTCTGTTTTCCATATCGTACCCTCTGCTTAAATGCAAACATTCTTCGCTTTGGGTAACTCCCACAGCTGTGTGTCAATAGCAGTCAGCGTCGTTCTGACTCTTGCCATTGTTAGACTTCCCAATTCGAAGCGCCATAGAGGAAATAGAGGTATCCTAATAGGTGCACCAGTCTCGTCGCCCTTGGCGTTTCAGAGTTTTCTGGGAGGTTGGTTTTCCAGCAACTGCAATTCGTGCTAATTGCAGCACCGGTTTCAGTGGGATCTTGTGCGCTGGGGAAGCCACCACCAGAGTTGTTACTCAGCGTAAACTTTACCTTATTAGCAGACTTTCGTCGATCAGAACTACGACTTTTGCTGGTTGTAGCACTGGTTTTATCCGGACATCGTGTGCGTGTAAAAACACCGTTGGTTTTGATTTCGTCAATGAGTTTAACGATGTTATGCGATTTCCGTCCACTGGCACTGCAGCCATTGCTGGTTGCAGGACCGGTTTTATCCGGACATTGTGCGGAGAGAGTTCCATCGACAGAGGGAGTGCCGAAAACGTTCTTCCTCAGACCCTGCTTGGGACAGAAGAAGAGACTTCTAGCACTCGCGCCTTCAACAACACTTGCGTCATGCGTTTGTTGCATGTTGGTTAAGGCCTCCAGAATCCGCGCCCCGGCTGTGGTCGAAAAGACCACGGGTCGATTGTCGCTATTGCAAGTATAATATTCCTAATATTATCCTGGAGTATTATCTTTTAGGTTCACCTCCATACTATTAATCATTTTACGTCTTATCTACGTTATTTTCAGAACCTTAGAATGTTTGACTCTAAAGCCTTTCTGCCATGATAAGGAAGAAAAGTCAGTAGATGGGAAGATGTTTAATTCAAATAAGTTTCCATGCGCACTGTTCAGAAGTTTAGATAGTTTTGCCTTGAAAAAGATGTAGGCCTCTGTGATGCGATCCTGAGAATATAGTATATTAAGCTAAAGTGTAAGGATGTCGCTTGTATGGGCTTCATGAACAGCTTTTCCGCAACCATCTTTCTTTCAGATAGCTCTAAAGCATCATAAGATGGATATTTTTTATGATTGTCTTATCACCGCTCTTAAAAATCCTATTCCAAATTCATTTCTATAGACCATTCTTCTCCTCAGACATTTCTTAACTTTAATCAAAGTCGGTTCTGCACCCAATTCGCAACAAACAGGTTAAGGTTGGAAAGCCTGCATCCTCGGTTAAGGCTTTCATTGAAAGTTGGGCCTCTTATGAGCAAAACTGCAGATGGCATAGCTCCCCGGGATGCAGGCAGACTAAACGAATTCTTCCCGACATCTTTAGGAAGTCTGCTGTCGTTCAGGAGGAAAGACTTCAGGTTGCTTACTGGCTTCGTGACAGGGCATTACTGCAAAGCACTTAAATGTGCTGCAGGTACTCGGCGCTGACGTGGTGAGTTCTGGTACTGTAGGCACCTTATCACTGAAGCGCTTACTCATCTTTCTTCATAAGATTGAAAGATTTCATTAAAAGGAACTTACAAAGAGTACAATGGGCTCGTCCTTTGTCTGAGTTCTCTGTTCCTACAGGAAAAAAAGTTGGAAATATCACAACAGCTTAATGTCGATTACGAATGATATGTAAATAGTTCTCACTATCCGAGTGCGTCATAACTAGTTATCTACAAAGTCATAATTTTGCAGTGCTTTTAAACAGTGTGATGTGCCACCCTACTTTCCTGGCACCCAATAGACATGACTCGTCATTTGTTTGACTAAAAAGAAACCAAGAAATAAACATCAGCAAAACACACAGAAATACGAGTGCGCATTTCGAGTATCATTGTTCGTTTTCTAATGATTAGTGATACACGTTCGCCATTCGTTACGCAGATATCCTTCAGCAACATTGATGCCACAGCAACACTGTAACATTTGTGTGTCTTTTTGTTCCTAATTTGTGCAGCACACGTCTATTTGTTTGGCGTAACAACATTTCGCACAGAACAGCGGATGCACGTGCCCCTTTCGAGGACATATTGTCAAGCCGATGATGAGTCGATGGTGAAACGTGAATGCTCGTTGTTATAACCAACTCCGCGCCGCGCTGAAATCCCAGGAAGGAGTTTCCTCAATTGACAATGTTTTGTGAAGAAGGCGTCCTGCAAATGAAGTCCTGTGTTATTTATTACAACTCCTCTCATTACAACATTACGGGGGTGTGGCGTGTGCAGCCATACATCAGATTCGTTGAAAATTGCTACACGCGCCCGATTCGTCGAGGGTGGCTTGCCACGGTGTGAAGGTGAAATTAATTACAGGAAGCCCAACAAACTAAATAAGGGGTGTTGGTTTTAAAGTGACACTCTTAGCTGAGAGAAGCCCTTTAGTCCCATGGTACAGTGTTAGCAATGTCTGTACACTAAAACGACACAATGTTTTATGTAAGAGCAATTTGTTTATCAGATGACCAAACACTGCCTCAATGTCCCAGTGTTTGTTTAAGCGAATGTTGCGTTCGTCGTCCTTCCTTGGACTGGGAATGTTAAGTTATTGGTTTCATTTTTACGAGGGCATAAAATTGATGGTCATTTGAGTGGGTTTTCTTCATTTTATAAATGCGGGTAGTACATAACCCGAGTTATTAAACTGTTAGCGCTTTAACGACGAATGGAATAGACGAAACAAAACCAAGTTGCCGTTGAAAGTAGAAAAATAACAAAAAGAAAAAAAAATTATGAAAAAATACGAGACTACTCGTACGAGTACATCCATGCATATAGAAGATATTCGTTCTTATTGTGGTTATGTATGTACATTAATATTCAGCAAACCAAATGCTTATTAGCATCCTTTCATAGAATGGGCAGGCCGTCATAAATTTGTTGTACTGGCTTGTGTGCTCAACCTGAAAGGACTAACGCGAACCATCCACGCGGGGGTGAATAAGTGGTGAATTGGAGTTTGCGGTATTTATGAGGTTCATAAAATATTTTATGAATTTCCTTTAAGGATAATAAAGAATTTATGGCAGGACTATGCATTAGCTCATTGTTTACCTGAGAAGAATTAATGCATTCCCACTTAATAAAAAATATTTTCAGTTTTTCTTCGTTTGGTGTATAGCTCTTAGCAGTTATTTTGTCTACGTCAATCATATTCATAACACCACATTTTATTATTTTAATCTACAATTTTACTCGGTTTCTGTTTGCTCCTTTTTTATGGATGTAATTAAAAGAGTACTCCACTTATTCGGAACAGCAAATAGAAATATATTCATATCTGTCTACTGGCACATGCACACAAAACCGTACACAAAGAATATGCCATAATGACAAATGGTTCTTATTCAAATTCAAAACTAAAGTCCAAGCGACGGATATGAGTTTAAAATGTTCAAATTTGTACCAACTACAAAATGAAGAAGTCAGTTAGTAAAAATAACGTCCTTTCTTTAGCTTTCTTGCCATTACCATTACATAAAGCCAATGAAAACAACCCAGACTGCCAAAGACTTCCAAACTACTCGCTAAATTGATAAACAACATGGAGTTGATCCCACAGGACTACATATACTCTATTACTTTATGTTTTACTCGAAATATCAATAATCTACACACCAAATTTTTTGCTTTGCAAGGTCGAACGCTTCGAATCAGAACATACTACCAGTAGCAGTATATTTTTGGAATATATATACATATAAATATATCTAAAATTGTGTACAATGTATCCAAAAAGAAAAAGTGTAAATAAGCCGCAACTAAATCTTAATTTTGCGAAGTGGCTCAAAAGGCTCTAGAACAAACTGTTCCTGATTTCAAAATTGACACCGCGATTTTCTGCGAGCAATACAGATATCTAATTGGCTCACCAACGTAACAATATTTTGAGTAAAAAATCGTATGGCTGGGGATCGGAAATGAGTTATAGAGGTTTTAATCCAAGCCGTACCCTGGCCTGTTTTGACTCCTATGGAAAATAAAATCGTTGAAATCGTAATTATGATTACTCTGATTGCTTTAAAGTAAATGTTGATCTAAAGTTAATGTGTCAAAAGTCATTGAAGTTCGATTTATTTATTTAACTTACAATTTTGACTTTGGCATAATTTTTTTCGGAAAAGATCTTATTAACCCCCACTTTCTGCAAAGTCAGTAATTTTCAAGAAACAACCCAAATTATTGAAACAGGTAACACATTATATTAAAAATTGTTAAAATATAAATATTGTACGTCTTTATTTTTTTTTTCATCAAACCATGAATCATATCATTTGTTTAAAGTTCAAACTTTTGCTTATGCACGCCAGGGCTCGTCTTTGAAAGGCTCTAAAAATGTCCACTCTTTTCAATTATTCTCGGACTTTCGCATCTGAATCATCAATCCTGTGGTTCAATGATGTTGTTTTTATTATTATTATTTTAAATGAAAGTCCATTGGAATCAAGTCCGGAGACCTTGGAGGCCACAAAATGGGTCCATCCCGCCCTATCTATGAATTTTCATACACGCGATATAACCATTCTCAAACTGCATGGCCACAGTGTGCTAGTTCATAATGGCTGGTATTTGTTACAGTGTATTATCTAATAGCTCTTTTCTTCACAAATTTTTCCAGGCATAGATTCGAATTAAGTTTGGGAGGAAGCCAATAGGGTGCAATCAGCTTGTTAGCCAATATGTATAGAAATTAGTGATTCCATCCCTGGTGAATTGGGACTCATCCGTCCATAAAATGCGGAAAATAAAGTTGTCTTCCACCAAATGTCTTTGCCGAATGTAATTGCAGAATTTCAAGCGCTTCTCTGAGTCCCCAGTTTGTAGCTACTGTACTGGTATATGATGAAATGCATGCATGCCTTTAGAATGTAGAATTCCCCAAATGTAAGTCCTGTTTAGATTAAAATATCTTCTTGGTTGCCTAAGACTGTTGCTGATACAATGTATAACGTCTTCGTATCTGCGAAAACCTTCTGCTAAAGCAGAATGTGAGTCCCCCAACGATTTCCGTGTTGTTCCTGTCTCCTTAACCTAGAAAATGTTCTTATAAATGTCTTGCAATTTGAGTCAGTCCTATCAGCATTTCAGATATTCCAATCTCGCTTGTTGACCGCTACCGTTGCAGAAACCATAGATATAAGCCATGTTTGCGTATTCTTGTTTTGAAAAGTTCATCATCGGGAATATTGTGAATTTAACGTCAATATCTCGGTTAAAAACTACAAAAAGGTCATGCAAATTATTTTTGTTTTTTTTCCGTATATACTATGTTTTCATGCTGCCGAGGTGAGTTGAGTTTTCGTTAATTTATTTTGACGAAGATAACTCAGCGTTGTTTAAATGTGAGATGCTGAGACAGCTGAAATAATTTCGTATACGTACATAAGCATAGCATTACTAAAATAAATACGAGAACATTTTGAAACAGTTATTCTTAAAGTGTGAAAAAGTAGTTATATAAAACGAAATTTAATTGTTGTGTTTAGCTCATAAAAATAAAACGAAAGCTTTGTTAAATATTTTGCAATACCGCCTTACTTCGAAATTAAAGAAATCGTAACATTACTGAAATTAACTGGGATGCAGAATTAAATATTCAGTAATTCCGCGTGTCTTTTAATTTCAATTCCACAAAGAAATTCAGCCAGGTCTCAAAATTAGTATAATAAAATAGTTAATTCTAATGATTTTGATGAGTGGATTGAGAATTTCCGAGTTGATAAAGGAGCATTTAATTGGAACTTTTCCCTCAACATGTGTGGGAATCTTTAAGCAGTCAAAGGAAATTTCCAGTTGCTCTATATAAATTAACACCTTGAGCAGAGTACAGAGTGGTGGCTAATCAATTCGGAGTTCACAAAACTTCGGTACACAGATCCTTAAAGCAATTTTGCGCAGTCGTCATGAAAGTTATGTTGCGCCAAGAAGTTAAAATGCCTTCAATTATAGAGGAAGCTTCAACAATTTGGGCAGAGTTTGAAAGGATAAGTGGGATGGCACAATTATTGGGAGCTGTAAATGGAAAACATATTCCTGTAAAGCCTCCTGCAGATGGTTACCAGGATTATACAAATAGGAAGTCTTGGCCATCTGTAATTCTACAAGCAATTGTGGATGCTAATTATAGGTAAATTTGATGCTAAAATGTCTGCCGTTAAGAGATACTTGAATGAGAGGTGCTAATGAAAATCACATACTACTTCCACAGCCCAATAGTTCTACTCGTAACAGTTATCAGAATTTATCTGCCACTGAAATCAACGTTCATCTTAAAAACTATATAGGTCAAAATATTCCCCTTATTCAGACTGCAAAAGTTTAAAACCAAATAAATTCATACATTTTTCCAGTTTTTTTTAATATTTCATTACATACATTCTTTGAATTCATTAACATGTGCGTGCACATTTGAAATATTAATAAATTATAATACGAAAATCACGGCTTTTATTTGCTCTATACTGATAACATATACATTAAATAATATACATAAATAAATTCATATATAAAGTTTTTAACAGCAAAACATTTTTCTTATTATGAAATTTGACTGCTACCATTATTAAATCTAATAAATTAGCATTAACGTGCCTGATTTTTCATCTTCATTTGCAGCTATCTTTTTGTTTTAGAACAATTTTTTATATAATATATTCTTAGTTTCAGCCCAAATAAACTCTATTTGTTTCTTTCCTTTTTCGGCATACAGTTGAAACTCATTCAGCTCTTTAAAAATTCAGCATGTAGCTCCAGAGACATCTTCCTGAAAATTGAACTCTCATTTGTCCTCTCTTGAGTTCCTCCGCTATTGTTTTGTGAGGGTTCATTCATTTGCATTGCTTCTATCACATCACAAGCAACAACAAACCAAACAATTTAATGACATTTTTGTATATAGGTAATAAAAACATTTACTATACCTTATCGGGTTCTGGACAATTTTCAGAATTGATTCCATTCGTGACTGCTGTAGACGGTGCTCTGGACCCTAGTAAAGGATCAACTGTCTCGGTGAGGTGAGGTGATTTATCTATTAACCACGTTTTATGAATTCTTGCTCTATAATTTTCTTCACAATATTTTAATCTTGTGCCATTTCCAGCGAAAAATTTAAAAATATGTCCCTCTTCTATTATAACCAGCAGCAACAATGATTCTTCACTTGTCCAATATAATCCCCGGCCATTTTAAACGATTTTATTTTTTTATTTGTTCTACTTTTTATTAATTGTACGAGTAATTACTCTTATGCTTTTCTTCCTGGGTTGTTTGTTTACTATTAAAATGTTAAATTGCGTTTCCGGCAGTAACCATATATACAATACATTCAAATTTTTCATCAACACATACGCCTAACTAAACTCGACTGTACTTTACTTTGCTTACAGAAGCCCCAAACTTCGACCTTTAATGAGTTTGATGCGTTGTCTGACTCCATTCGACGAATTGGATCCCTTTATCCTCATACTGAAATCGTATTACGGGCGATTTAAATATACACTGGGTTTCTTCGTCAATTTGGACAGACAACACCCGAAGGACGGTGTGTGGAGATCTTCTCTGCAGAAAGTAACTTAACTCAACTTGTAACTGAGCTCACGCGAATACCAAATTTAGATAGTCATACCGCCAACATCCTGGACTTGTTTTAACTTCTCTCCGTGATAAGCACACCGTTGATGTGTTCTCCCCTCTAAGCTCCTCGGACCATTGTGTCATAGGAGCTAATTTCTCGTATATCTACCCACCACGCAGTTAGAGAAAGGATTCCTAAAAGAACCGGAATTAACAGCTTCTTTAGGAATTTAAACTGGTCGTTATGTTTTCTCGATAACGGCTCATGATGCCGCTGCTGTTATGATCACTGACACTATTCTCTTGGAATAGCCCTCATCAGATGGAGAGTATCAAGCCAAAAGAAAAGACATGGCACGACTCGAGCTGCAAAGAACCTGTCAAGGATAGAGAAATGTTTTTTTCGATCCTACAAGACCAATCCGGCGGAGGAAAACCGAAAGAGTTCAATCGAATGACTGCAATGTCTTTCTCAAGCCTGTAAAATTTCAATATGACCAAAAACTACAATGCCCCAAAGGTAGTAAACATTTTTGGCCTGTCGTCAAAAACATTTTAAATTCTGCCTCATCCTCCATCCCAACGCTCATATACAATGATATTTCAGCTATCACCTCTTTGGACAATGCAAATCTGCTTGCCGCACACTTTGCGGCCTGCTCAACACTTCCAGATTGGGCTTTGTCTCCGCCTTCTGCATCGAATCTTCAATGGGATTAATCCACTTTTGCACCCGTGTAGTAGCACGACTTCTTACAGAACTTAGCATTCATAAAATCGCTGGTCCAGATGATATATATCCCATTGTGTAAGCTTTTTCATCAATCCTACTCTTTAGAACTCTTTCCGAGTAGATGAAAAATAGCATTTGTCCAGCCAATCCCTAGGAGAGGCGAATCTTCTCTCTCCTCCTACAGGCCCATTGCGCTTAAGTCCCTTCTTTCCAAAGTCATGGAAGCGCTGGTAAACCGTCAGCTCATGAAATAGCTCGAAACACGAAAACTTCTCAATGACCGGCAGTACGGTTTTCGTAGCAACAGGTTCACTGGTGATTTGATGGCATGTCTTACCGAAAAGTGGAACCAAAGTCTACACCAAATTGGCGAGAGCAAGATAGTTGCACTTGATATTTCTAAAGCGTTGGACAGAGTTTAGCATCAGGCTCTTTTGTCGAAAATGCGTGCATTTGGGATCAATGACTCTCTTCTTCAATGGATTAGAAATTACCTTTCGGAACGTTCAATTCAAGTTGTCCTGAATGGTTTCAAGTCTTATATTCACAAAAAAACTGCTGGCGTGAGCCAAAGCTCCGTTCTGTGTCTCCGACACTCTTTTTAATTTTTATGAATGATTTCTTGTCTTCCACTCCTAATCTACTTCTTTGATGTCATCAAAAATGCCACGAAATTCAGTGCTCCACCGAAATTGGCAGTAGCATTCCGCCCCTTCAAACTTTTAATCGTAACACCCGTCTCGCACGTACTCGCACGTAGCCGCACAGCTCGCTTATGGAATGCCCTGTCGAGCTCTTTATTTCTAGTCAGTATAACTTGCAAACATTTAAAACCAACGCACAGCGGTATCTCTCTTTTTTTCCTCCCTAACTTCCTTTCGCCGGCGCTATGTGTAAACATCTTAAGGGTACATAAAATCCATTGTGAGGGTGCCAATTATAAAAAATCTCCGGTAGTTTCGTGGAGTTAATTAGTTTTAGACGAAAGTCAACTCATCCAACTGCATCCATTTCCAATAACCCGGATTGAATCCAGTTTCGACTCTCATGGGACCACCCTAATTATTTCATAAAGGATCTGCTTAATTTCTTTTTTCAGGGAAAGGGCCTGTTGTTTTTTTTCTCACCTGAAAAATTTGCTTTTCCTATCCGAGGTGGTCTTAAATTTTTCTAAAATAATTTGTATTAAATTTATATTGGCCAATATGTAATTAGTTTATTTTACGCGGAAAAAATCCAGAGCAGCTGCTAACTACTCGAACATATAATAGTTAATTTTATAGGGCTGAATACCCCATTTTTGTGTTTTGTAGTTTGAACAAGTTGGGTCGTATCTTGAAGACTATTGACTTGAGATTAAATGACCTTACATTTTTTTTGTTCCTAAATACTAAGTAGATGTTTCAAAGTTGCAAAAAGTTGGAGTTAATAAAATGACAAGGTCAAAATTTTAAATTACTTTTGAACATCAATAACTTTCAATACATTAGATTCAGGACAACATTTACTTTAAAACAAATAAAGTACTTTTAGTTATGAGTTCAACCATACCCCATTTGTTACCATGCACTCATAAATTTGAAAGATATTACTTTCAATAGGAGTCAAAACAGGCTGTGTTTAATACCTCTGTATACCGAAAGGGATGCATTTCCGACACCCCACACCGCACATTAAAACGCGAATTAATAATCACATTTATATGAAATTTTATATGAATGCACTAAAATAATAGTATTACTTGATAAATAAGTCAATTTATATATACAACCACAGCTTCATCCCGATACCGAGAATATGTTGAACGCCCCTCGTAAGTGGCAGCTAGAAGCTAGCAGAAAGCCTGAAGCTAAAGCACAGCTCAAAGATACGACAAGTGCTGTGAGTGGTGAGTGATCAAAGCCTCACTTCTTCAGCGGATATAGGCAACAGAAACACTTTGGCGGAAGTGGTATGCACTGAAATCGATCAAACCTTCGGAACTGCAACTGCATCGATTTTTGCCGTCTCAAGCAGGGCTAAGAAAAAGAAAATTTCTGCAGAGAAAACAGAAAATGTTTGCATTTAAGCCAAGGGCTGCGATATGGAAAATGAATCGCTTAGGATGAAATGCCTAACACAGCAAACTCGTGAAAGGCTAATCAAGTCTACACTGTACTTTTTCAGCAAAATGTGTCTCTAGTGTTTGCTTACGAGTTTCGCTTATGATGTTAAAAACGTCAGATGACATTTGTTTTTTGACAACAAATATTTCTATGAGAGATAGATCTTTTACGGAGCAGCAAACGTTCTCCATTGTCATTCTGCATATTCTGATGAGGTTGTCAGGGATGCCTAAACTAGGCATGGCTTTGCATAGCACTTCTCTATACATGCTATTAGATGCGATGTTAAAATCGACGGAAGGCTTTAAAATACGTAAGAAAAAATTTTGTACGAAGTATGAAGGACACTAATGTCTCCACAATTGGCGCAGTTTAAAAGTTATTCTTTCTTGCGGATCACGGAAAAGTTATTCAGGTTCCATTCATCAGGCTTAATTCCTCCGACCAAATAATTTATGTGAGTTGGTGTAAGTTTTTATTCAGACAGTTGTGCAGGTCCGGTCTGGCAGCCTTATACATCTGTCTTGATATTGGTACAGTGTGAGCTTGAGTGAACATTTTTGGTTCTGGCTAATGCTAGGAGCAAATTGATCTCATACCCATCAAAGTACGAGGCCCTGCTTTACTGTCAGAGTGAATGTTAAGAACCTGTTTAGGTCCATGCTCTTGAAGAACTTTGTTGCATGTTTGTCAACTTAAAATACGGAGATGCTACTATCCATGCTCGTGACGACTCGTACTCAGTTTAGATCCATCTATGGTACAGTAAATCTCTACCCTTCTGTAATAGGTACTGTTCCCATTGCATCTTTGAACATAGAAAACATCTGTGGTAAGTACCTACGAATACGATGCACCATAAAAGAATAAATGCTTTTTTTCCATTTAAATATACTGAGTGAGCTTGATCGATATTATCGGAAGCACATTTGATGCCAGCAAAGTACCTCATCGCTATCTATCATACTTACATATTTCTAAGGAAATCACCAATTTTGAAGGCTAAGCTCTGAAGTGGTAGTAGTTGGTAAACTAATCACTGATACGACTATCGATGGCTTCTCTATCGTTTGGAGAAGAAATGAAGAGAGGATTACGATTTTGTTACCTATGCTGGTCTACCTGCATTCTACGTATGTATCTTATGATAATTTCTCACCAACTATTATTGATGTAACCCCATTAATTACTAGTTCTGAATATTGTGTGGTTCTGAGAGCACATTATGAATGGTGCTTCTTTAGAGTAGAGCCAGAAAGCCTCAAATGTTCAGAATTGAAATAATCTAAGCTTTCGAAGCGTTCGAAATATTACGCGACATAGCTGGATTAATTTTTGCGAGATTCCGAATTTGGTCATCGTACTGTGTGCAGCTAAAAACCAATGAATAGGTTGTAAGTTTCGGCTTAAATTTCGTTCGTTATTCCATGATTTATTGGTGTGTAAATGTTTAGCTTATATGCTGATTGGTGTGTTCCAGGATAGCTTGAAATGTGCACATACTATAAGTCATTTAGCAAAAATATGTCTCTGTAGTTCTTACAAGACAAAGGATCACTTTTTGTGGATAGCTTACATGGAGCTGATTGCCCAATTTTTTAGTATATTTTCATCCATCATATTGTGCTAATGATTTGATGCATGCCGTAACGTCATCAGTATATTTAACTCCAGTAACAAATCATCTAAGCCGGCTGCTTTATTGGGAGACTCTTTCTTCCTTGACTTTTGCTAAGTCACTATTTCAACATTATGTTCACGCAGAAACTACTGACAATGCGAAATATACTAACAGTTTTCTGCAAATCAGTGAATAGGTTTCTTTCACTGTTTTGTAGAGTATGGGTTCCGGATTTCAAACTACGAGTAGTTGCCATCTGCTTGGTTGTTATAGCAGCCGGATGTTGTTCCTATTGGTATTCCGGAAAAAATTTCTTCTATTTCATTGTTCCCTGCTTACATATTGCAAGCGATGATACAATCAACAGGATCACAAACACACCCTAAACTATTTAGTAGTAGTAGTAATATATAAGTATTGTATGTTGGGAAACACTAAATCCAGAGTTTTTTTTTAAGTCTGACCTCACATAGTGAGAGCAATCGACTTATAAATAATTGCAAATTTCATTAAGAATTAATCTTTTAAATTATAAAGTCAGCCTACCACTTACGGTTAAATCCAGTTTGTGTGATTTTTTAACATCTTCACATTTATTTGGGATACGTTTGATTGATTTTTTAACACTTCAACATGATCCGTATTGAATTTCATCTTCTGGATGCGGTTTCGGAGCTCCTTTACCCCAGTGAAAGTATAAGTAATGTAAGCTGAGTTGTACAAAAAGAAGTTAAAATTCATTTGCATTCTGGTTAAGCATAAAGACAGGATTTTAATCGATTCCATCGCAGCATAGTTCAACCGAACAACAAAACAACAAACGGTGCCTAGCGTCTCAGCGTATAAATCCCTTATTGCAAGGAGACATGATCCCCATGCCCTAAACTTCTTCATTTATAAACCCAAGCAGCTGGATGCTGAGCAGTAAAATCAAACCGAATTGCAGGAACTCGAGTTACGAAGGTGACTACATTGCTTGATCTCCCCTCATGACTGGTGTACCTGAACAGTTCGTAAGGCATTCTGCCAGCGTGTATCTACCGTTGTAGTATTCAAGGCTAGCAAGTGTAAGATTGTACAGCATTTATTATGGCCTCTGATAAGCTAGAGATTATCGTACACACATTGGCATTTCCAGGCAACGTTGTTACGCTGTGTTGTGCTCGATTTCTTGAATTCAGCCGGTCGGCAGGCGCGTCTGCAACATAAACCGACCGAAGGCGACGCGACCGCGACGGCGAGAGAGTGCGACGCATATCGATTTTGATTCGGCGTGCGATTAAATTGAAAGTATTATAGAAATCGGCATCCAACTGTGATCAAGACGGCTCAGCGCTAGGTATTTCGTTTGCTTTGGATGTCAATAGGTTGCTTCGTAGGCATCGACATAGCGACCGGCAAACATTTGCACAATGTACAGATCCATGTTATGATTTCGCGAACAGATCTCTTCATGTTAAGCTGTGTGCTCACAGTGGGAGCCGTAGATATCAATGAATGGCAGCCACAGACATCAGCCGGTCCCAGCCGACGCGGCGGTGGTGAACCAACTCACAACCAGCATGTACTACAGCCTCTATGATCTGACTGCGTGCAAATTCATTGAACATCTTGTGTTCGTTTTGGAGTTGTACCAGTTTATCGCTGTGAACAAACGATTCGACAACAACCCATCCTGAACTCTGAGCAAGTCGTCAGACTGTGTGCGCAAGCAAACAGATTTTCATAACAAAGCACACTAAGCCACCGCATGGATCGAAGTGCTCTACGTTTACATCTAGATGGGACTTTGGCTGAGAATACAAGAACACTTTTTAACTTCCTTTCACATTCATGAAATTTTCTTAAATCGCTGTCCTAGTTTAAATTAAAATTATTTAGAATGTTATATTTTTAAATCCAGATTGAGAATTTAACTTTGTCAAATTCTACTTCCACTTTGATTTCAACTTACAATTATTTCACATAACAACGTGACGTCGTACCATTTAGGATTTTATTTCCGAAAAGTTCAAAATTTTGCTCTTGGGTCTGCGGCAATAACTCCTATAATATAGATACATAAGTTGTATGTTAAATCTAAATATGTATGTATATCGTCTTGGAAGTTAGGTTTTCGGATTGGTGTTTAATGACATTTCAAGTTTGCATCCAGTGCTTGCTTCATCTTATCGTAGTACCCATTGAAAATTTCATGCATAAAACCTTATATATGCAGCCTAAAACTGCAAGCGAAAGCTAAGATACAACGGTAGATAAAGCAATAGCGGAAGAACTCTTCAGATGGAATTAACGGTGTTACCAGCATCCAGTATCTTCACATCAGAGTTACTCTAAGATATTTAGAGACCAAGTCTGAAAAGTGCTGCAGAACCAACTGCCAGGAAGAACTCAAATTAAATCAGTTGCAGGAATCATGATCTCTCACGGGGCTGCTGACACAGTTGTAACCGGCCCCATATACACAAGCGGTGCTTCAAAGGCCTTGACCATTCAGATTGGGATAACTCTTCAACTCAACTCCTCCAAAGAGTAAATATATATGGTTACGAAAAAATAAATGATCTTGCTGCTGACATCTTTTCTTGCGAACTTTTTAAAAGGATGTATGCTCAAAGATTTTCACGCAAAATGCAGAAAAGAGGTTATGGCATAGTCGTCAAATATAGCCTGAACGACATCAACTCCGGCAAAGGATTAGGGCTTACCGATTTCGCTCCGGAGTAAATTGTCAGCATAGTAAGCACGCGCTTGCGATATTCATAAAGGGACCCCTGATCAGGACACTATTGATTGCTCAGCACTTGGTATGTGCCAATAGCGCAGCGATCAGTCACGATGAAGTGCTTATTTTACCTCCTCTTGGTGGTCCCCGGGCAACTACTAGCTTTCTAGGATAAATTACGGAATTTAGCATTCTTGGTAACTGAAATCAAAACCCCTACGAAACCGACACTACGCCTCGGATAAGGAATGATATCACCTTGACGACATTTGGCTATTGTACTCGGACAAAGGTTGGTTTCTAGAAAGTGAAGACGCTTCTCGACAACGGAAGTGAAGTTCCACAAAATGCTAGATCCTTCCAATTAGAGAAGGAATTCATGCGGTATAAGGGATAAGTGAAGTTAAATGGTTTGGCTCGGGTAAGTTTATGTCTCCAACTCGTAACACTGTACTACTCTAATATGGCGTTGGATTGCTGCTTTCCAAATATTGAGAACTTAGTTTCCTTTAGGAGCCTTTAGACGAAAGGATCCTGAAAGCCAGGTTCCGGAATAGAGTACGTCGCGTACCATCATACAGTGTTATGCATAAACGGAAAGCATAGCGTTGGCGACCGCATCGAAAATGGTAAGCGTTTTCTCGATATTGCAACGCCAACCGTCTTGTAATAGGAGGGACCATGTTTGACCACGTTTTGTCGACGGACAGACAAGTAACTTCAAATCAAATTGATCACTTCACGATCAGCTGGCGATTTAAAAGCAAAAAACACCTCAAAGCTCGCATCGCCTCTACTCAAGCAGCAGAGAGAAACGAGTTAGAGTCTGCGTATCGCATGAAGACGAGAGAAGTTCACCGTAGCGTGCGACATGACAAGCGTAACAATATCATGCATTGGGTACAGAAGCAAAAGAGACCGCTAGTAGGTGTGACAGTAAGACCGTCTACAGTATTACAAAAGAGCTCACAGGTGTCTGAAATACCTGGTAAAAGACACAGACGGATCTCCACTAGTTTCGGATTAGGACCAGCTCAAAAGGTGGAAGGATCACTTTTCTGCGGTTTTAAACGGCGTTTTCGCCAGTGAAGTGAACCCAACGCCCAATGATCCGCCCGCAGTAACAATAAAAGACCACCTCGAAGACACACTCGACGCCGAATAAGCACGATTACACACTGGATCTCCACATCAACACCTTGCGGATCATCATCGAACAGTGAGTTGAATATCGATCACCACTTCAGCTGCTGTTCATCGACTTCGAAAAGGCGTTCAACAGTGTCAATAGAGAATTTATCTGGCTTGCTTTGCGCTGGAAGGTCATCCCAGATAAATTGATTGCTATTATCAAGGCTACATATGATGGATGCAAAGATTATGTTCTGCATAAAGGAGGAGTCTGAAATCCGAAGTGAGGTTAGACAGGGCTGTATACTGTCACCAATACTGTTCCTGTTGGTGATAAGTGATGTACTGCATGCAGCTGGAAATGGAGGAGTTCGGTGGACTCTGCAATCGCACCTCAAACATCTGGACTACGCGGACGATCATGGATCATGGATCTCTATCATATCACAGCAAGAGCGGAGAGAGAAGCTGAAATCGTTGGGCCAAAGATCAATACGGTAAAAACAAACAAGATCAGACTTGGAACTTCGCCGTCTAACCAAGTAGAGATTTCTGGACAACTGGACAAGTAGAGATGGTAGATAATTTTCAATATTTTTGGAGTATTGTCTCTACTGATGGCGGAACCGAACTAGATATAATCAGCCGAATCGGCAAAGCAAAGACTACGTTCGGAATGCTCTCCAAAATATGGAGAAACAACTCTATCAGCCTAAAGAGCAAGCTACGACTGTTCCGCATCAATGTTGAATCCCTGCTTCTTTATGGGTGCAGCACTTAGAAAGCCACACCCGATGTCATGAGAAAACTGCAAACATTCGTGAATAGGTGTCTGCGAAAAATCTTGAAGACTTTCTGGCCCAACCGTATCTGTAATGATGAACTACATGCGAAATCAGGTCAGGAACACATTGACTCTATCATACGAAGACATATGTAAGTGGCAGTATATTGGGCATACGCTTCGTAAATCACACGAGTGCATTGCGAGTCAAGCGATGCAATGGAACCCTTTCACGCAGAGAGGCAGACGAGTGGGCCGACATAGAAATACTTAGCGAAGAACTGTAGAAGAGGAATCAGCACAGCTGGGAAGAGATGGAGAGAGCTGAGTTACATCACCAGAAACCGTACACGATGGCGAGTAGAAGTGGTGGAAGCCCTATGCCTCGTAAGGGGAAGCTCAAGGATATAATAGGGCCGAGGACATAAGTAAGTAAGTAAGTAAGTCCACGAAGAAGTGGGAATAATTGTATCTAAATTTAAGTCCAATAAGGTTGCTGGCACCAACCGTCTAGCTGTCAAGCTTTTTAAGGCGGCGGAAAACAAGCTGTTGATGCATGGAACTCTAAAATATCGTCGAACGAAATGATAGTATTGCCACATCCTGAAGATAAAATGAGACAGAGGGTGATCGACTTTCTTAACTTCTTATAGGCGAAGTACTCTGCAGTATTATGTAATCGCCTAAACCATCAATGTGGTTTACGACTGGAAATGCCACCATCGAACAGGTTATTTGACTAACGTAGATCTTCGAAGAGATCCTCGAATTCCATTGATGTCCATTGACTAAGCCCTGATGGCTTTACATCGCTGCTAAGCATCTTCAGCTCTGCAAAATGAACATAAAAAAAGAGTATTGGAGAGTATTGTCGAAAATCTACAAGCCAACAACAAAGGTAAAATCTTCAAAAAATGTACAACTACTTGCCTATGAGGATGACTTAGCTTTCGAAAAATCACGACGAACTGTTTATCAGGCGTTTGCAAATATTAAAGCAGAAGCAGGAAAGATGATTTTGGCGGAAAACGAAACATCTGGTGTCACAAACAAAGCACACAACATCGACGACTAGGATAAAATGTCACAATATATACATACATCATATATGTTCATATATTGTATATGATATTTTTATACTACCTTATTACCTCTTATCACTGATTTTTGAACTCAGATCGCAACTGAGTAACTAAGCTCCTGCCGTATGTAGTAGTTTTAACGAAAGCCGAAGTAAGCGAAACAGTTAAAAGAATGAACCGGGAACATGCGTTGTATTTGATGACATACGCTCCGAAGAAAGAAATTTCAAAATAAGAAATTTCAATAACTACCGATCGATGAGGCAAATGTCTAAGTTAAATACACAGCAGTTATTACATTTATTGCTTTTAAGGATCGTGAAAGATTTTCCACTAAAGCAGCATATTGACAACTCTGAAACGACTTCTCCTCTTCCCACCGATGATAGCGCTATCATAAGCACGGAATCACCGACGTGATAGCCATCTAGAAAACCTTTTTATAATTTTATAAAGGCATATTAGCCGTACTAAGAGCAAACATTTGTAATACTCTTTTTCTGGATCCGCTAACTCAACTTCTGACATCCACGAGTACTTAGAGTTATCGGGCAGAAGTGCGAAAATTGTGAATACTTAGGCTTTCCGATGACCATCAAAAAAGTTGCTATTACTATAATATCAGGACCAGGTCGTTGGAAATTAACTACCTAACTACCTATTCATACAGTAGGAGCAGTGTTAACACTATTTGTCAGTGTGTGAAAAATTAAATTTAGATTTTGTTAAATAAAAATAAATGCAATAATTCTAATTTGAAGATTTACAACGTGTTTCGATATATTTCAGTAACTTTTATGCTAAGTATTAAAGCCAGAATTTTTCAAAAATATTCCTACAATTATTGAGCCATACGGTGTACACATCTCTCCAGAACATTGGCGAGGGCACCCTTCTCGAACTAGCTCTTCCTACCGCGGTCTGCAAACGAGGAGATTGACTGGTGCCTTAAGTAAATAGACGAAACCATAAACACACTATAGGATAACTCGGTATCAGGATATTAATGCATTCTGCAACGCAACTATTGACGTATTGCAACAACAGAAAAGTAGAATGCTATAGACACTAAGACCCTTGAACAGCCAGTTCAGGGACAGACATACGAGTAGCTTAACAAAGGTAATAACACTGAAGTGATTGATCAAAATTATTACAAAGTTAATTAATTAAAATGGATGTGACCTGACGAATGTGAAGAATTTCCAGATAAAGATAACTTGTAGGATTCTCCAAAGTTTTTTAATATTTCATATCCTATTTGAATTTAGGGCAGGTTAATCTGAAAATGGTCAAAAACCAGTTTAAGACTAACCGGTTAAGCTTGAAAGGTTTTGGTAAAGCTAAGAAAAATAAGTGTGGCAGATTTCTTTATCTCACCTTTATGACGACCAAGAAAGAGTTGATTGTACAATATGATATTAACGGAATCGTAATTAGTACTACATTGAAGGTTCAGATAATTCTGCTCCCATTTTTTTTAAATTTTCGTTGAATTTGTCCCATGTCAATAGATGTCGATTAGTACGGCAAAAATTTCGAAAGAGTGTTCCATTTTTAAGAAAAAGTTAATTGTATTTTATGGAGTTTTTTTTAATAATTTAAACAATAATTGGCAGATTTTGGTCAAAATCTAATGGCCCGATTCGGCATAAATCATCATCATCTCATCAGATATTTGAATCGATAGCTATATTCGTTCGCGAGCTATCATGGTCCAGAAAAGTGACACCTATACGGATGTTAATAAAAGAAAATCCCAGAGCTAACGAACAAAAGCGAGAAGGTTTAGAGGGACATTTCTTTGAGCTAAACTATGAGGACATAAATCACTACTGTTCATTCCTTTTAATATGATCACCAGAAGACGTGAACAATGATGATGAGACTTCCATTGGAATATTTTACAAACAAAAAATGGTCTGTTTCGCTCTATTTCGGTGTCAAAGTGGAAGATGTGACTATTTCAATTGTTGATTTAAGTCATTCCAGGTAAAAGTTCGTTATTTTTAATAAACAGAAAAATAGTTCATAGATTCATGGAAAGAAATATGCCTATAACTTATATTATCTCCAGAAGTCGAAAAACATTCTTTTTACAACGCCTCTGTTGAGGTCTTTTCGGATACCAGAAAGAATTGGCGAAAATTTTCAAACATCAAATATCATACGTACTCAAATCTGATTAGATCAATTTCTTCAATTTAAAAAACGTGATTTTCCCATACGAAGAGACTTTATAGCAGCCAACTCAATGCGATGGTGAAAATAATCTTCTACATAGCCCTTATCCGGCCTTTGCTTGTATTAAAATATCCCATGAAGTTGAACGTGAGGAAAAATATCGGGTGTTTGAAAGGGTTTGCCTTAGCGCCTGTCGGAGTACATACAATTCTATCCTAGTGAGATATTGTACAATAGGGAGAACTTTATAAAAGTATAGAACTTCAGAACTTCGTTATTATTGACTCGAAGGCACATTACGTGAACAATTACCTCGACGAACAACCTGATCCCAAGGCCTTGATCACGAGAATGTTCATTTCAACAACTTTGTTCCTCTATTAGTAAAGGTCTGATCCAAGAAAGATTAGCTGTGCCACTTCCACATCAACAGCCCTGCTGCTGTGACGACTCTTCGGTCTCGACGGAGCGTCTCCGATTCAGCAGGGCAGCATCAGACATTTTTAGGGCTTAGTGAAGAAGAGGAAATAATAAATATATATAGTCATATATAGTCATACATAAAAACAATAAGTAAAAAAGTGATAAACGAAATAGCACACTACACAGACGACTAAAAATAATATCAGAAAAAGTACGTATTACAATACGTAATGTACTCGTAGATAGTCTCATTGGGCTAAAAAGAAAGTAGTTGTGTTTAGATAATTAAATTAGTTAAAATTCTAAACATTTTTTCTACAGTATTTAGGTATTATTAAATTAAAATTGATAAAATGCGTTTTTAAAATACAATTGAAATGGGGCCTAGAAATTGTACCAATACAAATTCAAGAACTTTCCTTTCCTTAAAATTTTCTAGGCATAGGTAAGGCGTTCTTCAGTTGAGATAATAAGTAAAATAAGTATAGTAACTGAATAGTCAAAAGTTTTTCCAAGAGACAAGTAAAACAAAGCACAATAACAAATTAAAACAACGAAGCAGAGCATATGATACCATAATATGGGATTTTGGGGACTTTATAGAGCAACTATTTTGCTGTGACAAAATATCATACTTTATTCTTTTTGGCACCGGCTTCAATAGATCACTAAACCTGTACCTACGTAGCAATTGTTTGGCTTCCACATATTATTTTTATTTGCCATAAAGACAGACACTAAAAGGTATTTATGTACAGTTTCGTGTCTCACAATGGGGTCCTCGTATATTACTCGTACCTAGGATCTAATACATATATGCATATGTAGATATGTCCTTATGTGCATATGTGCATATGTCCCTTCAGTGCATGGCTTCAGCTATGTGCATACTGCCAATGAATGCAATGAACACGAGGAAATATTTCTATATATCATACGATGGAGTTTTCACCACTAATATGATATCAATGGCGCCATCTAGACCTATCGCCCAATGTAACATCGTCACGAAAAACAATAGGAAACTGCAATCACGTGATGATGTCTCAACATTTGTGTCAAGCTAGGTTCTTTCTATTGCTACACGGATTGGCTGCACAACCTAACGACTATGGCTCACATTGTGAAGGTGGTGACTGAGCAATTTTAAAACGAATTAACCAGCACTCCATCCACGAGGTGAAATCGTCTCGATCTGGTTAATTTACTGTATACTGAAAGGTAAATGTTAAAAATAGAAAAATACAAAACAACTGTTGAGTAAAATAAGGAGTCACAAACTCGCCGACTTGACAAACGCACGAATCAAATGCATATTCTTCAATTTTACAATAAGATTGATGGTTAGGGGAATACCCGGGGAATGCCTAAGAGTAGCCTAGGTGGACTAATTGATGAATTTTCATATAAGGCCACTCTCGGTTAAAATTACAGGTCCCCATCAATGATTAGAGATCTGCTGAACGGTGACTTATTTTTCTAAAGTCAAAATCGAAATATTTTCTTGGAAAACAATTTTAATAAATAATAATGTCTGCATAATATTGTCTACTTATTAAAAAGTAAAACACTTCGTGTCAATTCTGCAGGTATGCGGGCAATCAGAATAGTCCTGTGCTTTTTAATGCTGAGAGAGGAACGTATTGGTAAGAAAGCAAATAGTTAAGCATTTAAGATGGGAGTGAGTAATGACCGAAAATTTCACGTTCAAATTGGATGACATTAATACTTGTTTTTATATTGTTTGGTAGAGAGTTCCATAATTTAATATAGAAAAAATAGAAAAAATGAACGAAACGAATTTAATTAGTGATAACCTAATCGAATCAGCCATTGGATTCTTCGCGAACGAGCAAAATTTAGTAAAAAGTTGTCTTATTTATAATGATGTTGTGTAAGAAAATACAATTTTTGGGGTCAACATAGAATTATATTTAGTAAGCTTGTAGAATGTTATGAAATATGGTCATATCTGTGCAATGTACGAATGTATCTTACCGAATCATTACAATGTTACAATATACAACCTCAGCATACAAATTGATAATAAGATCAGGCTTATTATAAACTACAAACTGGTGCCGACGGGAGTAAAACTTGCAACTATCCACAACTTGCAAAAACATCCATATACTTTTCTTATAACGTGGTTAGTATGGTTATACTCAGAGAAGTTCGAGTTGATAATGAAATTTAAATTATCAGTTTGGACTAGTGGCCTAGCTAAGTAAAACTATATACGCATATAGATATACCGAAATGTGTTTACAGGCAGATGGCAAGCCATATATGAACATACAGAAAATAATGGGATTCAATTTTGATCATTGTGGTGCACTTGCTTGGGTTTATTCTCTAAATTCAAGTACAATTATTTTACCTTACAAATTTAAATATAACACTTACTCTTGTCTTGCTTGTCAGAAAACAAAAAAGAGAAGAGGCCTTTTGAATAAAACTATAGTAAGACGGAATGAAGAATGAGTTTGGATGTTCGGTACGATTTTGCTCCGTTTTCGACTTTTGTGTGACCATTAATTCTCAACATTCTCACCCCCCATGAACTGATCCGGTGGGGGAAGCTTTACATTCTTTACAGGACATCTAGTATTGACACGGGTCTCTTAATTGTGCCAGCATTATCCGAATTAGCTATTTAACCCTTGTCGTGCAGCTTCATCACCCTTCCTCGTCTTCACTTAGAACGAGGTCCGTATCGGAAAACCAAATGAGGCAACCATGTCTAATTGGCTTCGGTGGTAGACACCATTTCGTTCTTCGACTAAGTGCAGCTAAGTACTCCCTTATGCAACGCTGCCAGATTTCATTTTGCTAAGTTCTGTCAATGTACAATGCCGAATATTGCTTCCGCAGACACATCATCCTTAACTCGTACGGCGCTGTCGTTTGAGTAGAATTTGTGCAAAAGAAAGTGGTTCGGCTTAAGAGATTCTGGTTCTTCTGGCGCCAAAGGTATAGAATTTACTATATTCTCAGATTCGGTTAAAAAACTCTGCACCTTTTTTTAGCGTGGTGAGTGCTTCTTAAGCCTTCTTAACCTTCTTAACCGATTGGACGTCTCTCTCGCAAGCTCAACGTTCACTGGGAATAGCCGGCGTGTTGCACTTGCATTTGATGCTGATGATCGGTTGTATTACCGATTGCCGCTTGTTGCTCGTGACAACCCGTTTGGTGCTTGAAAAAGGCTTAAAGCCTTTATTGTGCTGTTGAGTGAATCTAGTCTCTCATTTGACAGCTCCGCATACTCGTTTACAAAATTCTGAAACTGCACCCAATAACAAAGTTGTGTTTCGGCTGCTAATTCATCTTCAATGTCCAGCGCATCGCATTTTAAGGCCTCGTCAGGTATTCTCCTCTTCAAGTATTCCACAAAACGCAATACCCAGGCAACCGTTCGTTTAAGCCTGGAATAGCTGGAGAAAGAATTAATTATTTGACCGAGTATACTTGAGGGGCATCCAACATTTAAAGGACAGACTAAATTATTAGTGTAATTGGAATTGTTGTTATTTCTAGGCAACCACTCATCTTAAATGATTTTAGTTGCCTGAATAAACGGATGTCGTTCGGGCGCGGCTGGTATTGAACACCGAACCATCCGATTTGGAAGCCTATACACTACCACCTCAGCCATGGCCATTCTCATTATCTTGTGCAGTCGACTTGGCTGCTCTTGGATTGGTTCAATGGGTTGTAGCTGTCCGCTGGCCATCGTCGAGTCGAGTGTGTCGTGTTGTTGTGCCTATTCGGGGTGCAATGTAGCAGGCGGTGGTACTCTTTTACTTCAGAGTATTTTCACTTAAAACATTTTTTTACTTAATGTCCCACTTTGAGGCACTAAAAACATGCTTTTGAGGCATTAACTTACATTCAAAATTCCCCAAGAGAAAGCTTTAAGAATTTTTACTTAAGACATTGGTTTATTTGATGGCCCACTCTGAGGCACTGAAAACATGCTTTCGAGGCATTAACTTGCATCCAGAAATCCCCAAGAGAAAGCTTTAACAATTTTTGACAGTTTTTTGTTTAAAATTAACGCAAGCGCATCGACGATTTTGAGATGTCGCGGGATTCGTCTCCTTTTGGCCGTCTTCGAAACTGGGTTTGACTATCACTTACCCTGACTGGGATTATGAAGGCAATGCATCTGCCACTATATTAGCTAATCGTCTGAGCTTGTTGAGCCATTGACTAAAGTTGACAATCGTTCAAGACATGTTTCAGTCCATTGCACCTGTTTAGACGTTTTGTGACGAGTTCACGTAATAGTGTTGGATTCGAGAGATGGTAATATCCTCGAGCATTTTGCAAGAAGGTTGCCATATTCGCACTTTTACTTGTAAATCCCAAAATGACAAACTTCGCCTATCAGTACTATAACATGAACCTTTTAAATCTGCCTTTTAATCGGCTGCAGCCGACGTCACGACGTAGTCTCATAGGTCTCCATAATGCCATTCACTTCGATCGAGTTGGAGAATAAAGACACTGCTGTGATGGAGGTAAAGAAAGTTGTCGTGGTAACGTATCTATGTATCGACTACGGCAGGCTGTGAAGACTTTGTAGAAGTGTATCGAATATAGAAAATATGATCAAGAAGAATAAAGATGTTGCTTTCCATTGAAGCGTTGAGTAAAGCACTTTATAGAAATATAGACAGCTTGTTAGATTTTGGACAATATCTAAAATCATGTACAATTATTTTTCATTACAAATTTAAATAAGGCACTTACTTTTGTCTTGCTTCACAGAAAATAAAAAAGGGAAAAGACTCTGTGATTAAAATGTAAAACTATTTATAGTGAGAAGGAATGAACAATGAGTTTAATTTGGACAGGAATTTTCTCTGTCATTGTACTGCGTTATCGACGGTTGTGTGACCCTTATTTCTTAACAGTTTTCCGTGGCAAAGAGATCACATTACGAGTATGTGCTTGTATCAATTCGGCAAAGCTCGTGGAGGGATAGACGTTCCTACAAGCTAATAGTCATAATTAGGAAAGGCATGCAAAATAATTCGGAAGCGTATTTCGAATAGTGTTTGACTGTCACCTCCAATAGACGCATGTATGGCAATACTTTTAGGTTATCCCTTGGACATATATATATAATAAGATGGTGAAACCCATTATCATTTATTCGGTGGTCTAAAATTAAACACAGGGCTGCACCTTGCTTCATAGCTACAACGAAAGCCCATATTGACCTCAAATCACTCACCTTATTTCAACGAGGCTTGAGCAGTAAATGGCTGTTTATCAAACAACTTATGGTTCAGCAGAAGATCCATATATAATAGAAATCGCAAACTAGGATCACGAAAAACCGGAGGGTCTGGTAATTTTGCGCCTTACTTAAAAATGTTAAAACCTTAACTTTCCACATACAAGTTTGACTCCAAATCAGTTTTGTGACATACTTCAACATAATTCAAAATCTGGTAAGTACCAAGGCATAAGGATATTGGTGGAAATGAAATAAGGGATGAACAGCAATAAACTCAAAAGTTAATAAAGCAAAACACGTCTTCTATAAGACATTAACGTTTGTAACGATATTACTGCATCTTCTAAGTGCTTTGGTGTGGTTCCCTGTTCTGACAGTTAATTCTCAGACAAATATTGTATTATCACCCAAGGGACAATATTATATGTATCTTCTTCAGAGATTGTCAATTTCTCAGAGAATGGAGCCTATTCTGCCCTTTTAGAATTAAGAACGCTAGCTACGAGTACTTCACTAAAAATATTGTAGATGAGAACTCGTGAAATTTCGTCTGACCTTCAAGCTGGTTATTCGAACACAGCGTTGTCTCATGAATCACAAAGCATTAACTATAAGTCATCTACTGTATATACAATGGCGCTGTGCCTTAAACTGCTAAGTGACAAATTCAAGTGTATAGCATCCCGTTAACTTACTTACTCCTCAGCGTGGCAAGCAACTTTACGCGAGCGTTATCTTCAATGAAGCCGATGCGGAGGCTTAAGTTGCAAAGCCGCAATTGACTACGGTCGGCTGAGGAGTAGGGAACTAAGAACTGATAAACCTGATTCCAGTGGTGGTGTGAGCAAATAGCAAACCGTGCAAGGTTGCGGGTCAAAACAACCGCGAATGAGCTCTTTCAGGCACCTTGGCGCGGGCCTGTTATACTTAGCCTTACCCATAGCCGAATTAAATTTATAACAAATGGAAAAACAAAAACAAACAAAACACGAAACGCAACACAGACCATCCCCGTCCAGGACGTGTTAGAGGTGAGTGAAGACGAAATTTCGACTCATCCATCTCCCTCCTGGTAGGGGAAATGGAAGAAGTGGAGCTACTGGTTAGCGATAGTGGTGGTACTCGTACATCACCAAACACGACGTCACAGCCGTACTCATACAAGAGCCCTGGATCAATAAGGACAACAAGATTCAGGGTCTTAGGCTAAAACATGATGAGTTGTTCTACAAGGCAAAAGGTAAGATCAGGACCGGCATCTTTATCAAACACCAAATAGTGGCATTTCTTTTGAATAATTACAGCTCAGGAGATCTGACAGCGGTATGCTGCGAAAGGGAGTGTGACAAACCACTCTGTCTGACCTTGGCCTATTTTCTCTATGATTCCGAGATAGTGATTCCAGAGAAGCTAAAGGACTTGACAAGCCAGAAAAACTGGATACTGGTACTGGGCTGTGACGCAAACGCCCATCATACACAATGGGGAAATGGTGATATCAACGCAAGAGGTGAGTGTTTGTACGATTTCTTTTTATCTTCCAACCTCAATATATGTAATAGAGGGAATTCACCTGCCTTTGTGGTGAAAAATAGGCTACAAATACAGAAGGGTTAGAAATAAGGGAATGGAGAGTTGTCGACAAAGTGTCAGTGTCGGATCACCGATGGATACGCTTCAAGGCAAATTTTCAGAACAGGTTATGTAGTCTACAAAGAAATCTTAGGAGGACTGATTGGGTCACATATACAGAAGTTTTAAATATACACCTGGATACCCAATCAATCACCTGCGATAATATTGTTAACTTAGATAGGGCAGTAGAAAATATTATTACACAAGGTCAGTAAACTCTATAATAGGGCAAAGTTTTTCGGAAGAATGGAATGAGTACTACGAATGTAAGAAACAATTTATGTACCTAGTTAGAAAGTCAAAAAGGGCTTCAAGCTTCTGCGAATCTATCGCGGTAACGGACGAGGTTCCAAGGTTAGGCGAAATGCATTCAAAGTAAGCGAGCGTTCCTAGCTACCTCAGGACAAGTGACGGAACTTGGGTTGAAAGTGGCAAAGAGGTTCTGGCAACACTGATGGCATGCTATAGCACACTGAGAACACTGATATCTTTCTCTCCGAAGAGGAAATAGGTGTTCTTATTAATAGGAAACAAATTACGGTGGGCAATTCAGTCTTTTAAGCCGTACAAATCTCCCAGTCCGGATGGTATTCTACCGATTATGCTACAGAAAGCACTGGAGGTAGCAATCGAAAAAATTATGGAAATTCTTAGACACAGTCTAAAAATACGGTACATACCAATATCTTGGAGGGAAGTTAAGGAGGTTTTTATACCTAAAGCTGCCAAACAGGTGCATATGACAGCAAAATATTTCAGACCAATAAGTCTGTCATCATTTTGCTTACAACCCTAGAGCGACTATTGGAGATTCACATTAGAAATAGATGCAGTAATGGCTTTTTGACTGAGTCACTGCATGCATACATGAAAAGAAAATCTGTAGAAACCGCCAAGCACGAGGTGGTGGGGAATATAGAGAAGAGTTTATACTTCGGAGAAATTGTGATGGCGGCCTTTCTCGATATTGAAGGAGCCTTCAAAAACGTGGAGTGCACCGCTATAAAAAATACTCTAGTAGATGCTAAAATTTAACATGGCATTACGAACTGGGTTTGCAAGATGCTTGCAAACAGGAAAATAAACTGTTCCATTTGGCAAAGCTTGGTCAGAATGTCGGTAATCAGGGGGACCCCTCAGGGTGGAGTCATATCCCCACTCCTGTGGGTGCTGGCTATCAATAACATCCTCAAAAAGCTTAGTACAATGGGTATAAGTGCCACGGCATACGCAGTTGTCGTGGTCATAATATTGCAGGGAAAATACTTAAATATTTTATGGAGGTGCCTCAGAAGACGATCAGCTCTTGGAAAAAAAGCTGAAATAATCAAAAAGGCATATAATGCTCTTTTTATCTGCAAAAGAACAGTTGGAACAATTTGGGGCTTAAAACCTGCTATGGTGTATTGGCTGTATACGGTGGTGGTAAGACACATACTTACATACGGTGCACTAGTATGGTGGAAAGCAACAGACAAGAAAACGATTTACAGAAAATTAGCGGCGGTTCAAACAACGGCTCCCGTACCACCCCTACGACAGCATTAGACACCTTTTTGCACCTAACGCCGCTTGATTTACAGATCAAAAAACTGTTTGGCAACAGTGCGGTACGACTCACTAATCTGGGTTACTTCACGAACAATAGTTTCGGATATGTCACGGTACTAACGGAGCTACTGCCAGGCAATCCAATTCCAACGGATGAAATTCCTTCCGTGGTCGACTTCAATTCCAACGGATGAAATTCCATCCCTGGTCGACTTCGTCATCCCGTACGATATAATTTATCCGGAGAGGGAGGACTGGAAAAAGAATGAAATAATCAGGTCAAATGAAATTATAATTTTCACAGATGGCTCATAAACAGAGAAAGGAACAGGTTCTGGTATCTTCTCAGAAGACCCAGAACTAAGAGTCTATAAGACTACCGGACGCAAGCATGCAATGTCTTCCAATCAGAGCTCTGGTATCTTCTCAGAAGTCCCAGGACTAAGAGTGTCTATAAAACTACCGGACGCAAGCATGCAGTGTCATCCAATCAGAGGTCATGGCTGTCCTCAGGGCGGCTGAGCTATTGCAGTTGTGATCGGTATCTGAAAGAGATATCGCTATCTACATCGATAGCCAGGCCGCACTCAAGGCAATGGAATCGACCAACATCAATTCTGATACAGTCAGGGGCTGTCGCACAGTGCTCAAGGCACTATGCAGTCAGAACCAGGTAAGACTTTGCTGGGTGCCAAGACACTGTGGTATTAAAGGAAATGTGTAGAGTATACACCATGACACTGTATATGTATTAGTATTATCATTCACTACTACATAAACCACTTATGGCCCGCTCTCTGTACTTATGCTAACCGGTTAATAAAGACAGTCTATAACTAGAACTCAACCGATGTGTTTGCTTGCTTCGTGTCCACGTATACTACAAAATGAACAAGCGAACTTGCAAGAAAAGGAGTGCTACTAGATAATAGTGAGGTTGGCAATATCAAATCACTCCTTTGCTTAGTGAGGAAAAAATCTCAAAGACTGCCATCCTAAGGTGGTCAAGTCTTGAAGGACGCAGGATATCCAATTCTCTTTTTTGACGGCAAATGATCTAGGAGGATAACAACACTAAACAGGAATAAGCTTAGGACAGTAATAGGAATACTAACAGGACACTGTCTCCTGCTGCAGCACGCAAAGAGACTCAAATTGTCAGATACGGATATTTGCAGATTCTGTTGTGATCTGCAAGCTGTTGAGGACATAACACACATACTGGGTGAATGCTAGAAAATATTGCCCAGTCGAAGAAATTTTTTGGGGAAGTACTTTTTCGAAAACCTAGAGAAAATAGACGGCACGAACTTCAAACTCTTTCTGGGCTTTTGCAATAAAATTGGGTGCTCCACCAGAGCGATTGTTTAGGTTTTTGACATTTGAACACAAATTCAATTGGTTCCACAGGGACCTCGATGGGCCCGTTTTGGTGCCCAGTGACTGTGTAATGGCATATTCATCTCACTCCTGTTTAACCTAATCTAATCTAGCTTACTTACTTCTGCAGAGTGAGTGTAAACTCACAACCAATGTTTCTTCCTTGATAATCATTTATTCCGATTTTTCAAGAATAATGATGGGACAATCAACGCTCAAGATGCACTATATAATATTATATATTTTTCGTAATAGATAAAATCTCATCCAAAAATGACAGCAAAAGTGTAAACTCACAGAAAATATTCAACCCTTGCTGCGACCAAAAACGGTAATTAAATTAAAATTTCTTTTCGATAAAAATTGAAATGTTAACCAATTGTTTCCCTTTTAGATAGCAATGATGACATTTATCCCAACTACCTCCTGAATACGAAATCAGATTTTGCTCTTAGGGATTCTGCTTACGCTACATGGATGAGTACGAGCAGGCTTAGGCATTATCACCCTTCGCTACAGTTGCAACACCCCAGTGCGTTGGTAATGAAAATATGCAATTACGCTCACAGCATACTCTCAAATAACGAGGGGTGAATTATCATCACACCGGATCCCAAGAGATGTGGTAATGGAAAAAGCGATGCCAATGTTATGTTTATTTATGTACTCGTACATATATATTTTCCTTTATTTAGGGGTTGACTGAGAATTGAGATGAACTACCGCCAAAAACGACTGTTTTAGGGCAGATAACCAAATTAACTCTAATCAGATTCTTCCCTTTAGCGATGATGCTCATTTCAATTTTCCGGCTTGTTATCTTATCACAATTTGGCACAATGTATTATTTTCGGTGGTGGCATCTTTAAATTAGGAGGGTTACTTCCTGATGGTGTTAGACCCATTTTTTTTTTCATAAATTTTTTTTATTACTTTGAAATTTGTAGACTTTGTGAAAAGTTTCTGGGCTCGTTTTGGGAAAACTCTCAAAATTCAATACTCTTTTTGAATTCTTAATGGGATATATGATGTATGATATTAAACAGCTGGGATTGTTTGTTGAAATTAACCCTTAAACATGATAGCTTTGAACATGGGTGGAAGTTGTCTTTTGCAACAAATTATCATACTAGTCTGATGCATTAACATAATTTACTAGTTTTAGCAAATCCGACAGCAACGATATAATCTAAATGTAATAGTTATGTTGTACTGCCTGATATGAGGACATAGAGCTTTTGAGCTTTTTGATAGGATCACCATCAGTGCTACCCATAATGTCAAGATCAAAATAGTAGTTTCAGAGCGCTTCAAAACGCTTTTGTTATGCACAGCAGTGGTAAGTTTTCATGAATCACATGTTTAATTTGAATTCTGATTTACATAAAATATATGTCGGGGCTTGAAGAACTCATTAATGGCAAACTTCCTCAATATTTGTCAAAGGACAAATTTCTTTCCCAAACCACCGATATACTCGTATGTATACAATTCGCAGTCGATCCAGTAATCCTTTCGTCTGTCTTTAGACATTGTACAGAAATACAATATATGGTATTGAGAAGCATTATAATACTGAACAAAATCATTACACGATCTACATCACAGGCAGGTCTTCAGCTGCTTGGTTCAACTTATCACGGGCCCTATGAACAAGGCTCTTATCTGCAGCCAATAGACACACGCAACTCCACCTTTCAACAAAATTTGTGAAATAAGTGGGCACGCTTCAGAAAACAAGAATAAAACTTTCACCAATACTTACAATTTTAGGAAATCGAAAAATTAGAGACTATTTGAAAAAACAATATCACAGTTTCAGAATATGATAAGTAAGAAATTTAAGCGATGCACTGTGAAAAATTTGTCCGACCAAGGACTGAGCACAATTTTCTAAAAATCTCCGAAAATCTTGGAAACCAGATGAAACCATGCAAAAACAATAAATAATACTTAGCCCCACCAAAGAATACAAATAAAGATACCAGAGGAAATAGCTAAAACTATTAAAGGTTTTGGTTTGGATGTGCATAGACTACGTATGTCTTGGACAAATACACAAAGGCGGCCTTAAACAAAGTCATATTTCCCCCTGTTGATGAGAGTAAATCTCATCTTCGTCCCAAAGGTTCGTGAAACTTCCCACAGGCACCCAAAGCTCTATAAGCCTAACAGAAATGTAATAAACTTTATCTAACAATAACAAAAAAAGAAAAAACAGTTCTTTATTAATTACTTTAATAAAATAGCAAATCGAAAGAGAAAAGTTACCGCACGCGGAAACCTCAAGACTGAAAAGACGCCCGTGTGATCCCATTCACCGTCATTTATAGGGTTGATATGCTGACCTAGTGTATACATCTATTGTATGTTCTTGGAACTTGTGAAGCATTTGCACAGGTACTATTCGCCGGACATCGTAGAACTGCTTCAAATATCATAGATGACATTGAGCATTTTATTTAGGTATTATCACCGGACCTGATGAATGTATGGGAAAGTGCATTTTGCTTTGTTTTCTGGGAATTTAGTGGACTGGGTCACACGGTGTATGTTGATGCATTCAACATATGTATGTTGTTTTATATTAATCGCGTGTGCGGCACTACTTTAACTCCTAACATCATCTTTATCTTAGAATGTTATTATTCATTTCTTCATGTAACTTCATGTTACCCTAGTGGGTAACATACACGAATGCCCACAAAGCTAGGGAGTTTCTTTTATAACCTTCTTGGACATAAAATACATTAAACGGAGCCATAACCTAAGATTTTGCGGAACTGAACGTCGACGCATGCTTTAGCTACTGATTTTAGAGAATGGTTAGAAGCAGAGTGAGAATGTAGACAAAATAATACATAAGAGATAAAGCAATTACAGTCTCTACAAGTTCACAATGTGGGTGCACAAAGATAGCTTAAACGAAGCTCGTGCTGTCCAGATAGATCTTAGATAATTTAACGAAAAGTAACATTTGTTAACAAGTATTGTTGGGCTATCTTGGAAAAAATATAACGGGAAATTCAACATCATATGTCCAAAGAGAATTCAATGAGAATCAGGTATCTGAATGACAGATAACAATTTCAATAGCTGGAAATGGAAACAAGTAACCGTGTAAGAAAGGCGTGAAACAACTTTCGAAGGTATCTGCAAAGAACATTGACCATTCCAGGATATTGCATCGTAACTTGAACATCCTAGATATGACAGAACAGGACTGAACAGTTCTCTTAACGAATCTGCTATGTATTCTCATTAGCGAAGATATTTCCGCAACATTAAATAGAGGCAACAAAAAATTGACGACGAAAATAACATTTTCCTCAAAACAGTTTGATTAAGCTGAGAACATTAAGTGACTGTCCACAAAATTGTGGAACATTTATGAAGAACAGTGTTCGGATCTCTGTCCTAAATTTGGAAAATAAATGCTTAGCATAGAAACTGGATTTAGGATCTTGTCCTTCAACATTAAGTCAGTGATCAACACTACTCTCTTTAAAGATGCAAACTTTTGTGAAAAAATGTATACATGACACATCATAATACTTTGGGTGAGTCGCCTGCAGCAGAGTAGCAATAAATAAATCATTTTCTATGACGTCATGCGGTGGGAGTGATGCATTATACGCTGTCTTCCTACAGAACATTAGTGAAAAAATTACATGTAATAGCTGAATCACATTGCAGAGACGAAAAGCGGTGGTTATCAGGCTCAGCTGCCACCATATGCCGTTTAGATCCTTAGGAGTAAGTAGCTTGATTTACTCTTTCAATAGAAACTGCATTTCTGGTTCGTAGAGACCTTTCAAGGAGTATGGAATCACTTGCTCTCAAAATATGAAATTTCAGCTTATTTCGTTAAGCTGATATAACGCGTTTTATTTTAATTCAGAAGTGCAAAATGTGCCTTTGAACCTATTAAAATGCTAATTCTGTATCATATGTAACTATGTTTTGTATTCAGAAATCTGTTCGACTTAAAAGGATACATGTTTAATCCTTGATATGAACTTGCCTGACTTTGATTTGAAAAAAAGCCTATTTAGTAATTTTATTTATTTTCATACATTAAACATGAACGAGTTTATTTTAACCTTACATAAATACACTTGAAATATGATATTTAAAGAAGATTTAGATCGAAGCTCTGTCACTATTTTCACCACCAGTTCTCAATTGAAATTGCCAGTAGCATTCCGCCCCTTCGTAACACTCTCGTATTTCAGTTTACACACAAGCCCACTTTCGGACGTGCATTGAAATATCGTTATTCTGTCCTAGGCCGTACAGCTCGCTTATAGAATTCCCTGCCGATCTCTTTATTTCCTGATCATTATAATGTTCAAACACTCAAAACGAACGTACATCGGTACCTCTCTTGCTTTCCTCCTTAACTTTCCTTCGCCCTCGCTGTGTGCAAACATTTTAAGGGTACCTTGATCCTTTGAGCGCGGTAATTAAAAAAAAATTATTAATATTTCTTTTAAACATGAAACATTTGGAACAAAAGGTTGACGATGAGTTAGTTAGTTAATATTAATGACTTTTATTGTATTTCAGATAAAAGCAGTTCATTTCTGCACATTTACTCTTAAGTCTATCCCAGTAACATGTTACACGTCCTCTCTGAATTTTAAATTGCAAAGATCACAAAGATAGGAAAGGAAGTTCTGGCCGATGTGAAATATAATTTATAGCATTCAGCGCAATTAAGACCCGTTTGTTTATACGAATCATAACTGATTAAATTCTACCTAAACAACTTAAATACTACTTATTGGTTTGCACGAAACTCAAAGTTTGACATACTCGTAAATGTCACTAAGTAGAACTTATTTTATGGGGTAGCAATAGTGTTGTACTTAATTTGAGATTTTATATTATATAATGACATTTTGAGTGCTCTGAAAACTAGAAATTGTTTTTTTTTTTAATTAAAATGAAAAAAATACATAAATAAAAATGGAATTCGAGTTGATTGATATTTTGGAAGATGACGTTGAAGTTCTTGAACTTATTGAAGTGTTCCACGACAAGTTTATGATAGAAATGAATATTTTTTTAGATTTGTTAAATTGGCCTTCTACAAACGATTTCGTTGGAGCAAAAATATGAATCTTCATGTTTTAGAGCAAATTGATGAAGATTTGGAACGCCCTTATAACAGGTTTGTTATCAGTTTTCTAACACATTCAAAAATTACTATATCTTTTTTAAGAAACAATTCAATCGCACTTATGAACCAGCTTTTGGTAGCTCTACGATTCTTTGCCACTGGCAATCATCTTTTAAGCAATACTCTATAGAAAATATATTAAATCTCCAGCTACACAATCCGAGATTTCAAAGGTTAAACGAGATTTTTTTTGATATTGCATCTTTTCCTTCTGTCATTGGTGGTATTGATGGAACCCATGGTCAAATTCAATCCCCTGGTAAGTTCAAATATTTTGATTCCATTGCAAAAGAAATACCTACAAGTTTTTCATCAGGTGAGTCAGATGCGGAAATATTTAGAAACAGAAAAGGTTACTTTTTAATTAATGGTATTTACTGATGTAGTTGCAAGATGGCCAGGTTCTGCTCATGATGCTACAATTTTCAACAGCAGCAGCATAAGAGCCAAAATGGATAATCGTAATTTAGCGGATTCTCTTATTTTAGGTAAGGGGTGGAACATACATATATTGTATGTACATATATTTGTTTGTAAATATAAAGTCTAGAGTCAGGTAATTCCGCATAGCCACAAAAAATGTATTTGATGACACCTTCGCTTAATCCCCATTTGACATCACAGCACTTGTGCAATGAGTAGCAAGAGGTGCTATAGAACAAGCTTTTGGAATTTTGAAAATACGAGTTCCTGTACTAGCGGTCGCCTTAAATTACGTACAGTTTTTGTAATCATTGTAGCGATTTGTGTTTTGCACAACATTTTAAGAAATAAGTGTGTGACATTAGAACCTCCTGAAAGTTTGGAATTTGATGCAGAAGACCTTCAAAATGCAATAAATTGAAGCCATATATCATGCACAACTAATGATAATACAAACGAAACTTCAGCAAACCCAGGCATGCAAAAACGCAAAGACCTAATTATTAATAACTATTTTGCTAGACTGTAGAATTAAAACAAAGTAAATAATCATAAATAAACAAACAACTTTCTAATTCACTCTTATTATTTAAAAAAAATCACAATGTTTATTACAGTAAGTATGTATGTATTCAGTATATATATAGTAAATTTTTTTTGTCTTTAAATTCTAGTTTTGATAACGAGGATCTTTGTTCTCCAAGCTTTTGAGTACACTGTACGCTTCTTTCATCGTTACGGATTCGTTCTTGATTTTTTTCAACAATTCCGTTTTAATTTCGATGTCTAGTTCTAATGAATGATTTTTCAATTCATGTTCAATTGAACTGGGATACTTTCTTTGAATTGCTTCCTCTTCCTGCGTTTCATATTGAAGTTTCGCAAACTCGATTTTTATCTCACAAAGCTGCGAATATTGCTCCTTAATTTTAGTGCCGGACAGTATTGAACTAACTGGTCTGCGTCTTTCGCATCATTTACTGTTGCTTCCTGTTTCCCCAATCGGGGTGGTAAATTGTTTTTAAAATCGTTTGGACAAGGTAATTGTTGTTTTTTTATTTGCAGCAGCACTTTCAAAAGTTGTAAGTTCCTCCTCTGATGCTTGTTCCTCTTGAAGACCTACATTTAATTTTGGATGCACGGGCTCTTTCAACTGGCTAGGTTTGTATGTTCCCCAATCTTTCGTATTGTATTTATCTTACGATGTTTGTACTTCTACAAGGAAGATCTATCATCTCACATGAACCATCGCCATCAAAAATATTCTCAAATCCGCTTACCTATTGTTTTTGGATATGGCAAGATCAAAATTTGGATCTGTAACAGGATGCGGCTTGCCACCTCCAATCTTAATTATATATATTTTTTCATCAGCTGCTATCTTTCTAATATCTTTTTTATATCCTTGATAGAATTTTTTAAGTGCTTCTACAGATCGGTAACAAGCTGAATTTGAGTTGGAATTAAAATTTACGGTTATACTTTCCCAAGCTATTTCCTTTTCCCTCCACGTTACCCCGTCCGTTTTTTGTGTTCTATCGATTTCGATCGATTTCTCCTTTAAAACACATTCTAGAAGAATGTCATTTATAGAAAAATTTGGGTTTCTTCATTTTTCTTTCATTTTTCGCACAAAAATTAATGAAAACTATTTTGCTATTAAAAAATAAACACACAATTGAACACAATTTAGATCTGTTATCATCTATTTGACATTTTGCAATCAAACGAAGTTAGCTACGATTTAACTTTATTAATTATTAGTATAACTTAGTTAAGTTCGAAAACAATTGTTTTTACAACTGAAAATAAGTGATGTTCTACTTAGAACTTAGGATGTACTTAGCTATGGCATGAATTTAAGAAGAGAATCAGCAAATGGGTCTAACTCTCCTCTAACTTTAATCATATTCCTTATGTTGCTGTTCAAAAGGTATGAATTACCAGTGAGATCGTAATTCTATATTGAGAACTCCTTGTTTCGTTCACATATTTCGCAAACAACATATTCGCAGTTGCCTTCAATACCATGTTAAGCTTACTTGTCAAAGACACAAATTGATATTTCGGTGTTACGAGTATATCCAGATTTAAATCGCATTCCGATGTTAGACGGTTCCACACTTGAAAAAATATGTCCTCTGGTTGATATTATGTCTGAAATTATTAACTGGGGCAGCCCTTCTCGTTCCATAGCCATTACTTTAATTACATACTGAAAATGCAGCCTTAATGTGTCTAAAATTAAAGGTGGTACCCAGCATGTAATTGGGTATGTTACTTGGAACTTGAAATATTCTTTTGGGAATGTAGCGAAGAAACTTTTCAACCGCCTTGCAAGAACAGAATCCCCACACCTAGGCTCAATGTAGAAGAATATATTTTGCGGAATTTTATATTTTAAGCTATGTACTATGTTTCTATTACTTATGCAACGTCCGCAAACTGAGGAAATTGCACGTTTTCGTTTTTTCATATTAAGATGAACTCCTAAATATTTCTATTCTCGTACTATTTCTATAATATGTATTCCCATACATTTTTGGTTCCTTCAAAATCATCATCTTTGACTTTTCTATTTAGATTTGCACACAGACTCCATAACTTGCAATATTTCGAAAGCCAGTTAATCATTAATTGTATTCCATCAACTAGGAAAACGATGTCGTCAGCATACATTCATGCAGGGATCCTTGATTGGTGAACATCAATTCCCCCTCCTTCAAAATCGTTGTGCCGTTTAAGAAAAGGGTAAACAGCAACCCACTGAGGATACAAACCGGTTTTACTCCCATAGGTGTTACGAATTCTTCTGAAATGTATTATCCATCCCAAACGTATGAAATTGATTTTATAGTATTTATGATCTTCCTTGATACCCCTTTTCCAAAAAGTTATAGAATTGAATACCGCTCGAAAGTCAACGAAAAAAGTATATAACTTTTCGCAGATCTCTGCAATATTAACAAGTAAAAGATTTTATCGACAACGCTCTAAATAGCTTAGCCGATGTATTTAAAATGGATATGCCTCTATAAACTGTCGGGTCTTCATAGTCACATTCTTTATGAAGCGGAAAGACAATTGCGTTCTTAAATGAATTTGGTACATTAGCCGTTTCAAAAATTCAAGTGTGATGAAATCACTGGTACAGTTTTTATAAATTTCTTAAATCCTCAATGACTTGCAGAACTTCTTGTGGAGGAAACGACGTGTCTAAAAATGTATCACATACTCGTACCAGTGGAGCTGCATACTCTCGAGATATCTCTCGAGATGACTGAAGATATCTTCATACGCTTTCGATTTGGTCCATGCTTCTGCGCCATAAAGTTGGACTGAGTTGACCAAAGTCTTATACAATATATTTAGAGTCTCCTTAGTTTTCGGGATAGGGCCTTATTACTAATTGCCTTCTAAGTCCAAAGAAACAGCGATTGGCAAGAGTGATTCTTCGTTTTATTTCTGCTGTGATGTTGTTGGCAAAATTTATAGCAGAGTCAAGGTAGACAAAGTCCTTTACTACCTCGAAATTATATCTTTCAATTGCGACGTACTGTCCAATTCGCCAATGTTGGGTGCCTCTTCTTGTTGACTTCATATTTTGGTTTATACCGCTAAACCCATTTTGACAGCTTCCGTTTAAATACTAGTAAACGCAGACTTTCCGACCAGGAACCAATCAGGTCCATTAAGGCGAAGGATTTCAGACTTTCACATAATATGGCAGATAAAATCTTGTATCCGATATTGAGATAATTTACACTTTTATAGTTGGCGCAGTTGAGGGGGTCACCTTTTTTTGTAGATTGGCAATACGGTGCTTTGATTCCACTTATCAGACATACACTCTTCTGATCTAAAAAAAATAAATTAGTTGATGCATGCTCTCCACAAATACATTTCCAGCACCCTTGAATAACTCGGCCGGTAAGCCGTCAGGTATAGCTGGTTTGTTGGATCCTTACTTAGTTTTAGTCAGGTGAAACGAAGTTTTGAATGGTCTATTCTTCCTGACGGCGGGATTTGGGGCTTCTTTGCCGCTGCAGAACAATTTTTTTTCATATTCCTAGCACCGACTGTGGCTCTACTACAAGGTTTCCTTCTTTATCCCTACAGGCTTCTGTACGGTCTTCTTGCCTTGACTTGTTCTTTTTACCTATTGATAAAACTTTCGCACATTATTCCAGGAGTACAACCTCTCAATATCTTCGATTGCGCGCTTCCAGTATTCTGTTTTCTTCTTTTGGAGAAGCTGATGTTCTTACCTCCTCTTATGTTCGTAGAAGCCATGAGCATCGCCGCTTTGTATTATTCTTATTTAGCTGGATGTGTTGCCAGAATTCTTCAGCAAACCAAGGATTTCTTGGTGGTGGTCAGGTAAAACCCAGCACATCAGTTCCGGCGTCTCTGATGGCGTGTTGGCAGCGTTGCACAGGTGTTCGGTACTTGATGCTGGCGGCATGGGAGTTGTTGAGGGACTTCGGGATACATGTTCGGCAATGATTCTGGCGGTCTCTTGCGAGACTATCTACGATGGTGGTAACTGTAACATTTTACAAAAGGCTAAGGTGTCAGAAGAGTTTGAAATTTGCACCGGGGTAGGACAGCTACTTCTATTCCATGTAGCAATCAGCGATGTGGGGGTTGAGACGACAACATATCTTAAACACCTTAAATACGATGATGATATTTGCTTGCTCTCACTCATGTCACTGGATCTGTACCAAAAACTTCAAGTCGCAGATGAACAAAGTGAGGCTGAGAAGAAAATACGATTGAAACAAAGTCACTATGCATTTCAATTTCTCAGCATAACACCAGCGCCACACAGCATTGCCTGCTAGCATATCGAGAAAATAAGCAGCTTTCTATACCTAGGAAGTATGGTCTCAGAAGATGGTTGTACCGAACTTACCAAAACAAATGCTAAGTACGATATTTCAAATCTGTTGAGGTAATGTTTTCAACTCAAAAACCAAACTGGGACAGTTTCGATCAAACGTGGAAGCAGTGCTTTATCTTTTGCGTAGTACCTGGAAAGTAACCATCACCGTCACCGAAACATCTTAGGAATCTTTTGACTAAACTATATATCGTTTGCTTAGATATCTTTTTAAATTGCATGAAGTGGGAAATAAGCCAAAATACCCTAGAATATTGCAAGTTTCGCGTTTTGTGTTTCTGGTCATATTTAATTGGGCCTTATTTCACGTTGCCTTCTCAACCGTTGAAGGGTTTCGTGTATAATGGGTCACTTTGAGTGATATGAGACTAGCTCGCTATTCCGATTTAGAAGTGCTTTAAAGTTCTTCTTTTTTAATTTGGCTTTTCATATGTATGTATAACAAAACATTATAATCTTTAAACATTATTCTGAAAGCCTATTCGAATAACCTTTTGCATTTTCAAATTTTTAATGTACATCATTCCTTGTACACTTCTACACATTACTGAAGAATTTATGGTAGTAACAACATCTTTAATCGGATAATCGCTTAAACTATTCATAGTCTACCTAGGATAAAAATGTACATACCTATATATACCATATAACATAGTAGTAGTATATGTAGAGAAATTATTGAACATTTCCGATAATGTCACATGCACGCAGTAGGAAGCCATTTTTCACTTTTAACTTCAAATACTGATTTATTTAAGACATCCGCTCTTTATCAAGGAATCAATCCTGCCAGACTTTTCCATGTATCCTTATACGGAGGTAGATACAAAGGAGTATGTATGTTGATATGTTTACAAAATTTACATTTGAAATTTCATGCCGCAAACAAGCAGCATGGTTCCTGGATAACATTAACAATTTTTCAACTTTTGACAAATTTTCCATTGTCAGTCGGGTAATCACAAGGTGCTGTAGCTACACGCACTCTAGGGAAATACCCAGGTACTACACAAGACACCTTGAACATACTAATAAGGATAAAAGAATCCTTGATATCGGTGACATACAATCTCCCCCACGACGACGACGCACAATGATGATGGGCGAGGAAGGTGTTCCTGCTACTCAATGTTGACACTTTTGTGTAACGTGTCTTCATTGTGCGTGAGTTATGTGCTTTATACATTCATAATCCCCTTCCTAAGGATAAAAGACACAACCCTTAACCGAAACGAGTTAAGTTGTAGGAAAAAAAAGTAATAATAATAAGGTAATAGCCAATCGCATCGTATGTCGTTAGTTACTCTCTCCCCAGTGAACTGAAAGAAGAGTGAAAAAAACTTTTCCCCATAGCCCTCCCTGTGTGCAATTCCTTTCTTATAAATGATCACATCAATAACCATTAAATGACCCTCACTGATGGTCACTCCGGATAAAACTTCCTGCCACCATTATTCCCAGTGTTTAGAATTTTGTTCATTTCTTTCTCCCCATTGTATGGGATGGAGTTTTTCTTAAATTGAACAAATAAAACAAGGTCAATTTTCAATTTATCCTGAATATGTGTTGTTGGTGTTGTTGTTGTTGCTGCTGCTGTTTTTGTTGTACATAGTTTGTTGGTTCCTTCGTCCGTTATCATTTCTTAGTACCTGTGTTATTTCATTTAATGACATTTGAGTAGTCGTAAAAAAGGTTCTGCCAGCAATAACAGCAAGAAGATAACACAGAAGTACAACAGCTTGGGCAAGGATACTCGTATTCGCACTTGTGTACGAGAATAAGAGTATATGTATGTATAGTACGACGACAATTGCGCAGACATAAAACTCATAAATTGTAAAATTAAACTGCGCTAGGTTGGTGTTGCGACAGCGCGACCAGAGAGAACCCTGTTGCGAATGTCTGATGCGACTGTTCTCAGGCAAAGCAATGCCTTCTCATGAATGAAGCAAAGTTCCTTTTCTGGTTGGGAATAAATAATGAAAAAAAAAAAAAAAAATAAATAGGAGAAGGTGACCTTAGCCCATCCCTTAGGTAATAACGATCACTTATCTGTGCCGAATATAGTATAGCGTCTTCTTAACTGATGGCGTGGATATGTGACATTAGATGATATGAGGGTCAACGGAGACAACAGAGACGGAATAAACATAGGTACATCTTGTGGCCAGAAGTTCTCTCATTGCCAGTAAATGGATTGTGACTCCTCGAGGTAAAAGATTTATGCGATCGCCTTTGGTGGCAATGGCAACTTCCATATTACTCGTACCTCTACCTTCTTTCCTGTTTGGTGGTAGCACTAAGAGTTCTTCCCGTTTAAAATGAGTGTAATTTCTTTACTTTTACAATACCATTAGAATTGAAAGAATAAAAAGACAGTTTCTCGACAAAAGGGGGATGATGTGGCTTTATTTGTGTCAGATCGATCGGTTGACTCTACTGAACGATGAATAGCTAGGGGATGATAAATCAATTTCTATTTTGACAGACGACCACATGTAATTGAATTTAATTTTAAAATCAATATTTATTCCATACATATGTATATTGACAACAATTTGTCTTGTCCAATTAGGGGTATTCTTCGAAGAAAATTGCAAAACAAAGAGAAAAAAATAACTGAAGGTTTTAAGAAATTGCTACGGAAATACATAGCTATAACCTTTAAGGAAACCTGAACTGCTAGTTTAGGGCAATAAACGTTTTTTTTTTTGGGTTTCTCCAGTATGCCTATTCCTCTATACATATAAATACGAATTAAAAAAGTTCAGATAAGGTTTACTTGTTAAACATTCCATGCATTAAAAATAACTAAAAAAATCAACAACGAAAAAATGTTTACCCAACTATTGAATAAATAATAAACCATACACACATATTATTGCACTTGCGTGTTTTTTTTTTGGTAAAAAGTTATTGTCCAGTGAAAGAAAAAAGATGAAAAAGTTTAAAGCTAAAATAAAATTACGTACTCATTTTACAAGAATAAGGTATCTTTAAAAAAGTCACAAAAATTATAAACTAAAGTTAGGTATTTCCATAGGGAAGAAAGTTTAAAATTAAAAAGAGTGTTGCTTATGGTGCCTTGAAAATAATCTTACGAGCCTTTGTTTTGAAAAAACCTTCCACTAGAAAATTACTATCAAGCTCCGACATACGAGTAATTTCTTTTTCAATTGATATGGTTGCCAAAGATACCAATCGTACCTAGTACATTGAAGAACGTAAGTAATTTTTTTATAATCTTAAGTTTGGAAAATGAGCGTTCTCCTTATGCTACAGTAACTGGTAAAGTTAAAACTATTATTAGGGCTAAAACAGTATTTGGGAAAAGAGTTTTCATATTTCTGTTATGAATAAAATTAAAAATGTCTATTAATCAAAGTTGACAACATGATAATTTCTCGATAAAATGCTGAACCACTTAAATCGGAACTGCCATTATAAGTTAACATTTTTTCTAATTTGGAAGTCTTCAGCTGAAAGTCAACTTCGATTTGATTTGAGCTTTCCAATATTATATACACATTGATATAATTGATATAATGCTCAAATCTGTCAGAAATTGATGAAATGGCTTGATCTAAAACTTCAATATGAAATTCTACCTTAGATCTTTCTTGCGGATCTATAATGGCTCATCTCACCCTTCGTAGGAAAACTACGAGTAAGTTGTCCTTTTTCGGGACTGCAAGACTGAGATAGCTGAAAAAGTGCAGGGAACTTCTAGATCAACAGCTATGATCCTAGCTTCCTCTAAAAACAAGGAGAAGTTTTCATCATTTCTCAATTCTATGAGAAATTGTTTCGTTGAATGCAAAATCTCAACTGCCAGCTGAGGCGCATATTCCGCTGTTGAAAGAACTTGTCAGCAATATTAATCCTGTCTGAAATTGTGTGCCAAATTACAACCCAGCAAATAAATCTAAAATCAATCACCTTGCCGTCAAAGGATTGGGCCATATTTTTGGATTTAGGGTCGTCAGTTTGTAATAGTTCAACAAGGGCTTCATATACTTCTCCTAAGTATAGGTATAATGACTTGATCGCATCTATTCTGCTCTCCCATCTGGTCGTACATAGGGGTTTTAGTGTCAAACTTATAAGATGTATTTTCATCTGTTTACAAAGCTAGAAAAAAAAACATATAAACTCTCAACCGTGTCAAAGAATGCTGACGCAGTGGCAGCATTGAAAAGCATCAAGGATGACTAGATTCAGCGAATGCGAGGAGCATGGGACGAACAAAGCTCTTGGTTCCAGAGATTTAATTCTAACTTTCATACCACAATTTTTGCCTTTCATGTTTGCACTATTGTTATATCCTTGGTCCATGCAATTTGATATAGCAAGGTTTAACTTTGAAAGCTCACCTAATACTAACTCAGTTAATGCATATCCGGTTGTCTCTTCCGCAACTAAAAATCATAATAAGTATTTCTTAATTTCATAGCTTTTTTTGTTATGGTCAACCATTCTAACTACCAAAGTTAGCTGTTCCTTTCTAGTAATATCAGGCGTACAATCTACAATTATCGAAAAGTATTTAGCTCGCTTTATTTTGCCTAAAATAGCTTTTCTAACTTCACCTGCCGAAAGTTCTATGAGCTCATTTTGAATACCCTTACTTAGGTATGTGTGCTTCGTCTCTTAATGATGGATTTTGCATAGGTGTTCTGCTAGAACCACGTTGAATTGACTTACAGCTTGCACGTGTTTCAGAGAATTGCCGTTGCCTTGGTCGAATAAAACATCGAAGCTTCCTCTAAATGTTAAAGACTGTGTAGCAAGGAATTGAACTAGAATTACAAGCCATTTCAGGACATTTTTCCAATGCTCAGTTTCCTTGGCCATCTGGTTTTGCTTTCCAGAGTCATTTCCTTGCCTTTTTGTAAACCAAAATTTAAATCTCTCCAAGCCCGAAAAGCTGTCAAGCTGTCATATGTAAGGGACTTATCTTATGCTCTTGAATAGTCTTTGACAAGTGACTCCAGTCACAAAGTGACACTCCTTTTCGCTTGCGAATATAAGAGACAGCAGAAGCAAAAAACATGTTTTCTCACCATTTTTCAAATCTCTTTGGTAAAAACTGGTACTAAACTTCCTACTTTTAGTTACAGGGAAATCAATATTTTCTACTTGAACAGGACCCTAGTCCACTAATAATTGAATAACCTGATCACATAAATTTGGAAATAATTTAGGCTCTTCAAATGCTGGCAAAACATTAATTGCACTACTTTCTTCAATATCATCTAACACATGTAAGGCTGATTCTGCCTCTACTGCCTCTGCAATATTTTCTGTAGGCAATAAATTATTGCAACTTACTTACCTATGTTGAAGGACACACAGCAAGGTATTTCCTGAACTGCAGTGCCTGTTTTATATTGTCTGCCTCAACCGCCTACCATTTACACTCCTACAATCACTACCCGCCTTGGTTCAGTTGTATACAGGAACTTTTTTTTACACTTTAGAAATAAACAATTACAAAAAATAGACAATCTATTTACATATTATTTTAACACTGACTGGGTTTTCTAAATTCTCAAAATTAAAGCACAATTCTAAAATTATCCAAAAACAAATCTGTGCAAAAAAACATACTCTAACATAACATACTCGTACATAATACAATCATAACAGAACAAGTGCGTACCTATTCTGAAATATACATACATATTCGTATAATATACAACTCAATGCGATTAAAGCTAGGTTAGGTTAGGTTAGGTAAGAGAGGCTGTTGGAAATACCAACCCACGTGGATCTATGATCCTCTTACTAATGGAACCACTTTGGCCTTATAATAAAGCGTAAGAGACTGTTAACATCTATGTTTTCTAGATTGTTTAGGTCGTTGCAGAAGAAAGATCCTAGATGAAGCTTTCTTCTCTGGGAGAGAGCTGGACATGTGCAGAGTAGGTGGAGGATTGTCTCCTCTTCCCCGTCCATGCACCTCCAACAGAAAACATTTGCAAAAGCGCCAAGCCTTCTTGCGTGCTTGCCTATCCTCATAGGTGTCCAGTAATAGGTGTCATTATGGCGCTGAGATGTTTGCTATTTAAAAGGATCAGACACTTACAGCGATTCAAATCCAGCTTTGGCCAGATCTGTTTGGTCGCTAGACATGTTTGCCCAGCAGTCCACCTAAGGTCTGTTCTTTTATTGGCATAAAGCTTTAGTGTTAATTTGAACGTAGCGATTGGTATACCGGCGATACTTTTCTCCGGTAGGATAGGTTGAGTAGCTCCAATCTTGGCGCATTCGTCGGCCCTACAATTCCCTGGAATGTCTTTATGCTCTCGCACCCAGCACAGGTGAAAGTTGAACTGCTCTGCCATCTCCATAAGAGATGATTGGCATTCAACTGCGGTCTTAGAATTTAATGAGACCGATTCCAGGGACTTGATAGCGGCCTGACTATCCGAAAAGATGCGGATATCCTTTGCAGATATCACGTTTTTCTTCAACCAGGAGAGAACTTCTTTAATCGCCAAAATTTCCGCCCGGAACACGCTATAGTGATTTGGAAGACGGAAAGAGAGGCTCAGATTTAGCTTATCTGAGAAAACACCGCCACCAACTCCAATATCGGTTTAGGTCCATCTGTGTAAAGATGGATGGATGGATCCATGAAAGCATCTTCCTCCCAGGAGGATCTAGAAGGGAAGCTTGTATGGAAGTTTTTGTCAAACCAAAGTTCAGGTATGGTGTAATCGATGTTCTCTGTGAGGATTTCTAATGTATTAAGAATGTTAGTGTGGCCAAATGAATTATTTGTCCACTGTTTAGTTGCTTTAAGGCGAACAGCTGCAGTCGCAGTTGCTAAAAATATCGACGGGTGTCAAGTGAAACAGGATATCTAATGTCGCAGGGGGGGTAGACCGCAAGGTTCCGCTTGTGCATAGATATGCTGTTCTTTGGACTCTGATTAGTTTAATGCGGTTGACTGCATTTTACAATGCCGTCCACCAGACAACCACCCCGTAAGTAAGTATCGATCTTATGACCGAGATGTATAGCCAGTGGGTTATGCGAGGTTGAAGGCCCTATTTGTTTCCAATGGCTTTTTTGCAAGAGAAAAAAGCTATTGTAGCTTTATTGATTCTTTCTTGAATGTCAGGTTTCCAGTTTAGTTTCCTATCAAAGACAAGACCCAGATATTTTGCTGTATCACAGAAAACTAAACTGGTACCATTTATTGAAGGAGGGTCTATTATTGGAATTTTATATTTCCTGGAAAAGAAGACAAGATCAGTTTTATGGGGGTTTACACCCAATCCACAGTGATCTGCCCAGCGGGTTAATCTATTGAGATTTACTTGAAATAGTTCTTTGATGGTATTGAGATGCTTTCCTGAGACGGCTTTGGCAACGTCATCCGCATAGGCAAAAACTCTGCTACCACCCGCTTCCAGGTATATCAGTAGTTCGTTGACTACTAAGTTCCAGAGAAGGGGAGAGAAGACACAGCCTTGCGGCGTACCTCTGCTGACACATCTTTTAGCAGAAGTCTCACCCAGTTTGGAGTTGATTATCCTGATTTTTACCATTAGACCGATTAACTCCCCAAGTGAGTCGTCTACCTGCAGAGTTGACAGCGCAGTCGTGATTGCGGATGTGTTGACGTTGTTAAAGGCGCACTCTATGTCTAGGAAAGCAACCATTGTGTACTCCTTATATTGTAGGGATCGTTCGATGTGGCTAGTCAGAGAGTGCAAGGCTGTTTCCACCGATTTTCCTTTACAGTAGGCATGTTGAGCCGTAGCCAGAATTCTTGGATCAACTTTAGCTCGAATATGGATATCAATCAGTCGTTCTAGAGTTTTCAGAAGGAAAGATGATAGACTTATAGGTCTGAGGTCCTTTGGGATAACATGAGAACATTTTCTCCATAACAGTGGAATGTGGATAAGTTCTACACAGCTCATCATAATATTTTCTAACACTGGTAGAATAATATCTGAGGACCTCTGTAGCTCGGCAGGTATTATACCGCCCGGACCAGCAGACTTGTATGGTTTGAAGCTATGCAGCGCCCAGAGCAGTTTATCTCTCGTAATCAGACCTTGATTTGAAGCTAACAACACGTTCTCTTCTAACTTCTGCATCGAACACGTCTGTATTAGTTTGTTGGGACCAATTTTATTTGTTTTAGATAACTTGGATTTGGCGCAGATCCGAAACTCTGCTACATAGGAAATTTAATTTTTAGTGTTTTCTGTGATTTCAGCTGGAAAAGCTATGACATATGGTCCAGAAACTGTGACGTATGGAGCGGCATGTTACAACTGCTCCAGAAGCAAATACGAATACAACAAAAAATTATAGGTTCGATGAAAGAGGGTATTTTTTTGGATGAACTGCAACTGCGTTACTATGCTGTTGAAGTTCCGTACAGAGTACCAGACACAGGCACTGGAAAGGGCTGTAAGCTGATGTTAGGTATCAGTGTACGTTTGGGGTATTTATTATTATTATGAGGATGTAAACTATGAAGTGTTGCCGTGCTGCGATTAGGTTAGTGGGAAAAATATTTTCTGTTAATTTTGAAATGCATTTAAAAGCGATGTTTGAAAAGCACTATTTAACGAATCTATATAATCTCGCGCTCGGTGCGGCTGCTCCACTTGCTCCAATGCAAGGTCCGGCCCTGCGGATATAGACTATTTAGTCTTCCTGATTTTCGCACATGAACCGGCAATGGTTTATGATCCAGTTAGAAATGGAAGCTAAATATTTTGATGAGGGTCTGCTGGATATGACAAATTATTTCGCTACTGCGCATGAAAAAGTGGTTAAGCCAGTTTCTGTGCTTTTGAGAACCTTTGTTTTGTTTGACCAGTTTGATGCTGCCATAGACATGAATAAGTCAATTTGATACGGAAGGGCAGTTAAGCCCTTTTTCATACTGACTTAACTCCTTTTACACTAACTATTACATGGCCTTACATTTAGTTAGTTTTCAACATAAACTTCAGTATCTCAGTTTGTACAACTCCGTCTACATAACCCGTTGTACACGGCGTAGCTATTGTCATACAGGTGCCGAATTTTATATAACCCCAATTTCGATAAATATTGACTTATCCCCTTTTTTATGCGCATTAGCGATTTCATACTTTATTAGAAAAAGAAAGAAACTACGACAGCACAAACAGCACGTTTTCAGAACTTCGCAACTGAATTCATTAAAGTATCAGGCACGTCAAATTCTGCATGCAATTTGATTTCAAAATCCAGCAATCTGTTATAGTAGAAGCTAGATTCATCTATTATCTTGGTCCTTGACATCAAGAATATCACAAAACGAGATATGCAGGGTGTGGAACTAAGAAGTAAAATCACCAGAGTATTTAAATTGGCATTTTATTGGATTCACTGGTGCATGGCCTCGTTACGTATGTTCATCCATACCTTTAGATTCGAAACATCGCTGTCAGCTAAGCCAAATATACATATATCTGCTGATGCATAATTTAAGATGTATGGATCTGTCTATGGCCGCTGTGATAAGGGACCTCCGAACATGCTAGTGTACCTGGAGAGACACTGACGTGGATAACACAATTGCTGTTTGCAAGAATTCAGATGGGAACTAATTGGCAATGATTGCCAATAAAATAACATCTAGAAACATCAGAGCCATCCGCAGCTAGGACCTTTAATTTTAAAATTATCTTGTACAATTTATATATTTTAATAATAATAATAACAATAATAATAATAATAATAATAATAATAATAATAATAATAATAATAATAATAATAATAATAATAATAATAATAATAATAATAATAATAATAATAATAATAATAATAATAATAATAATAATAATAATAATAATAATAATAATAATAATAATAATAATAATAATAATAATAATAATAATAATAATAATAATAATAATAATAATAATAATAATCATAATAATAATAATAATAATAATAATAATAATAATAATAATAATAATAATAATAATAATAATAATAATAATAATAATAATAATAATAATAAAAATAAAAGGAAGCTCTATTCAAGAGGTACTGAGCCATCTTCTATACATGGATGACCTTAAAATGTATAGCTCAACAAAACAAAGCATGGAGCAGCTAATAAAAATAGTAGCCATGTTTAGCGATGACATCAATATGAAGTTTGGCTTGGACAAATGTAGAATGATACGCATCAATAAAGGAAAAATAACAAAATCTGAAAGTCTAGGTACCCTAAAAATAAAAGAAATGGATGAAAATGATCTCTATAAATATCTTGGCATGGTACAAAATAACCGTATAGATACCAAAATCGTAAAAACGAACCTAACGAGAGAATTCAAGGCACGAATCCACAAAATTGCAAAAGCAAACCTCAATGGCAAAAATTTAATCAAAGCAGTGAACACCTATGCAGTCCCAATACTGTCGTACAGTTTTGGAATTATAAAATGGACCCCGACTGAAATTCAATCGCTACAGCGAAAAATTAGGACGATGCTTACCGATTATAGATTTCATCACCCCAAATCATGTGTTGAAAGGATGATAACACCACGCAAAGAAGGCGGAAGAGGTCTGGTTGATTTGCAGACCTTACACGACAAACAAATACAATCACTTCGTGATTACTTCCACCATAAGTCCGAGAGATCGAGACACATTAAAACAATAACAGAAGCAGATAAAAGCTTAACCCCTTTAAACTTAAACGGAGACTTCGAACGGCAATCTGAAGACAACATTGTTAGGGAACACAACTTGGCAATCAAACCTATACACGGACGGTACTACAGAGCAATCCAAGCCGAAAATGTTGACAAACTAATGTCACACAAATGGCTTTTGAATGGCAACCTGTATGCTGAAACTGAGGCATTTATGATTGCAATACAAGATCAAGTGATCCCAACCAAAAATTACAGAAAAGCTGTTATAAAGGACCCTACTGTAACCGATGATAAATGTCGAAGGTGTAGGAATCACATTGAGACAATAGACCATATTATATCAGGATGCACAAGCTTAGCTCAAAATGAGTACACGAGAAGACACAATAACGTTGCAAAAATTCTTCACAAGGAAATCCTCGAAAAACATAAAATTCAACATGATAGATCACCATACTATAAGTATGACCCACAATCGGTAGTAGAAAACGAAAACGTAAAAATCTACTACGATCGGACTATCTATACGGATCAAACAAGGCTCCATAACCGCCCGGATATCACCGTTCTTGACAAGAAAGAGCACAAGGCAATATTAATCGATATTGCAATCCCAGCAACAAGAAATGTTAGCCGCACATATGTCGAGAAATGCAATAGATACGCTGAAATAGCTGTGGAAACCAAACGGAACTGGAACCTTCAAGAAGTAAAAGTAATACCTATTGTCTTAAGCGCAGAGGGAGTGATTGATAAAAATCTCCAGGAAAATATTAAAACACTTGGAATGAGTCCAACCATCATAGATGCTATGCAGAAGTCTGTTATAATTGATACCTGTCATATAACCCGTAAATTCCTAAATATTAACTATTAACTAACAGAAATACTTTTAATATATATTTTGTAATGGGTTAAGGCCCCCAAGATGTATTGTAATCACCCATTAAGGAGAAAAAAATTAAATAATAATAATCATAATAATGATAATAATGATAATAATGATAATAATAATAATAATAATAATAATAATTTGGCCTAGGGGATGGTGGAAAATCTAATAACGACGAGAAGTAGTCCCGCTCTGCTTCAAGTACTGTGCGACTTATACCCACTAAAAATCACCTTAACCCCTTTTATCTTGACACCATCCACTCCGGAAACCACTTTCGTATTACTCCAGAGTGGTGTCGTTTTGTTACCCCTCCTGGGGACCGGCTTTTTCATTTTGCGTTGTTCTCTTTTGCGGGTTTAGCTCTCTTGCCGGTTAGGCTATCTTAATTATTGACGAGACGCGTCTAGGTCTGTCTCTCTTTTTTTGGCTTTTAATATTTTTTCAGTCTGGGTGGCCGTGGTGTAGTGGTACTAGCAATCGCTTCTCACTCGGAGGGGTCTAGGTTCGAATCCTGCCCATGAACAAGTCTTTCTAATTTTTCAGTTGTGTAATTGGAGCTCAGACAGAAAAATTCTGCGTGTGAAGGCATAACACTGACACGTAGATTTGGCTGTTGTAGAGTTTCAAGCACAAATATTTACTGCGAATTATAACCTTCCACTCTGAGTGAAGAAAAAACTCTCCGTCTTATTCGGACTCCCACCTCTGGAGAGCAAATACCGAAACCAAACACACCTGAGTTTCAAACTACTACAAAACAATTTTCCTTTTTCCTCCTTTCTACATTTCCACCCGCGCCCTGGCAACAGTAAAATGGTATCTAACCCCTTTGGCGCGCGTAAATTATAAAAAAAAAAAAAATTCTATCGCAGTTCCGTGAGCTCGCGGACATCTTTTCGACGATGTTGTCTGGAGTGATAGTCTTCTTACTAGCAAAAAGCGCTCCTGGCTTTCCCGATCTTTTTTAGGTAGCTACTGAAGTAACCATGTCCGGTTAGAAACTGGGTGACATAGTAGTTTATTTCGCCATATTTTCGTTGTGCCCATTTGTCTATGGGTGTTGTTCCTGCGACTACCAATATAGCTGCCCCTGGTACAGTTCTATATGAGCTCGCGATGAGTAGGGTACCACGTTGTTGGACTGCGGCCATCTGTTTTCTGTATTTCCATATTTCACACCCATACAGGAGAATGGAGTTTGTTACCGTCAAGTTTTCTTTCGCTTGCCGTTGGGCCTCCTATATTAGCCATTAGTCGGCTTAGTGCTGTCGTTACTTTTGCAGCCCGTTCTGATGCGCCCTTTATTTGTTGCCAGAAGGTGAGTTTCGTATTAAGGACTACCCCCAGGTACTTGATCACTTCCTTGCTGGTGATCGTCTCTTGCCCTACCTGAAAATCAACTCTGGTCGGGATTCTCTTTTTGGTCAGCAGGACTATATCTGTCTTTTCCGCAGCTAGCCTTAGGCCATGTTCTTGCATCCAGGGTAGGACTCTTCTCATCACCTGGTTTAATTTAATTTGTGCATTATGAGTATCCCTTGCTGTTATCACTGCGGCAATGTCGTCCGCGTACCCTACTAGAAGCGTGTCTTCTGTCATCTCCATGCGAAGGATGTTATCGTAACCGATGTTCCAGAGGTCGGGTCCCAGTATTGAACTCTGCGCTGCTCCAGCGGTGATTTGCTTTCTTCGCGCGCCTTCTTTGGTGTCGTAAATTAGCTCTCTGTCTTTTAGGTAGTCTTTCACCATCCTCAAGAGGTACTCGGGTGTGCTAAAGTCGTGTTCGAGCGCGTGTATTATGTCCGTCCATCTGGCTGAGTTAAAAGCGTTTCGGACATCCAGAATTGCTGGTAGGACAATCTTTCTTGAGTGGTGATTTCCTTGTTGGGCCATTTGGGTGGACTTTATCACTTCTCTAACTGCTCCAATAGTAGAGTGGCCCTTTCGGAAGCCATGCTGTCTTTCGGCTAAACCGCTTGCTGTTTGTATGGCTGCTGTTATCCTCGTCTTCAGCAGTTTTTCCAGAAGTTTCCCTGCGATATCCAGCATGCATAGAGGCCTGTATGCTGATGGGTTACCTGATCTGGGTTACCTTTGCCCTTGCTGATTAGTACCAGTCGTTGCATTTTCCATCTTCTGGGGAACACCGCTTCTTGTAGGCATTTGTTGTACATGCTTAATAGCAGTTGTGGCGGGGGGCTTACGTGCTATATTAGTACAACTAATTATCCCAACCCATACACCAGTATGGAGAAATATACACTAACGAAATGAACGAATATGTCCTGCGTTGATACTACACTGCAACAAATTGCGAAAACACCAATAATATGATAGCCTATAGGAGAACAATGTACAACATAGTTATTGCGAAATACAGGCACCTTGATGGAAGAATAAACGATAATAATCTAGCCCAACGGAAAGATGCCATTCTCGGCAAAGATTATGTCGAATCCGATTGTCGACAAAGAATAAAGAATGAGATTTTGGCCGCGATCGGAGAAAATACTATACTGGTACCAACAACAGGTTCCACAATACAAACAACCACTACTAGCACTACTGAACCTGCCAGCCGAACACCCCGAGACACCTTGCCACCACTATCGGAGGTAATACCTGGTAACGTCATCTCAGAATCACTACCCAATTCCTCAGAACCTGAAAACGAACTACAAAGCTTCAGAAACATCTTCAGCTTAGCACTGCTAGAATATGAAGCGATGGACCCACCACTAAGGCCTAGAATCCCAAGAATTTATGAATCCAAGAAATTGGATACCATTCTGTCTACCATCAACACTGAAATACTTCCCGATTACCTAGACCAAGGGGCTGAGTTGCAGCGCATTAATGCGCTCCTCTATGTCTGCGCAATAACAGCAAGCAGGGCTTTAGGAAAGGGACCCAAAGCGTTTGCAGAAACCTCCAGACTAACAACATTAGAAAGAGTCGCGATGCCTAAATGGAAAAAGAGATTAAAAAACAAAATAGAAAGGGTAAGACAGGATATTGGAAGGCTAATATCCTTTAGAAGCGGACTAAGATCTAAAAGGCTTTGTAGACGTGTCGCACGACTAATTAAGCCACTGCGATGCGCCAGCATAAGTATGGATCAGGTCACAGATATCCTGGAAAGGAGCACTGAATAAGCGCTTAAACCGATACACGAAAGAAAGGCAGACAACACCCTGTTCTTCAAAAATCAGAGGGCTTTCTTCAGGAATATCTCATCCCCACCACAACCATTGAAGGATAACGACCATCCCTCAATGGATAGAATAGAACAATTCTGGGAGAACATCTGGAGTGTGGCTAAACAACATAATGACTCTGCCCAATGGAGTGCCAATGAAAGCGTACAATGCGAGCATATAATACCAATGCTGGCCCAACACATTAGTAAAGAGGAAGTTGGTGACGCCATTTCTAAATCTATCAATTAGAAAGCACCTGGCATAGATAAACTCGAAAACATCTGGCTCAAAAAGCTCACCACAACCCATGAAGAACTTGCGAAATGTTTCACCAGCATGCTGAGTATACCACCAGCGTTCCTCACAACCGGACTAACTTTTCTGCTTCCGAAAGGAGAGGTAAGCACAGATCCCTCGAAATATCGTCCCATCACATGCTTGTGCACAACATACAAGCTGTTCACGAAAATTCTCTCTAATAGAATTTATCGCCACTGTCAGTCCAGCAACATCATTTCGGATGAACAAAAAGGCTGCAGCAAACAAACTATGGGATGTAAAGACCATCTAACGATCGACTCTGTAATTACAGGTTTGGTCCTGAGAAAAAAAAAGAAACTTAAGCATGGACTTCATAGATAATAAAAAGGCTTTCGATTCAATGCCCCATGGAACTTAACAAATGACTAACACTGGGAGTTTAAAAAAAAAAGATTATTTCTTTATTTCATTCAAATGCAACTTACTAACTAACTCGAGTGACCATTTGTCACTCCCTTATATTAAATCTTAACTTGCTACATCAGCTATATTCAACATTGCGCGTGTAGACTTGTGCGATACTTGACACCTTGTTTGCAACATTGTTGCTTATGTTGCTGTGATCGCGAAAAAGTGTGGGAAAAAGTTAAGTTACTTTGAAATTGCAAAAATTGAAGCGGCTTTAGATTTCATGGGGTACATAACCTCTCCCCCGTTAGATTGAGAATTCTCCTGAATTTTGAAGTTTTTAGGAGTTTGATTGTTAAGTCTGAATTTCAGATTTCTGTTTTTTCTAGTAAGCGTTATTATTGAGATAGTTATTACGATAATGATGATGAATATAGTTGAGTTAGCAATATAATTTACATTTCTATGAAATCTTAACAATCTTATGCTTTCTAAGTTTACAAAATCTTTTAATATAATTTCCTTAAAACTAAGATTTTTCGTAAAATTGACTTTTATCTCATCTTTGTAAAAGAATCTATCGACAAATTGAATATTTTTATTTCCAAAGGTTTGATTTAATATATTTATTGAACAATTATTAAAACAATCAAATAATTTCCATCTAGTTTTGCTTTTCAGTCGTCACAATAGTTAAACAATTCTTCATTATTCATATTTTTACAGATTACAGTGTATTCATCTAATGCTCTAATCTCAGTTAATTTATTTTCTTTAAATTCACAATTTTGGTTTATAATACAATTATTGATTGGTAGTAAGTCCTTTTCATATAAAATTTTGCTATCATATTTATATTTTGTTTGATTTATTTCTATAATATATTGATCTTCAATTACAATTTCTTGCTTTAATTTAGTAGGTAACGCCGTGATTAGTTTACTTGCTTGTAGGTGTGTGGTACTTTGATTGCAATAATCAGTCTGCCTAAGTCGTATTTCAATAGACCTATTTTAATGTTTTTTAGCTTATACAAATCTAATCCTGTATTAGTAATTTCTGCTGAGGTCATCATACTTGGATGGACTAGGCCTTGTTTGACTAATGCTATGCTATCTATTATCTGATTAAGCTTGTCTTCTAAAATTCTTAATTTTAATATCTGATCTATTTTCAGTTGCTGGCGAATGATTCGTTTTTCGTTTCCTGTCAGTTCCTCGTATGTTTGTGTCAGTTGTTTTCTGTCAGTTTCTATAATGGTCTTCAGATCTGTAATCGTGTCGTTGAAATGGGAGTTTATTTCTATTTGCTTGTTAAGGTTAAAGACTGCGTTACTGTCGTTTTCTTCTATGTTCTTGATATGATCTGTTATTTCCTGCCTATCATTGTCGTCCATGGTTCCGAATAGCCATTTTTGTGCTGATCCGATCATGTTTACAAGTCCTCTTCTGTGTCTGGTCCTTTCCGGCTCTATTGCTGTTATTTTGGCTTCAATGTTAGCTACAAGTTTTATGATTGTCCTGTCATCTGTTATTTGTGAACTTATTGCACTCTCTTTTATTAAGTTCAAAGTCTGTCTAAGTTCATTGATATTGATAATGTGTAGTACTGTTTTTGTGTCCTTAACTATTTCGGTCTGTCCCATGTTGATGACTGTATAACCATTGTTAGTTGTCAGTGGTGTTATTTGTAACATTGCTGTTGTTTGATGCGATGCTAACAAGATCAGTATTAGATGTGTGAATATCATTACCTGCAAATATACGTGGTCTTTTAATATTTGTTGGGTGTTCGCCTTCTGCTTTCTTTATCCTATATCTGGGTTCGTTTTTATAATAATTTCTTTTGTAGTTTTTAACTGGAATAATTTGTCTCTTTTCTTTATAATCTTCCCTATTTTGATTTAGTTTTTCTGTTCGTTTCTCTTTTTGTTTCTTTATATCATTAACTAAACTAGCGAGATCAGTGAACATTGCTTCCTCTGGAGTCATTTTAATCGTTGAATGATACCTATTATTGTATTTTTTAACTGCCCTATGCATCTTTTGTGTGAGTGTTAAATCTAATTTGTTCATGACTACTAAGATTTCTTGTAGTGTGGAATGGAACCTTTCTATGTCGCTGTTTCCAGTATGGGTGTTTGGTTTGGTAAGGTGAAGCTCTACTTCCTGCTCTATACAGAATTCTTTTACCTGTTCTGATTTAAATTCATTATCTGTTATTATTTTAGTTGGCTTACCGAATTTGGAAAAATGTTCTTCTATTATCTCTATTTTACATACCCAGTTCCTATTTGGTAATGAGTAAACATATGCTTTTTTCGTTAGTTTATCAATCATTGTTAGAAATGGATGTTTTTGAAAATAAAATACATCCATGTGGATAATTTCGTTCGGCCTGGTTGGAGTTTCACTAATTACATATTTGGGCTTTATGGGTTTTCGTTCATATTTCGTTTCTAAGCAAGTTTTGCAGTTATTTATTACCTTAGTAATTTCTTTAATTAATTTGGGATAATAGATCTTATTTTTCAGACTGTGGTAGGTTTCCACTATTCCGCTATGAGCACTTTCCTGGGTGTGATATAAGGATATTTGCTTGTGGGTTTCTTCCAATGTTTTAAGATCTCTTGCCCTTTGTGTGGCTTTTATGAATTTGATTTGTTTATCGTGTCCAAAAAGTTCTATTAATAGCTGCTGGATTTTATTGAATTCATAGTATGAAAGTTCTGTAAAAATTCCAGTCAATCCTGGTTTTATAAATCTTCGTAAAAGGTCTGTCCAATAGTCTTTATCCCTGGTCATATCTACAAAAATGATTCTTCTGTTATGGAGTATATCAATTTCTTTATTAACATCGTTAGTTAAGATCAGCTGGGTTTTGTAGATGTTAACTATTGTTTCTTTAATTTGAATATGGTCGAGTTGTTGTTCTTCCTGTGAATGTATGGTTGCTTTGTCGGATACATTGTTTATTGATTGATCGTCGTTGAATATCTCTTCTGTATTACCTTCAGGTATTCTGCTCAAAAAGTCAGCGACTTTGTTTTCTTTACCTTTAAGGTATTCAATGTCGACTGATATTCTTGCAGTTTAAGAAGCCATCTCTGTGTTCTTTGGCTAAATTCTTTTCCTGAGAATTTCTTGTTTAGGTATTTTATTGGAAGGTGGTCTGTGATGATTTTGAACCTTTTCCCCCATAAGTATGGCCTAAAATAGGTCACTGCCCATACTATTGCGAGAAATTCTTTGTCGGTAACAGAATAATTTTTTTCATGGTCGTTAAGAGACCTTGAAGCGTAGCACACAGGTTGACCTTCTTGTGTCAACACTGCACCAATTGCATAATTGCTAGCGTCGGTAAATACTGTAAAATTTTTAGTAAAGTCTGGAAATTTCAAAATGGGGTGCTTTATTGTATTTAATTTTAATGTCTCGAAAGCTTGAATATACTCTGGGTCACTAGTGTTTATAGTTTTGTCTTTTTTAGATATTTGATCATAGGACTAGCAATTTTAGCGTAGTCCTTCACAAATTTCCTGTAGTATCCAGTGGCTCCTAAGAATCCCTTCAACTGTTTTTCTGTTCTTGGTAAAGGGTAGTCCTTAATACATTTGATTTTGGTGGGGTTGGGTTTCATTCCTTCAGATGTGAGTACATGTCCTAAAAACTCTGTGTCTCGTTTCATGAATGAACATTTTTCAACTTGTACTTTTAATTTGTGCTCGGATAGTTTAGAAAATATTATTCTAAGGGAATTAATGTGCTCTTGTAGGCTGGTGGAAAATATAAGAATATCTTCGAGATACACGACACAAATTTTATTTATGTAATCTCTTAAGATATCGTTCATCAATCGTTGGAATGTCGCCGGTGCGTTTTTCAGACCGAACGGCATTCGAACGTATTCGTACAGTCCACAGGGTGTAACGAACGCTGTTTTCGGAATATCGCTTGAGTTCATTTTGATTTGATGGTAGCCCTTCGCAAGGTCAATAGAAGAGAAGTACTGTGCTCTTCCAAGTTTATCTAGTATACCGTCTATGTTCGGTAGAGGGTATCTGTCGTCTATTGTGATTTCGTTAAGTTTGCGATAATCCACGCACAGACGAAACTTTTGTATCCCAGAATTATCCATTTTTTTCTTTACTACAACGATCGGCGAAGCATATCTGCTATTGGATTTCCTTATAATCCCTTGCTCCTCCATTTCTTTGATTTGCTTTCTCACTTCCTTTCATGTTTCGGAGGAAGTCTGTATAGTTTAGCGTTTATTTGTTGGTCTGTGGTCGTTCGAATTTCATGTGTGATTGAGTCTGTATTTGTAAGTGCGTCACCGTCCTTATAAATCAAATTACTGAATTGTCTCAATAGCTTTTCCATCTCTATCTTTTCTTCTTCATTAAGGTGGTTTAGGTCCAGTTCTTTTTCGGTCGAACTTTATTCGAAACAGTCAAAAGCTGCTTCGTCTTCTACTGAATAAACCGATATTTTAGTCTCATTTTTTAAAATGAGGCTCTTATTGTTAAAATCTAAAGTTTTGACAATGTTACTTAATAGGTCCATGCCTATCAACAGATCGTATGGTTTATCACTTAAGTTTCTCTTGTACCACCTTATCGCCCCTTTCTTATCATAATTAAATTCTTTTGGTATATTTGTTATCACTCTGTCTATTTTTTCTATTGTAATGCCATTAATTGTTTGTAGTCTTAAATTAACTTTTTCAAAAATTTTAAATTTCCTGCAGTCTACCCTGCTGGAATTTATAATACTCATTGTTGACCCGGTATCGATAAGTCCTTTGTATCTAAGTCCGTCAATCGTTAAGTCCGCGAATATTTTATTTCCGAGGCTCGATTTAGAAAAAAATCTTGTTCAATATTATGAACCTCTTCTTCAATTAATTTTTCGTCTTCATTTTCTTCGTGGATGATTTGTCCTACGTCCATTGGTTGTATCTGTTGTCGTGCGTTTCTAATTTGCCCTGAACTATTAAATACTGGTTCTTGGTTTTGCCCTGTATTTAGCCTATAATTTTTCTGCCTATCCTGACCTGAATTGTTCTGTTGTGAGTAAGAGTTACGCTGCCTATTTTGTCCTAAGGTATCTCTATTATCCCTACTACTATTTGCCTGTCTATTTTGATTATTTGAACTATTTGAGTTATTTGAATTGCGATTATGGTTTTGGCTGTTCCGAGTGTTATTGCTGTCATGTTTTTGATTAGTCTTGTGGTTTTGTGTCTGTCGTCTATCGTCTATTAGAAATTTCCTATCTATGTTGTTAAAATCAAATCCTATGTAAGAATATAACGTTTCTTTCACTTCGTGTAGTACAAATTTATCCCTAATGTCACGAGATAAATTTCCAGCAACAATTTGTTTTATTTGGTCTACTAAAACTGTATAAAAGCAATTTTTTGTTTCGTCCGATTTTATTTCGTACGTCGCGAAAGTGTTTATTTCTTTAATGATTTTTTCTATTTGTTGATTAAGATTGGAAATTGAACTCATCCTTAAATTACTTATTTTCCTGGAAATGTCCTTATAACTAATTGTAGGTCTAAAGTGTTGTTGTAATAGTTGTTTCGCTTCTTCCCAAGTCGCTGGTCGATTGTTGATGGGAAGTTCTTTCGCTGATCCGTGAATCTTTGTGTTCAGAATCGCCTGCCATAGTTCATTTTTTACACTGTTGTCCACGCTGTCCAGATGTATTTGTACGACTGTTAGGAACTGTGTTAGTTGTTCCTGGTCGCCACTATATTCTTTAATATAGGCTATTTCCTTCATAATAGTAACTGCCCTACTTTGGACAGGGTTTCTGCTGGCTAATGCCTCCAAAGCTATGGTCAATCTTTCAACTAAAGCTGCCTCCATTTCTTTTTCTATCCGGTTTCTGAATAGTCTGGAAATGACGTCTTTTCGTGGAAAGTAATTTTATTTTATTTTGTTTTTGAGTTAGTAGCACTTGCTCAACTAAGCACTTTCTTGCTGATTTATAGCTAGCACTTAGAACACTCTTCCCGCCTTAGGCACTTGTTATTTTGTTGTTTTCTGTGTTGGGTTTAAACTGATTGGTAGTTGAACCCTTATAACACCTTTTGTTTTATTATTTTTTCTTTGTTTTTTACTGTGTTGGAAGAAAGCTGATTTTAAGCTTAATCCTTTTGACACTTTTAACACTTTTATTTTTGATTTTGGAACTCGCGTATCGCCCGTTCTCTTATGGATTCTTCCCGTTTGAAAGAATCCTACCGACTGCGCCACTTAACAAATGACTAACACTGGGAGTTTAAAAAAAAAAAGATTATTTCTTCATTTCATTCAAATGCAACTTACTAACTAACTCGAGTGACCATTTGTCACTCCCTTATATTAAATCTTAACTTGCTACATCAGCTATATTGCGCGTGTAGACTTGTGCGATACTTGACACCTTGTTTGCAACATTGTTGTCGCACCTTATGTTGCGACATACTTGAGATTTACAAAGTTGATCCCTCCATAGTAGACTGTCTGAAATTTCTGATGAGAAAATGGAATACCAAACGATATCAGGCGGGTCAGTCAGCAAAACTATTCGCATAAGAAGTGGTATTTTTCAGGGAGATGCTCTAAGCCCTCTTTGGTTTTCCTTGGGACTCAACCCGCTGAGCAGAATTCTGAGCCAAATGAGGTCTGAGGTCTCCACCGGCTGATAGAAGTGGTCAAAAGTTTTAGTAGCGATATTCAGATGGAATTTGGTTTGGATAAATGTAAAATGATACACCTAGTAAGGGGAAAAATAGACGCTAATGAGGAAGGATAAAACATCGACTATAACGGCATCATCGACGATATGCAACATGGCGAGTCGTACAAATATCTTGGTTTCCTGCAGCTCAAAGCAATCAACCATGGCTCTATAAAAAGAAGACTAACTGCACAATTCAAATTGCAGCTAAAGTCTATAATGAAAACTAATCTTATAAAATGGTCACCTACAGATACTACGAATCTCGACATGTTGATACGCACATCTCTGACGAGATACCAAAGCCAACACCCACAAAGTGCGATAGAAAGAACATCTCTTCCCCGAAGAATAGGTGGAAGAGGAATTGTTAACATTAGCCGGCTTCACTACCAGCAAAATTTAAATCTCCGCCGATCCTTTTTAACCAGCACATCACCATTGATAAAGGCTATTGTCCTAGCCGATGATGGCCTTACTCCTTTACACCTAAAGACAGACCACTTCCCTATTCCCGTGAATGTCAAAACCACAAGCGAACTTACAGCGTCTTGGAAGGCGAAGCCCATGCATGGAGGACACCTATCTTATATGCAGCTTGACCACATTGATCAATATGCCTCAAATTTATGGCTCACGCAGGGAAAGCTATATTCGGAAACCGAAGGCTTCGTAATGGCTATCCAAGACAAAGTAGTGAAAACAAGGAATTACCGTAAGTTTATTCTCAAAGAAAAAGTAGAGGACAAGTGCCGACGATGCGGAGAGGCAGGAGAGACGATAGAACACATAACATCAGGATGCAGTATATTAGCCCAACAAGACTACACTTTTAGACACAACAACGTAGCCAAGCAGGTTCATCACCAACTGGCTCTAAACAGTGGCCTGTCCCAACACTACATCCCGTACTACAAATACCATCCACCTCCTGTGTTGGAAAATGCGGATTTTAAGTTATACTGGGATAGAGCCATAACAACCGATCAGCATACTCTAGCCAACAGGCCGGACATCATCTGGTTCCATAAGGCAGCCCGACGAATAGAAATCTTTGATGTGGCAATAACGTTAAATCGAAACCTACAGTCAACGTATGCAACGAAGATTTCCAAATACACACCTCTAGCAATAGAAATGAGCGCTATCTATAACGCCGACCGCATTCACATTACACCAATTGTCATGTCAACAACTGGTCTAATTCCAACAAAGCTGATTACAGATTTAAAGAAATACGACATGGAAAAGTTGTAGCCTTGAGATGGAAATGCGGTATCCGTAATAAGTTTATATATCTTATAGAAGTTATGTAAAATAAGCCATTATGTCACACAGTTCTTAAAAACAATGATATTCCGAGGCATTTGAGCTTCTAATGGGATTCTGTTGGTCCTTAAATGTATCTCTACATGCCAATTCAGACATCCTGTATACTGAAACCTTTGAACTTTTTCCGGGTATATTAAGCTATGCAAGTCGACAAAATAAAACCTGCGTTCAGGATGTTAAGCAAGCTACTGCACCCATATATGTCCCATGCTGACGAAGCACATGTGAACCGACCCCAACTTTTGCAAGGAAGTTGCAATTATTATGCACCATTTACGATTATATTCTGGTAGATATTTATATATGCAACGAAGACCATACCTAGTTACCGATTCATAGTATAGAAAATATTTTGAAAGAATTAACGAACCTTGTCAGACACCATATAAGGTAAAGCGCAGGGAAATTAAATTGGGTCGATCAATATGTATTAATTTTCGCCTATGAAATAAAAGTGAAGAAGTTAATTTGAAATTAATTCAAAGACTTAAACTGGTGTTCTTTTAATGAACATACGAATATGTACAATATGTTGCAATGTTAATCCTATGAATGAAATTTACACCTGGACAGCAAACGCCTTGACCCTTGCTCTACTTACCTTAAAAGATTCAATAACATCAAGATTTAAGAATGTGACATAATTTGTACTCACACCAAATTGAAGAAGTCCCAAAGTTTTGGAAAAGAAAAATTCGAAGATTTTGTTAAAATCCAGTGAAGGTTTGGAGATTTCTGGTTAACTGCTTATGGCAGAGCTTAGAACTAAGACCTAGAATCGCCTGCCTAAGCTCCTAGCTTAGCTGGCTGTTTGCTGTCTTGAAACGAATAAATAACAGACAACTAATTGCTGCTGTTTGCCAGTCCCAGGATTTTCCTAAATGCTAACATTTTTCATTAACGGGAAACCGCGATGATAGCCTTCTCACTTACATAATGAACTGTTAAAACTGATATAACGGGTGGTCCAAGTTTCTTTTTGAATCATATGTTATTTTTATATGACAACTCTTTCCCGCTCGAAATCTTGACTCCTTTTTGTGGGTAAAGATCGGTGTTATGCGGACAATCCAGAAGCGATACAAGGCCTTTGTCCGAGCCATTCGTGATATAGAGCCAGAAACAATCAACAAGGTCTTGGAAAATGGGGTTGGCAGGATACGCTACTACCAAGCCATCCGAGACAACGACATAAATGAAATTGTATTCCATAAATAATGGGAATGTTGCCTCTTTCTAATAAAGTCATAACATACCGAAAAGAATTGACTTTTGCTTATTTTATTTTATTTTTAAAAATAAACTTGTATTTTGACGACCCTGTATATATGGTTATATAAATACCCGCGTGAAATACAATCGCCTTTCAGATTTCCAAATTTCAGGTTTTTGTTAGTCATATCACGCTTTCCAGCCTCCACGATCAGCTGATTCTTGAATGGGATATGCTGTGCGCCTGTACCAGGATCTAAGATTCAGAGACCCCCTTTTCTGGCAAAGTCAATGTTATTATTTTTATCTTAGCAGCTTTGTAAAGCTCTTGACAGCAGTTAAATGGACTTTCCGAAGAAAACGGATTATGTGCTAACAAAAGCAGTACGCGCTACATCTATCCGTAGGTATCCCCCCTAAATTAAAGAAGTATTTTATTTTTTGTATCTTGTCACTCACCTTAGCTCAGACCCATTATAGATCCACCTCCGACTGTCATAACATATATTATAAGCAAGTAACTAAGCAATTTACAATCCTCTGTGGATCGTTCACAAAATCGTCGTTGACATGACGATTCGGAATTAAAGCCAGCAGTCAGGTACGTACGATTATGTATGTAGCGTTCTCATACAAACTCCGGATGTTGCTCTTATCGTTTCTTCAATTTCTTAGATCTAACACGCTGCATAGCCTTTTTTCTTTCTCGGTATAGAGAAAATTGTTCCTTTTTTTTTCCTCAGTATTATACTTCTGTAATTTTTTATTGATACCATTGGTTTTCCCTGAGAACAGGTGACATTCCAAAGATGTCCTTTGCAGGTACTTCCTTGATAATTCTGCAGCACTGAATCCACTATTCTTAAGTTTTTGCGAATGGTGGTGGCATATCAGTCCAATTTTAAGTTTTACTTTTCTGTATGTTGCAGCATTTGTTTCTTGGACATCTCTTTAGTGAGCAGTAAGTTATCAGAGTCGACACTTGTGAGTACATGAGGTCTCTAGGGTGTTACGTGAACTCCTGTCTATGACGACTTAATTTCACGGGATGCCCATACACCCATAGGAGCAAGGATACGCCTTGCCTAAAACCTCTTGCCGATGTTAGGGTGACGTCACCCAGCACTTATTTGCTACTCCAAAACGGATCCACCACAAGTGGAGGACCTTCCCCCATTTAGGTTTAAACCACAGCCACTGTGACACTCTTGCAAGGGGGCCTACCTCTTGGGCCGAAGTAGCGGGGGCTTCTGACTCTCACGTTACCATGTTCTGGTATGGAATACCGGTGTTCCTGCCACTCAACAGGATCTATGACTGGTAGCCTATAACTGGTCAAATCGTAGCAACCTACAACGGCGTTAAGTTCTGAAAACCGTTACGATAGGACCAGTATTTGCTCTGCCCTCGGTTTTATTAGAAAACGTTATTAATGGAAGAAGCCTCGATAATTCATTATATTGTAGGCTAATCTATTAATCACAACGTAGTAAATCTAATTGGCTGTTCGACCATATGGATTTTACTAGGTTTCGTAGGTTTCTACTTAAATTTTGAGATATGGCAATATCGGTACAGATACGTCAAATCTAACATAAGCATCTGTAAAATTTCATGTTTTTGATGGTGCTATATGGTTTTGTGATAGAGATTCGAAAAATTCCGCTGAGGCAAAAAATTGAGTTAAATCGTGAAAATTTTCGTACGATGATTTCTTTATAATTTTCGAGGTGGATTGCACTATGATTGACGGTGAAGCATCATCCAGGGCCACCGTGTGTCGCTAATTTTCCGAATCCAATCATGATCGTTGTTCGCTCCAGGACGAATTTCGTGAAGGCCGTCTAAAATCGGTTGTTGTGTTAGATACTGTGCGGGAACTGATATTGTAAGATCGCCATGTGACTTATCGTGAAATTGGGGCATGCTTGGATATTTGTTGCACTTGAGTACATTTAATATTGTGTACACATTTGGCTGCCAAAATGATTTATTCGCATTGGATAACGCTTAATTTGACAATCGCTCATAAAAGACTCGTGTCGTTTGGTTTAAATAAATGTTGAAAAAAATCGATCGCGATGCTTCAAAAGACGTCTATAAGATCGTTACAGGCGGCGAATTGTGGATAAATGCATGTGAGGCCGTAACTAAACAGCAGTCGACTGACAACAAAAGTTGTTCGCCTACAAAGCACTTCAAAGCAAATGATCGCCTGTTTCTTCTGAAAACCCGGACATGTCGCCACCGTGCCCTTAGAGCAACGTAGAATGGTCAATACGGAATGGTAGACGACGTCTTTGGAGAAATAAGGAAAAGCAACCGCCGTGCACGGATCATTCTCTACCACGACAATGCTAGCTGTGATAGGTCGGCTCCAACAAGTGACTTTTTGAGCACTCAAAACTTCGAATTGATCCCTGATTTGGGACTCAATGACATTCTTTTATTTCAAGACCATTAAAAAGTAATAGTTCATAAATCGGTGTGTTCGCAACGTTTTTCTAAGGAAAGTAGGCCAAGCAATTTAAATCGGTCAGCATAGATGTCAGCTCATAGGAGGATATGCAAATTGTAGCAAATATTGTAGCAATTTGCATTGGGCAACTTCGATACGTAGAATGTGGTTTTCAAATGTAGATAACCATATCTTGCTATAATACTCGGGATCACAAATGTGATGTCAAGGGATTTTGTGACGCAAGGGTCAGGAAATTCTTTGGACCATCATTGAAAAAAGCTGAGGGCAGAGCTTGCTTTGCTAATTACAGAATTTGCAGAAATGTATAACAAATAACGCCCGAGTCATGCATTGAGGTGAAGATACTGCTTGGGTTGATATACATATAATAGGTTCGATTAGGAAGTATTATATGCTTCCGAGAGTCTGAGATGATACGACATTTCTTCATGTTGGGCTCAGTTAAGTGCTTGTGGCACCATATTGAGAACCTATTTGGATCATCTTGTAAAGGTTGAGAGTCAAAGCAGTTGGAAAATTGCCTAAGTTGTCTATAATCGGCATAGACAGATATGTGGGTGTTCTTTATAATAGGCAAAATGAAAATTAATGAACCGAAGTGACCGTCTTGCGCAACGCTCGAAGTGGTTCAGATAAACCAGGAGCATGAAAATGGACTAGGTGGTAGCATTTTTCCATGTATTTGATAATTGAAGTTCAAAAAAATTGTGATTTTTTCAAAGCCCTGCTGAGGTCTGTAGCAATAACATCCACTTCTTTTCTTTACTTTAGGGTGCGGAGTATGCTGGAAACAAACTATAGCTTTGCAATGGGTCAGTGTTGGTAATATTCTGTTTGTGTAAATTTTTTTGAATAGGGATTAAATAAGCGCTTTTCCACAGGCGAGGAAAACTCATCTGGAAAATCGAAAGTATTGAGATAATCGCTAGGGGTTGAATGATATGACTGACACATCTTTCCAGAACAAATCACCAGAACTAGGAGAAAAATCATCTTTAGGTCTATTTTTATCTTGTCTAATAGCTATGCTGGTGTTATTTCAATAGACATTAGAGATGTCTGAGCGCAATTACTCAGTTAACCGAAAGATTTCGCATCCGTATCTTCAGTTTGAACCGCAAACGATTCACTATAGAAATCAGCGAAATAATTGGAGATGGTTATTGGATCTGACGGCGACGTTTTGGAGAATTTGAGCCTAGATGGATAACTATCGGATTTTTATTCACATAATACTCGAATTAATAAAGCGAATGCATCTTTTGGGGTCAACGATGAGGATATATTTCACTCGACTGAGGCACCTGCTATAACAAAATTTAAAAATATGCCAAGGAGGGGATGACAAAAGATTTAAAGATTTGCAGTCCCTTACTTTTTTGTAATCCAGCGGAACTTTTTTTCATAAGAGATTTTCACAAGGTTTAGTGACGAGGCTCACTTTTGACTAAATGGGCTTACGAACAAAGAAAATTGCCAATTCTGGAGAGAGACAAATCCAGAAGATATTCGTAGAACTCAATTACATCCATAAAAGTGCACTTTTTGGTGTGGTCTTCACGGTGGCATCGTCAGTTCATATATTTTCAAAACTGAGGTCAGAGTCTGCGTTGTAGCGAATGGTTAGCGTTACTGACAATGATCAGTGATGATTTCTTCGAAAATATTACATTGAAGGGGATTGCACGGTTTGACGCCACACTTCTTGTTCATAATAGGGAAAGATTTTTCACTCTCACTTAATTCATATCATTATTATTGTTTAATAACACCCTTATACTTGGTTTTAACTACGAACTTTCAGTCTGAAACGATTTCCAAATATAAAAACAGTATATTTACATACATGTGCAGAATTTAAACTTGGATAGAATGAAGTTTTTAACGTGGTAGGGTTTTGAATCCGATGCATAACCTCCAGATTGGGGGTCTTTGAGTCTTTTTAGAAAATTCCTTCGCGAAATATTCTATTTCAAAGTTCACCCGCATGTGTTTTCGGCTATACGGTAATCGTTAGTTCATTACTCGAAATAGCCATTCAGTAGGCATCGTGACAATATGTGATTGTACACATCAAATCACTGGTGATTAATATTTTATTAATATTCAAAGTTCAAGTCAACTAATTCGGGACAGGATCTTGGTTTTGATGTGAAGCAGAGCTACGCATGTGAACAAAATTTAGCCAACCTTCAAAAACAAAATCAAACTTTATATTTCCGAAGATCTTTAAAACATTGAATGCGAATTTAAATGCTCAGAATAGCTTCATGATGCTAGATTCCCGATGAATTAAAACCTTCAGGTGGATAAATCATTTTTCTTCTAGTGAGCTCTAAAAAGCACATTGCTTCTAGGGATTGTCGAGGAGCACAAACATTTTTGTTAGCACCTATTTCTTCTATTCATCTCATACTAACGTTGGCGAACTGCGTATTGATAGGGATTGTAATAGAGCGTTCTTTTACGTGCCGAGAGCTTAAAAATATTCCGCGTCCAAATGGATTCTGCCTTTTATTATCCAGACTAACCAGTGGAATGTCGTTTATCAGAATAATTTTCACAACCCAATTAGAACTGACTTTTTTCTATTCGTTCAGGTGGTCGTTCACATATCCATACATATACATATGAATTAGTTTATTTGAAGGAAATATTGCAGAAAATAAATTGTTTATTTTTACCTTATGTGTTCGAATTTGTGACATAGAAGTGGTTACATGCCCTACCCACCGCCTTTCAACAATCTTTAATTGGTCTCTACTGTTTTTTTGTGGAGCTTCCGTTTTTAAATATATACGAGTATGTACATACTACCATATCCATATTAGTTGACCATTGCATGGTTATCACCTGGTAAATGGCGGCCACACACGAATGTGGGTGCCATATTGTTATTGATGGCTTCACTCTAAGAAAATGCACGTGTAACTATGATTAGCTTATAGTTCTTCCACCCTTAAGCCGTTGGACTTTTTTAAATGGTTGCCAAGGTATACCAGGGAGTAACGAAAGCCTTCATTCATGCGTTACTGTAGCCAACGCGACGCGGCGGCAGTAATTGATACGTGTTAAGAGGAAGTTAGTGATAAAAGTTGCTGACCATGTTTTCATTCATTTTGTGTGTTCAACTGGAATGATACTGATTTCGAAAATATGTACCTAACAAGCACACAGGATAAATGGCTTTTGTTCATGTGAGGCTGCAATAAAAACTCCTTAATTAGTTGATAACAAAGCAAATGTTAAATGTAAATTAGTGTTCTACATGATGGTTACTCAGTGTTCTCTATTAAATACTCAACTATGGACAACAATATACAACAAGTTAATGTACATACGTCAACATTGTTTATCTTATTTTTTTGTAACTAAAATTGTAACAACATTGACTTTAGTCATGAAAAATTTTATAAATAATAATTATGTAAATATGTAAACTTGTTCGCTAGTAATGGTTTACTGTAAGATGCGTGTAAATAATAATAATTTTTCTTTCATGTAAATATGTCCGCAATTATCATAGTTCGTAGTTTACTTTCAGCTCTGACTAGATAATTTATTCGATAGCTAGACTTCTTACAAACAAACTTTGTTCAAAAAAGCCTTGAAAAAAAAATGGCCATGGCTATCGCCAACGGATTTGTCAAGAACGAAATCAATTTTATCCTTTCCTTGGTAAACAAATTCTCTTTCAATATTGACCATAGAAAGGTAAGAGCAAAAATCAGATAAAATCTTAGCGTACTAGGTAGAAGTATTCCGCATAGTAGTCTAATTTTACATGTACATAGGTACACAATGAATAAGCTATAAATCTATTTATGAAAGAAACTTCAAAGCCCAAACACTAAGAAATAGTAGTCAAGGCTTTCAACACATTCATTACACAAAGATCAAGGGGAGTGATAGACTTTTGGAGGAAACAACCAGAAAAAAAAAAAGATTATATTTACAGATGAAAGGGGCCTTTAATGGAAAAGAAAAACACAAATTTAAGGAACTCAAAATTAAAGCCAAGCGTTCGATTAGTACTGATGCGAAAAAATGCAACGATGCGTTAATCAAACAAATCATAGGAGGTACTGGGTCTAGAAAGCCTGGTTTAAGGCAAAGATTGAAAAGAAAAGAAAATATATTCGAAACTACAAAGAGATCTGCCAAAGAACTCGATACATCCGATACATAGTGAATTTAAGAGGACAAATGAACAAGAAATACCATAAAATACCAATTACGAAAATACTCCAATATTTCCAGGCGAGGAAATCGATAAATCTATAAAAGAATAAAAGGAAAAACAAAAAATGCGCTGAAAATAGCGAAATTAGTTCTTAGAACACATTCCACATACTTATATCGCAGAAATGGACAAAATCAACAATAATACTTGTCCGTAAAAAGGAGACAGCGGCAATATTAATAACTACAGACCAATAAGTATTTGTTTATTTATTTCGGTTTACGAATTTATAATCAAGAGATTTGGAAAAATATATAAATTAGTAACTTTAAATACATTAGTTAATGTAAATAAAATAAGATAATATAATTCATTGCTTAAGAATTAACATTATTAAATTTTGAAAAATATTTATTGCCAAGGACACATCTAATTCTGAGCATATACAGCTACATATTTTACAACACAAGGAAATAGACTAATTTTGACTATATAATGTATCATGAGTACCCTCAGAAAGTAGTGGTCTGTGCATCTTAAACAAGCATATAAATTCAAACAACTAAGAAAATTCTCACTATCGATTGTTTCACGTAAAATGTCTCTTATTAATATGACGTTGTACATTTGTCCTCTCATCACAAGTGACTAAATAAAAGACATTTGGAACGATAAGAATGATTTATACATATTATGGCGTTTGCAGCTACAATACATTAGAGAGATGTTTCAAACGCTTAAATTAGGATAACATGGGGATAAACATTGATGGAGAAAAATTACATAACTTAAAATTCGCTGACAATACGTATTACACTAATAGGATCATCCCACACCCCACCAAAAACAAAGTTTGGTGATCTCTGTAAAGAATTCTTAAAAGTTGGTCCACACATTAAAAAAGCGAAAACTAAATTAATGACTAAAGCTAATGACTAAATTAATGGTCTAGGATATGTTGGTCAAGAAATGACAAGCAAATTGGAAGAAGAACCACGAACAGTTGAGAACATTGGAATCTTTAACCGGATTTTAATTCTAATAAATATAACATCGGAATCCGAAAGATACTTGTTCGATTCTGCACAATTTGTAGTCATGACACATGGTACACACAAATAGAACTTAGATACAAAAACGACCAAAAACTCCATGTACGAGTATGTATGTATGTCAAAGAGTATGGAACTGGGACTTATGTCCGTTTTTAACTGATTTATAGTTTGAAAATAAAATTGAATGTCAATTAAAAACCGTGTAAGAGTGAATAATAATAATAAAGAAATAATACAGATGAAAGACAGACTGGAAAAGAATTTCCAGGTCAGATAACAATGTATAGGTAACTGTTAAATATTTTTACGAGTATACAAAAACTTATTTAGTGCTACCTGCTATAAAACACTTAAAATAAACCCAAACGTCGTTTTTGAGACATCTCATACATTTACCATAAATTGATATATCAATCGCATATATATTTAAGCTTTAATAAAGATGGCAGCCTTGGCTCTACTATCAAGTTAGCAGGACTCTTTTATGATATAGACAATAAACCTCCCTAATGCACAGCCTTCATCCCTGTAGGCTACGCCGCAAATCTTTGTGTTTAGAAAACTTTGTATTTCAAAACGCTTTTAGTGATTCCTTTCCTGTGGTCCACTTTTAAGCTTTCAATGATGTTTAGGAATAAAAAAAAACCCCTTAAAATATTTTGTATCAAAGCTGAATAAATATTTTATTAGTATGCACTTCAGATGTTTAATGTGTCATCATTTTCTACGTCACACCGTATGGTCTTCCTTCATCTTTTAATTGCAAGCCTGTTGCCTTTGTGTGTTTTTCGGTTTTAGGATTAATCTTCCCATTGAGATGGCTAACATTTCCAGTAAGTTTTTTATAAAGCGACCGGTTCTTTGGAGTCAATTTTCCACCACTCTATCTACCGGAACGTTGACAATTTCGCTTTCGATATTGTTCCTGAGCTCATCAAACGTTATTGGCTTGTTGGCATAATCCCACGACTTAACGTAACTCCATAACCTAACGCTCCAACGGCGTTAAGTGGCATGAGTAAAATGGCCATTCGACTGGACCATTTCTCGATATTATGTAATTACCGACTTTCCCTTTCAATAGATCAATTGTTACCAGCTGTGTGACATGTGACATCTTGTTGGAACCATATATCACTGATGTCAAGTCCATCCAATTCTGGTCAAAAATAGTCTTCCAACATGGCACGATAGCGAATTACATTGAACGTAAAATAGCTGTCATTTTCATTGAAGAACAAATACGGTCCAATCACATCTTCAGCATGAAATCCACACCACGCGGTCACTTTTAGTGGATGCAGTGGAATTTCTTGAAGCACATGTGGGTTTGTTGCTGTCCAATAATGCATGTTTTGCTTATTGACAAAGCCATTAAGCCAAAAATGAGCTTCATCGGTGAAGATAATTGTTCGATGAAATTCAAGATTTTCTTCAAACTTTTGCAGAGCCCAATCGAAGAAGTTTAGGCGCTTCAAATGATTAAGAGGCTTCAGTGCTTGAGATAACTTGATCTTGTAAGGGTGTAGGCTAAGATTTTTATGAAAAATTTGCCACATTGTGGACTGAGACATTCCCAATTCCTATGAACTGCGTGAAATCGGCTGATTTGGCTCATTTTGAACTGAAGTATTTAGGCTGCGATATTTTCGGTACTTCGATCAGTGCGTTATCTCACTGTCACAGGAATATTCAATAGTTAATACGTTAACTCGAATTTATTCACTATAGCACGCATAGCCTGTCTGGTGGGGTAATTGTTACCACCGAAAATTAGAGTAAGAGCTCTTAAAGTTGCTACCACCGACTCAGAATTTCAGCATTAAGTTTTAATAATTTCCACAGGTTACTCGTTCGTGTACTTCACCATGATTAAAACGTAAACCTTGACTGACGTTTTGACACTAACGGATCATAAAAGAAGTTGAAGGGCGCATTTTTTTTTAAATACAAAATAGTTATGTCCCTATTAAAAAACGCTGTAGAAGTGTTGCCAGAAATACCCTGGCAAACTCTGGTTTTATATCAGTTAAATAAATGCCTAAAAAAAATTTGTTTTCCTTCTGCCAATCTCTTCTTTGCAAGTGCACAAAAATATTTTGTTACTCGATGAATCTAATTCATCCACCTTAAATACTTTTTCGAACACTTTCCTCAAAATTATTTCTCTGACCATTTCTGTAGTTTTAGCACATATCTTCAATGAAAACGTATGTATATGATGGTATGTTTCTTAGTACTTTAAAAACAGCTGAATTTATAACAATTTTTGAAAAGGAAGGATGATTCAAATATACGTATTAAATAATTATAGGACAATCTCCATTTTACCAGTTTTCTTGGTGGATCTATAGATCTGGCAAGTCGTCGAATAATACACTTTTACACTTCTGCAGTCAGATTTACTCGTACGATAGTTTCTATATAATAGAAAAGTTACTGCTGCTCTTTTCATTGATAACATTGTATAAAGGCCGTCGACAAAGAACTACTATTGGTAAGACTAGAAAAATGTGGTTTTAGAGGTTTTATGCTTTAATGGCTCTCTTCATACTTAAAGGACACAGAGCAAAGAGTAAAAATAGGAAAAGTATTAAGTGAATGTCTGGATATAAATATTGGTGTTCCTCAGGGTACGATGCTTGGCCCCGTTTTATTCCTTATATATGTCAAATCAATATTTTGTTTCAAGCTTAAAGGTAAAAAAACTGGGTTTGCTGACGATATAGGGTGTTCATACAATTCTGTATTAGACTTGGTGAGAGACACTATGATTTGGAAATACTGAGACAGTAGTCTGGTATGCAGAAGCTTGCCGTAAGTATTTTAATGTTTCCTGATTTCCATATTTCATAGTGTTTACTGCAAATATGAACGTATTGATTCTGAGACTTGCAGTGCGAATAGTTCTGTTACAATTTTGATGATAGCCTTTGTAAAGATGAAATGTTTCTGAAAATGTGTAAAGGTTTTTACCAAGGAAAGAACTTAAGAGATAACCTCACCCAATCACATTTTGTTTAAGAAGAAAAATTTATTAGGCAAAATCTTTTGACATTTGTTAGAAAATTACTATGTGCTTATATAATGACAGCACAGATGGAGTTGGTGTAAGATAAAAATATTTCTAAATAAAATTGTGAAATACAGACTTCAGTGAAACAATTATATAATGATTGAAAGATAAGAATATAGTGTGTAATGATTTCTAAACATTCCGCCCGCTTCAACGTCTCAATTTGAGCGTTGAAAAATAACTGCTGCTTAACTTGACGATTTTTTCTCAGTAGCATCATTGGAAACTGGTAGCAAACAAAGTTTTGATACGGGAAGCTTAAGTGTTGTTGATTGCGTCTTCACAGTGACGGCTCTTACAAGTCCGTCACCACCTAGATATGTTGAAATAACTCGCGCAAGTGGCCATTTGTTTGGAGGATAACATTCGTCAACCACAAGTACTAAGGCTCCTTCTTTGATATTTTCTGATGACTTATGCCAGTTACCAATATCTTGCAAGCGTTGAAGGTACTCGTGAGACCATCTCTGCCAGAATCTTTCTAACATTTGGCGAAGTTGCTGATAACGCGAAAGTCTTGATGTGGGTAACTGGATTAAAGATGGTTCCCGAACTGTTGTTAAAGCATCTGCAACAATGAAGTGGCCTGGGGTGAGAGCTTCCAGATCACTTGGGTCATCCGAGAGAGGGCAAATGGGACGAGAGTTCAGAACAGATTCCACTTGTATTAGGAACGTGGAAAATTCATCGTATGTGAGAACAGCATCTCCTATCACTCTGTTGATGTGGTTGACTTAACAGCTGCCTCCCACAGGTAAACTCCAAAGTGAGGAGCTGCGGGAGGGTTGAATGACCACTTCGTGCCATCATTGGCTAGTAGATCTGCTAAAGATTTCATGTTATTAGGGGCCGAATTGAACAACTTACGCAGCTCTGCATCAGCGCCAACAAAATTGGTCCCACAATCACTTTTTAAAATAGAACAAATTCCCCGTCGACCAGTGAATCGCCTGAAGGTCGCAAGAAATCCGTCTGTAGAGTAATCCGTGATAAGTTCGAGATGATTTGCAGATGTAGAGAACCACTAGATATCCCTTATACCTTTTAGGGACATTTCCATCAGATTTCGCTTTTTGTTTGAGGGTTTTCGAGAACGGTATTAGCCGCCTACACCAGGCAGTTATGCGTAATAGTCGTATCAGCGATGAGTACTTGCTTATGAGATCCCAGGAAGTATTGGATTTTTGCCTCGTAGTGTAAGCTACTACTGGCCGACGTTTCTCCAGATCAGTGCTTGTATCCAAGTTAAGGCACAGAGATGGCCAAAGACTTGAGTCGAGTTGCAGCCAACTGGGCCCGAACTACCAAAGTGATTTCTCAGATAGCTAACCTGGTGACAAACCCCTCGACGCATGATCAGCTGGGTTATTCTCTCCTGGTATATGATGTCAATACGCCTCAGGAAGAATTTCTTGTATTTGAGAGACACGGTTGCGTACAAAATCTTTCCACCTAGTTGGTTGGCCTTTAATCCAAAACAAGGCGGTACTGGAATCAGTCCAGAGATGAATAGCTGATACCTCAAGATTCAAGACTTTTCGAATATAATTCACGTGGCGTGTAAGAAGCAAAGCTGCTGAAAGTTCCAAACGTGGCGGTGTAACACGAACATTTCTAGGTGGATTAGTTGATTTGTTGGTTTTTTGGATAGTAGCCACTTTGGTCTTCCAGGTTAAAATAGTGATTTGAATGTTGTCTATACCTCTAGCAACACGAAGATAGATGACTGCACCTAGAGCCGAATGAGAGGCGTCCGCAAAGCCATGAATCTCAACAGATAAATATGATGAAGTTAATCCAAGCCATCTTGGTACGCTGATTAAATGAAGATCTTGAAGCTCATGAATGTAGGTTTTCCAGCACAGCTCAAGGTTTAGAGGAATAGCTTCATCCCAGCTCAAATTAGCTTCCCAAAGCTCCTGCATGAATATTTTTCCTCGAACAACCACTGGCGATAGCCATCCCAACGGATCGAACAGCTTCGCAATACGAGACAAAACATTTCTCTTCGTGCAGACATCGGGTTCACTGAATTGCTCAGAAGTGAATATGAATCGATCTTCAGCAGGTTGCCAGTTGAGTCCCCAAGTACGATGTATGGGACCACCTTTGATAGAATGCGTTTGGGATGAAGAACAGGACGCACGTTCTTGAATAGGCACATCTTCTAAGAGACTTTCGTGGCTGGCTGCCCATTTTTGAGGTGGAAAACCACCCGCCTTGAAAAGATTTATTATTTGACTAATTTTGTGCTTACCCTTCAAGATGGATGAAGCTCCACTGCAGACATCATCGACGTAAGTGTTCTGCTCGATAACTTCCTTGGCCTCTGGATATAGACGACCTTCGTCTGCTGCAAGTTGTCGAAGAACTCTGTTTGCGAGATACGGAGCTGAGCTGGTTCCGTACGTTACCGTTGTTAAGACGAATTCCACCAGATTTGAGTTTTCAAGCCACAAAATTCTCTGAAAGTCCCAATCATCGGGATGAACCCGAATTTGCCTAAACATTTTCGTGACGTCAGGTGAGAAAGCAAATTGATTCATCCGCCATCGTGTTATAACGTCTGGAAGATCCACATGAAGCTTTGGGCCTTCGTGAAGGAATTCGTTAAGTGACAACCCTTGTTGGGTCTTAAAGAATCCGTTAAAAACAACTCGGAGTATTGTTGTGGAGCTCATCTCACGCACAACTCCATGATGTGGTAAATAAAATACCTGATCAGCTACTTTAGGATGTTCAGATGTTCGGCGCATGTGCCCTAAATCCTCGTACTCTCTGATGAGCTTAGAGTAATCTTCATAAAACGTTGAATTTGGTATGAAACGTTTTTGCATCCTATGAATCATGTTTACCGCTGCAGTGTGAGAGTCTCCGAAACTTACTGGACGTGACTTAAAAGGAAGCCTCACGATATATCCTCCTTCCGAGTCTCGAGAGTGAGTGGTGTTAAAAATCTCCTCGCATTGTTCCTATTCTAAAGTTAGTTGTTTACTAGGCGAACTGAAGACTTCTTGTTGAATCCAAAATCGTTTTATTAGGTCGTTGAGTTCGTGGTCAATATGGCAATGGAAAACCTCCGCTTCCACCAATGCTGTATAGCACATACAGCATTGGTGGAACAACTCTGATTGTACTGAGCCAGAGAGTATCCAGCCCAAACTAGTTAGTTGAGCAATTGGCGCTTCCGATGGACCTTCCGAGGCCCATTTTGGATGATTTGACTATAGACTTCAACTCCGAGTATAAGATCAATTCGACCGGGCTGATGATATTCAGGATCCGCGAGTTGCAGACCCTTAAGATGAGGCCAGTTGTTGCTGGCAACCATTGTTGGAGGAAGATAGCTAGTTAGTTTCGACAAGATAAATGCGTCAAAACAGTTTTGTATTCATTCACACATGATTGAATATCCAGGGTAACTTTTCCATTTGCTCTGCGTGAAGATAATGTGTCTGGTTCTATACCACGTCAAGAAAAGGTCTAACCACGTGACGTGCTCCATTGCACGATTTGATTTTAACTAAAGCTGTAGCTATTAGTATTCCACTTCTTGGAGATTTATAGATGTAAGTGGCGTTTACCGATGCAGTAGATAAAGATGGTCCAACCGATACTGATTCTATTGTAGAGCTGTTCTGTGCCAAGATGGTTGATTGAAAGCATTCCCACCTGGGTGAATAGAAGTGTGATGACGACCAAAACAGATGTTACACCTCTTCTTTGAATAGCATCTGCTGATTGAGTGCGGTCCAAAACAATTAAAGCACAGTCTTTTTTGTGTGACAAACTGATGACGCTCTTCAGAACTTTTCGAAAGATAACTTGGGCAAGTTGAGATAAAATGATTCCCGTTCTTTGCAACGATTGGGAAGAGTTCCGTACAGCAACATGATGAGATCTGGCTTTAGATAACTGATTCTTGACTATTGATGATGGTTTTCTGATATCTTTCTGTTTCGGATTCACCCGTTCGAAGGCCTGAAGTAAACGAATGCGTGTTTGAAGGAATTCTTTAAATTCTTTCCAAGTAGAAGTTTCTGCTTTGGAACCTAGATGTTTTCCCCATTCTTTTATAGACGCAGAATTCAATTTACGAGAAACTAAAAATACTAAAATCTCATCTCACTGATCGACTTTGCTACCAAGGCCTTATAAAGTACCTACTGCTTGATTAATTGTGTTGAGCAAAGAATCAAGATGTTCTGTTGATTGTTGGGTGACGGATTCTGCAGAAAAGAGTAAATCCAATGCTGAGTCAGAAGCCGCTTGTTGTCATAATGCTCCAGAAGATCATCCCATGCTACCTTAAAGTTGTCTGTTATCTATTATGCTTTTAGATATTGTAATTTCTCGACGCACGTCAGGGAAGTATGACCTCCGATTTGCGATGTAAAAGCGTCTTTGAATGGAGCCCAATCCGAAAACTCTCAACTAAAGATTAGAAGATCCATTACCGGCAAGCGAACATGTGTAGTTGACGAAGATAATTCTCGAACAATAGAGTAATCGGACAATGCTGTGCCATCCATGGAAGATTTTGGTGTGATTTGTTCTAGCAAAATCGTCATCTGCTCCATAGCAACGAGATAATTTTCTTCACATTCCATGAAGGCTTTTCCCTTGAAATATGGATCCTCGTCGTACTGTGCTTTCTGTTCACTCTTGACTGATGATCGTAGTATTCCACATGAATTATGGTTATATATTCTTATAGTCATTCCAATTATTAAAAAGAGTTTTAATGAGGGATTCTATTCGATGACTGGTGATATTTGAGCTGGATTTAAGTCTAGCAAACGAGTTCGAGATTAACTCAGAAAGCTCGCCTTGCTACTCTAGTAAATGTTGAATTTGATTAGCCTTAGACATCATAGATTTATATTCCAATATATTCGGCAAGCAAAGGACCAGAAATTTAGAGATGAAATGTTTCTGAAAATGTGTAAAGGTTTTTACCAAGGAAAGAACTTAGGAGATAACCTCACACGATCACGTTTTGATTAAGAAGAAAAATTTACATTTGTTAGAAAATGACTATGTGCTTATATAATGACAGCACAGATGGAGTTGGTGTAAGATAAAAATAGTTCTAAATAAAATTGTGAAATACAGACTTCAGTGAAACAATTATATAATGATTGAAAGATAAAGATATAGTGTGTAATAATTTCTAAACACCTTAATTGTTCTTATACATGATTTTCCCATTGAAAATGTAAAAGTTTTTAGTACTTGGGTCTTAACATAGAGAGTAAATTGAACTGGATCGTAGATATCTCCCATTATAAGGGTATCTTCAAAAGCAACATTTATTATGTGCCATATAAACCCATTCTGTCTTCGGAAGCTACTTGAAACAGTTTATTATGGTTCATTATGGTATAATAAAATCTGCAATATAGAATTGTGTTTTGGTAGGTACTTTTATTATTAATTGCAGCTCTTAATAACTTCTTCAAACAAAATCGTCGCGAGCATAGTTTCTGTCTTTTTCTTGGATCGAAGATACTTCTTCTAAACCATCTACACTTTTTAAAAGGAATTTTTTAAACCAAGATTCAATTGCGAATAATCCTCTCAGCAATGAACAATTAGTGGATCACATCCCGGCCTGCTGCGATCGTGGCTTTTTGAGTTTGTACACATCCGTAGCATACATATTATTTAATCGGTTATCATTAGAAGTTCGTAGTACATATAAGCATATGCATGTTCCCTTTTCAACAAGAAAATCAAAGCGTGGCTGCTTAACTTTGATCTTATTGTTGCACTTAATTTAATTAAAATAGTTATTTAATTTTCCAATGTTGTTTTTCACTGTACACATTGTTAATATTCACAAAATCACAACCCATAAGTAAATTAGCTTTTTCTTAATTTTGGTCTTGCACGATACACCCGCCACTAGTTCTCGTAACTAAAGGATGTATCTAATATATTTCTCATTTTAAGAATAATGCTAAATTTAGTTTACAAATTAGTTTACAATTGCTAAATATGAAGGATAATTGAATTACCTTTTTTTATGAAAATACTAATATATATTTTGAATTATGTGAATAAAATAAATTAAAAAAAAGTAATAGTTTATATCACGCTCACAAAGATCTTCTATCTTACGATATATGGTCTTTTGATTTATTTAATTAGTTTTTGTGGAAAACTTTGCATATTTACACTGTTGGTCAACATTCATTTTTTTGCATGTTTTATTACAATTATAATTCAAATGGTTGTTTATATATTTTTTGGCAACTCAAACCGTAAAACACTGAAAAAGTTCACTAATTACCACTCACGTATACTGACAGCATTCAGAAACGATCCTACAAATATGTCAAGACTAAGGGGACTCTGACCGGTAATGACAGAAGAAAACATGCACTAACATGAAAATGTACAGATCAATCAATAATGTTTATATGAAATAAAACGTTTTATGTTTTATATGTTTTTTATATATTTTTTTTTCATTCTGAAACATTTAGAGCATATATACGTTTAAATAAGAAATGGTAAAAGTGTGTAATTGCCATTAAATATTAAAAATGTATTACAATAAAATACTATAAGGTTTACAATTTACCTATAAAACATTTTATGTGTTTTATTTCAAAACATTTAAATTTGTTAAACATAAGAGTGTTTTAATATAAAATACCAACGTGTTTCAATGTAAAACACTCAGTAAACACTGTAATCTCATTTGAATACAATATAACTAAAGTGGAATATACCAAGAAATCGTACGTACCACTTGTATGAAATGTACATATGTTATGTATCAATTTTTACCACAACATTGGTCATTAAATAATTATTAAATTGTATTACATTTGGTTGATGATTCAACACTAGTTTATGCCTCCTTACATCAAAAAGTTTGTCAAATTCCAAAATTTGCCGACCTGATTCCACTGATCTTAAATAAAAGCCAAACTTTGAAGTCATTCGAATTTATATGAGATTCTTCACGTCTTGAATAAGCAACTCGTTAAAAATGGGAAAACAAAGTGCTGCGTTCAACGTACTAATGAACGATACACTGAAACCAGAAGTTTTGAGGACAAATCACTGTCAAAACTGCCTAGAGCTATAACTAAACACGAGGATCAACTAATACTCGTAATCACAACAAGCAGACATAGTACACGATAAACAACATTCGACATATAGTAAATCAAACACGGAATAAACCGCTGTTCTTGACAACGGTCAAATAAATATTGAGACATGCTGAAATGTTGTATTTAGGTGAATTGCTGTTTGAAAATTCCTGCTGCGACCACAAAACAAGAACAAAAGGTTAGAATGAGCCAGAAAGTATAAAGACTGGATGGAAGAACATTTCAACAGAACTTTATGGAGAAAGGAATCCAAGTTCGAGGTATTTGGTATAAAATGGAGAGCTTTCGCTTGACAAAGCGCTGAATAGAAAATGTGTGGTTCCTACCGTCAGGCATGGAGGTGTTTCTGTTATGGCCTGGGGATGTTTCTCTTCAAGTGAAGTGGAAGATCTGGCTCGAGCGATTGGAAAAGTGATTAAAGTGGCATACAAAGCAGGACTATGACCCTAAACACACATCAAGACTTTATCAAGACTGAAACAGATGCAATAGGGGGACGTTTTACAAACCACCAGACTTAAACCTTGTAGAGCTGTTGTGAGAGGAGCTGGATAGTAGGACCCGAGACCATTAGAATCTGCGTTGTGGAATATACTAATGAATTGCTGGAGCAATATACCACAGGCAACAGTTCAAAAACTGGTAGCTAGAATGTCAAGAATTGTAAAAAAAAGTAATCGAATATAAAGGTGGGTTTTTTTTCTTCTGTTTTAATAAATGCTTTTATGTTTTGCTTTACAAAATGAAGACATTTTTCCTATTTTGGTTTCATGTATGGCATGTTCCCGTTCATTATACATGATTATTGTTCTACTAAAAAGTTTTTTTCGACGTTAGATTTTGTTTTTCCTTCGAACCACTGACGGCGAAAGAAATTTCTTTTTCAATTGATCTACTTCTCCTATAGTTTGATTGATTTGCTGCTGATAGTGGCTTTCAATTTTCTATACAAGAATCAGTAAATATTGTATAATGTTATCATGCCAAATGTATGTAATGTTCTCTTCTTCGGTTATTTGTTAGTCAGCATCGGGCTACAGTTGCTATAATTTGTGGATATTCAACAAAGCTTTCTCTGTATGTCAAAACGCTACTAAGCCTAATGCCTAACTCAGAATGCCTATCATTCAAAGTAGTAGTTGCTCCTTCATGTCGTTTAATTCAATTCATTCGATCATACAACACATTCCGCAGAGGTTTGAACCTGTATCGGATCAGCAGCAAGGTATTTTCACAGTTCAGTTTTAAAGCATTTTATTTTCTTAATCATTAACTCTTACATACTAGCTAGCTAGCTTAAAATTACTTAACAATCTTATACTAACTTACTGGCCCCACACAGGCACTCTAAGCTACTCTAAATTCTTATAACTATGTCTTTCGACTTTATTTACATTTGCTTTACTAATATTTATTTTCTGTATTTAAGGCTAAGAAAAATGTATTTTCACTTTTTGCGAAAAATGCGTTGGTGAAAGTTACTGAAAGTAATGTGTAGACTAATTCCAAAAAGAATAAAGAGAGCCAGCTTAAAGGTGACTTATCTTCCAGAACATGTAATTCAGGTGTCTGGTTTATGCGAGTATTCTCTATTTTACTGGTAAGAAAATGATTTTAATTTGAGTTTGGATACATCATCAGGGGTATCACGATTCGGACTTTGCTGCAATCGTATTAGATCTACTGCAATTTTTCAATAAAAAGAATCTACTGCGCTACTGCTTTCTATTTACATACTTTTAGATTTGGTTTTGACTTAATTAAAATATGTGCAATTTTGAGAAAATATATTTAGCTCTTAATTAACTTAAATACGTTGAAATATTATTTTTTTTATGATGAAATATTCTAAATTTGTTCTTGTTACCCTTTCATATCTTTTAAAAAATACATTAATTCAAAATTTTTAACATGATTGCGTATTCCTTAAATTTACACCATCTAACATACTGCGAAAAATATGAATCTACTGCGCGTTTTTAATGAATCTACTGCGAAATTCAACTACTGAATTCTGAACCCTGCTTCCTATTACTATCTATCTTCTCTAGTATCTTTATCTGTCAACTCAGCTCTAGCATTTTCAAGATGTAGTGTGGAAATATTCGTACTCCGAAGGGGCTCTAAAAATCAAACGCAGAAAACGCAAATTGAGTACTCGTGCGTCATATATGTATGTAGGCGTACTATATCATATCCGATACACTTGTTTTTTAAGGGATAATATATCACCACATGCCTCTAATTTTATTCCTTATCTACACTTCCATGCAAATCAATTTATATTTGTTTTTTTTTTTTTTAAATAGGGGTATTTCCCTTTTGAAGCCCCTGCAGTCAAATTGTAAGTTAAACAAAAATTAAGCTCACTGTGTAACTAATGTATAATAATAACGATGTATATTTGGCAGATAATTCAGTGGTAGATAGAAAATTCATGTGATACCCTGATTGTCATTTTTTAACCAAAGTTTATTAGTATATATTAGTAGTTGTTTTAAATGGTTTAAGAAAGAAAAACACAATAATACGTTACTTGATATAATTAGAGCGGATAACTTTCTAAATTATGGGGCAAAATTCCAGATCCCAACCCTGTTGGTTTTATGAGAATCATGTAGTAGGGAAATACCTTCTGTTCTCGCATTAGCGTGCAATAGGATGGCACCATGCTATGGTTACCTACGAAAACTATCACTATCCAAGCAGTTCGCTCCGAAATATATTAAAATGCAATTAGCTTCTTCCCTTATAATGCCGTTTTTACATGTGTTACAAATTTGGTTGCGAAATTTCAGCAGCCATAGTGCCGAGACCATAAGAAGGTTTATTTTAACATTAAACAGAATAATCCATTACGTGTATAATCTTAGACGTTTTGATCATATTTCTGGTTACATCTTCTTTGGGTGCTTAAAATTTTTAACAAAATTTTGGTCTACAAAAGAGCCAACATACGAGTACATACTACTCGTATATCTTTACCACAAAATCACATTCAATTTCTCACCAAGATCATATGCAATTCTAATGTGCCAACACTGGACGCCAATTTTTCGTTTTAGCTGCCGGACAGTGGAACAGCCTACCAATCGACATAACATGACATGGTGACACTTATCTTTTTGACGGAGTATTATTCATACATTTAAGTGAATATTCCTAATGGTTTACAAATTCAGATAATAAAAAAAAATGTAATTATTTGTTTACTTATTTATTTATTTTCTTTCTATCATTGTAATACAAAATATCAAATTAGTGTTTAACTTTAAGCTAATTATATTAAGATAAATTTTACTAAAAAGAGCTTAAGTCTATTATAAAAGGTCTTCACTGTCAAATAAATTGAATTGGACTGAATTGAACCCTGTCTTGTCTAATCGTTGGCTTATTGGTAAGGCAGTTTCGAACTGTTTCATTATATTTATAATGTAACTCGTGCCACAACGATCACTTCACAATTGATAGTAAATCAAGTAGTTTCACTACAGGTTACCAATTAAAGTCAGAAAGCAGTTGGAACCTGCGATTGGTGTAATCTCTGACCGGCGTCAACCTGTCGATGCTCAGTGCTGTTGGTCTGACTATACATTAATTATGCTTCTTATACCTCAATGTGGTAGCCGTGGGATACTGGTCTTGTCCAACCAGACTAAACTTTCTAAATTTATAAGCACGACTGAAGAAGAACCTATTACCATAGTAATATCCTGTGGGGCATCTAAGAGAAAAGATGTGCAGTGAATGAACTCCTTCCATTTCAGCGTGGGAGATGCACTATGCAAGGTGAGCTACAAGAACGTATTTGGAACTGAGATTAAAGAATTCTTAGCACCAGGGCCTACTGCAGGTTCCATATACCTAAAATGGTTTACTGATACCAGAGTTATTTACAGATACAAAACGTATCGGAGCCTTCGAAGAGTGTGAATGGACGGTTTCCTTCATGCCAGACACCCCAACAGCTTGCTAATAAAAAAATAACATCTTAGATTGTAGGAAGTGACACGCTATTTTAGAGTTCACGTCTCGCTCTATCTGAACGCCGATTAACAGGAGAAGCTTTGGAATAACATGAAAATATTCGAAATTTTGTACTGAGCAATTAGGATTCTTTTAATTCCTGTGCCCCAAAAGGTGGGAGTCCTCTTATTGGGTTTCCATTTTTTCTTTCTTTTGACAGTCTTTATGCGTGTGGCGGCGTGCTAAAGTTGCTAATAGACTCTTAAGTAACAGCCCAATATAGCCAAACGGATGTGTACGTGAGTCTGTTGTTAATTTGTGGGAAGAAAAATCTGGAAAACACGTTTAAGCATAAATAGAGTAAACTGAATGTAAAACGCTACTACCCAGTAGGGAATTTATAATAATCATGGCATTACATCATGCATTCTTTTAACATTACGATATCACAGGGAGCAAGTGCTTGACATCGCATTTCCTTTTCAAATGAATAAATAAAAACTTAGTCAAGTATTTCAAATATTTACGTTTGTACAATACATAAATTTCACATTCTGGTTGTAACCTTTTTTTTAACCAAAATCGAATTTTTGTGATGCTTGTTTTTGACTATCTTAACTGTTTACTTCAAATCTACTTTATAATCGCTCTTAGAATAGCCAGTTTTTTTAAAGATCTTCTGTAATTAAAAAAAGGAAGGACAAAATAATGCTTCCAAACATTCCAACGCTCCACTTGCTTTCACGACCCTTTTTTAAAATAATTATTTGTTGAATATACTCGTACGAGTGTCAGTGCACTTTTTTAAAATTTTACTGCGCACTTTTTATTTTCTTTGAACGTCTTTGTCTTTATCCACCAAAAATTAAACTTGAAATGAAAATTGGCGAGTTTGCATATTTCCTCTACGCCTATTTTTCGTTTGTTAAGGAATTCCATTCGAAAATTAAGAAGCGGAGTGGAAATGCCATGGATGGACAAATTATTCAAAAGTATGGTTGGAATTTATTATTTTATAATAGATGCCATTACCAACTTGCTGTCTTGGCAATGCCTAAACACAAGCCTGAAAAAGGTCATTCCCTGAGAAGCGAAGTTGTAATAGCATTGGTTTTCATGTTTTGAATGTGGTTGGAATTTTAAAATAAGAGCCGTTACCAACTCGCGTTTTGGGAAGGTATTACTTGACTTGTCTTAAACATACACTGCTAAGAATACAACGCACATTTTTAAAATGAGTATCCCTCTCTAAATTTTAGTGTATGACATTGACGTTGTTTCCAATTCACACGTATTTACAGATAAATGAAAATGAAGCAATATTTTTTTCTGTCGGAATAGAACACTCAGAGAAAACACTAATCAATAGTATAATATATTACTTACTTAAAGCAATAGGTCAATATATGTTTTTAGGGCTATCAGCAAACTAACTAATTATAGATTTTTTCTTTTCCTGTGTCAGACTTTTCAATAGGGATGAAGTGCCAAATTAGCTGTAAAGCTTCACTTTTTTTCAGTACTATTTTCCATTTCATTGTACAATAGACAGATTGAGGTCACAACAACGATAGCAAATTATTGAATTTTAATTCCAAAATCAAAGTTCTTATAGAGCACTTCGAGAAATTTAGTATAATCGGCCAACTAAACGTGCGATTTAACGAATTATTGAAAGATTTCACAGCCAAGTTATACTATTGAATACTCACACACCAGCAAGATCGAGAACAGTGCGTCCGGAAGAAAATACCGCAGCAGTGGAGGCTTGTATTGAAGTATTGAATTTATCGTCGTTCGCAGCAGCTTGTCCTTTGTCAACTATCTGGAAAATTCTGCGGAAAAATCTTGGTCTTAAGGCTTATAGGATTCAGTTGGTGCAAGAGATAAAGCCGCGTTACCATTTATTGCGTTGGGAGTTCAGTGATTGGACTTCAAATCAAGTTGACCAAGCTTTTTACCGTGAAATTTTTTTCAGTTACCAATTAAAGTCAGGCAAGTCAGATGAGGTTCATTTCTGGTAAGCGGATAAGTAAACAAGCTTAATTACCATATTTGGAGTGAGGACAATCCTCAAGAAGTTCACCAAATGCCATTGTATCCAGACAGAAAAATGTACCGTACGGCTTGTATGTCGGTGGCTTCATCGGTTATTATTTCATCAAAAATGAGGCTGGAGCACAAGCATTTGCTCGAAAGGTTGTCTAAAATTGGACTTCTAGAATACGCTTTCTACAAGGCAACCGTGGTAGACATATATACCAAAGCTATCTTCAAATATTAAAAGGAAATCATCTCTCGAGTGAATTTGATAAATCGTATTCAGTATAATTTTTGCGTTTTTTCTTTTCAAGAAGTTTAGACCACTTGGTTCGAGAAAATATTGTGTAAAATTTGCCTTTTTATAAAAAAATGTAACTAGTTTATGCCTCCTTACATCAAAAAGTTTGTCAAATTCCAAAATTTGCCGACCTGATTCCACTGATCTTAAATAAAAGCCAAACTTTGAAGTCATTCGAATTTATATGAGATTCTTCACGTCTTGAATAAGCAACTCGTTAAAAATGGGAAAACAAAGTGCTGCGTTCAACGTACTAATGAACGATACACTGAAACCAGAAGTTTTGAGGACAAATCACTGTCAAAACTGCCTAGAGCTATAACTAAACACGAGGATCAACTAATACTCGTAATCACAACAAGCAGACATAGTACACGATAAACAACATTCGACATATAGTAAATCAAACACGGAATAAACCGCTGTTCTTGACAACGGTCAAATAAATATTGAGACATGCTGAAATGTTGTATTTAGGTGAATTGCTGTTTGAAAATTCCTGCTGCGACCACAAAACAAGAACAAAAGGTTAGAATGAGCCAGAAAGTATAAAGACTGGATGGAAGAACATTTCAACAGAACTTTATGGAGAAAGGAATCCAAGTTCGAGGTATTTGGTATAAAATGGAGAGCTTTCGCTTGACAAAGCGCTGAATAGAAAATGTGTGGTTCCTACCGTCAGGCATGGAGGTGTTTCTGTTATGGCCTGGGGATGTTTCTCTTCAAGTGAAGTGGAAGATCTGGCTCGAGCGATTGGAAAAGTGATTAAAGTGGCATACAAAGCAGGACTATGACCCTAAACACACATCAAGACTTTATCAAGACTGAAACAGATGCAATAGGGGGACGTTTTACAAACCACCAGACTTAAACCTTGTAGAGCTGTTGTGAGAGGAGCTGGATAGTAGGACCCGAGACCATTAGAATCTGCGTTGTGGAATATACTAATGAATTGCTGGAGCAATATACCACAGGCAACAGTTCAAAAACTGGTAGCTAGAATGTCAAGAATTGTAAAAAAAAGTAATCGAATATAAAGGTGGGTTTTTTTTCTTCTGTTTTAATAAATGCTTTTATGTTTTGCTTTACAAAATGAAGACATTTTTCCTATTTTGGTTTCATGTATGGCATGTTCCCGTTCATTATACATGATTATTGTTCTACTAAAAAGTTTTTTTCGACGTTAGATTTTGTTTTTCCTTCGAACCACTGACGGCGAAAGAAATTTCTTTTTCAATTGATCTACTTCTCCTATAGTTTGATTGATTTGCTGCTGATAGTGGCTTTCAATTTTCTATACAAGAATCAGTAAATATTGTATAATGTTATCATGCCAAATGTATGTAATGTTCTCTTCTTCGGTTATTTGTTAGTCAGCATCGGGCTACAGTTGCTATAATTTGTGGATATTCAACAAAGCTTTCTCTGTATGTCAAAACGCTACTAAGCCTAATGCCTAACTCAGAATGCCTATCATTCAAAGTAGTAGTTGCTCCTTCATGTCGTTTAATTCAATTCATTCGATCATACAACACATTCCGCAGAGGTTTGAACCTGTATCGGATCAGCAGCAAGGTATTTTCACAGTTCAGTTTTAAAGCATTTTATTTTCTTAATCATTAACTCTTACATACTAGCTAGCTAGCTTAAAATTACTTAACAATCTTATACTAACTTACTGGCCCCACACAGGCACTCTAAGCTACTCTAAATTCTTATAACTATGTCTTTCGACTTTATTTACATTTGCTTTACTAATATTTATTTTCTGTATTTAAGGCTAAGAAAAATGTATTTTCACTTTTTGCGAAAAATGCGTTGGTGAAAGTTACTGAAAGTAATGTGTAGACTAATTCCAAAAAGAATAAAGAGAGCCAGCTTAAAGGTGACTTATCTTCCAGAACATGTAATTCAGGTGTCTGGTTTATGCGAGTATTCTCTATTTTACTGGTAAGAAAATGATTTTAATTTGAGTTTGGATACATCATCAGGGGTATCACGATTCGGACTTTGCTGCAATCGTATTAGATCTACTGCAATTTTTCAATAAAAAGAATCTACTGCGCTACTGCTTTCTATTTACATACTTTTAGATTTGGTTTTGACTTAATTAAAATATGTGCAATTTTGAGAAAATATATTTAGCTCTTAATTAACTTAAATACGTTGAAATATTATTTTTTTTATGATGAAATATTCTAAATTTGTTCTTGTTACCCTTTCATATCTTTTAAAAAATACATTAATTCAAAATTTTTAACATGATTGCGTATTCCTTAAATTTACACCATCTAACATACTGCGAAAAATATGAATCTACTGCGCGTTTTTAATGAATCTACTGCGAAATTCAACTACTGAATTCTGAACCCTGCTTCCTATTACTATCTATCTTCTCTAGTATCTTTATCTGTCAACTCAGCTCTAGCATTTTCAAGATGTAGTGTGGAAATATTCGTACTCCGAAGGGGCTCTAAAAATCAAACGCAGAAAACGCAAATTGAGTACTCGTGCGTCATATATGTATGTAGGCGTACTATATCATATCCGATACACTTGTTTTTTAAGGGATAATATATCACCACATGCCTCTAATTTTATTCCTTATCTACACTTCCATGCAAATCAATTTATATTTGTTTTTTTTTTTTTTAAATAGGGGTATTTCCCTTTTGAAGCCCCTGCAGTCAAATTGTAAGTTAAACAAAAATTAAGCTCACTGTGTAACTAATGTATAATAATAACGATGTATATTTGGCAGATAATTCAGTGGTAGATAGAAAATTCATGTGATACCCTGATTGTCATTTTTTAACCAAAGTTTATTAGTATATATTAGTAGTTGTTTTAAATGGTTTAAGAAAGAAAAACACAATAATACGTTACTTGATATAATTAGAGCGGATAACTTTCTAAATTATGGGGCAAAATTCCAGATCCCAACCCTGTTGGTTTTATGAGAATCATGTAGTAGGGAAATACCTTCTGTTCTCGCATTAGCGTGCAATAGGATGGCACCATGCTATGGTTACCTACGAAAACTATCACTATCCAAGCAGTTCGCTCCGAAATATATTAAAATGCAATTAGCTTCTTCCCTTATAATGCCGTTTTTACATGTGTTACAAATTTGGTTGCGAAATTTCAGCAGCCATAGTGCCGAGACCATAAGAAGGTTTATTTTAACATTAAACAGAATAATCCATTACGTGTATAATCTTAGACGTTTTGATCATATTTCTGGTTACATCTTCTTTGGGTGCTTAAAATTTTTAACAAAATTTTGGTCTACAAAAGAGCCAACATACGAGTACATACTACTCGTATATCTTTACCACAAAATCACATTCAATTTCTCACCAAGATCATATGCAATTCTAATGTGCCAACACTGGACGCCAATTTTTCGTTTTAGCTGCCGGACAGTGGAACAGCCTACCAATCGACATAACATGACATGGTGACACTTATCTTTTTGACGGAGTATTATTCATACATTTAAGTGAATATTCCTAATGGTTTACAAATTCAGATAATAAAAAAAAATGTAATTATTTGTTTACTTATTTATTTATTTTCTTTCTATCATTGTAATACAAAATATCAAATTAGTGTTTAACTTTAAGCTAATTATATTAAGATAAATTTTACTAAAAAGAGCTTAAGTCTATTATAAAAGGTCTTCACTGTCAAATAAATTGAATTGGACTGAATTGAACCCTGTCTTGTCTAATCGTTGGCTTATTGGTAAGGCAGTTTCGAACTGTTTCATTATATTTATAATGTAACTCGTGCCACAACGATCACTTCACAATTGATAGTAAATCAAATAGTTTCACTACAGGTTACCAATTAAAGTCAGAAAGCAGTTGGAACCTGCGATTGGTGTAATCTCTGACCGGCGTCAACCTGTCGATGCTCAGTGCTGTTGCTCTGGCTATACATTATTTATGCTTCTTATACCTCAATGTGGTAGCCGTGGGATACTGGTCTTGTCCAACCAGACTAAACTTTCTAAATTTATAAGCACGACTGAAGAAGAACCTAGTACCATAGTAATATCCTGTGGGGCATCTAAGAGAAAAGATGTGCAGTGAATGAACTCCTTCCATTTCAGCGTGGGAGATGCACTATGCAAGGTGAGCTACAAGAACGTATTTGGAACTGAGATTAAAGAATTCTTAGCACCAGTGCCTACTGCAGGTTCCATATACCTAAAATGGTTTACTGATACCAGAGTTATTTACAGATACAAAACGTATCGGAGCCTTCGAAGAGTGTGAATGGACGGTTTCCTTCATGCCAGACACCCCAACAGCTTGCTAATAAAAAAATAACATCTTAGATTGTAGGAAGTGACACGCTATTTTAGAGTTCACGTCTCGCTCTATCTGAACGCCGATTAACAGGAGAAGCTTTGGAATAACATGAAAATATTCGAAATTTTGTACTGAGCAATTAGGATTCTTTTAATTCCTGTGCCCCAAAAAGTGGGAGTCCTCTTATTGGGTTTCCATTTTTTCTTTCTTTTGACAGTCTTTATGCGTATGGCGGCGTGCTAAAGTTGCTAATAGACTCTTAAGTAACAGCCCAATATAGCCAAACGGATGTGTACGTGAGTCTGTTGTTAATTTGTGGGAAGAAAAATCTGGAAAACACGTTTAAGCATAAATAGAGTAAACTGAATGTAAAACGCTACTACCCAGTAGGGAATTCATAATAATCATGGCATTACATCATGCATTCTTTTAACATTACGATATCACAGGGAGCAAGCGCTTGACATCGCATTTCCTTTTCAAATAAATAAATAAAAACTTAGTCAAGTATTTCAAATATTTACGTTTGTACAATACATAAATTTCACATTTTGGTTGTAACCTTTTTTTTAACCAAAATCGAATTTTTGTGATGCTTGTTTTTGACTATCTTAACTGTTTACTTCAAATCTACTTTATAATCGCTCTTAGACTAGCCAGTTTTTTTAAAGATCTTCTGTAATTAAAAAAAGGAAGGACAAAATAATGCTTCTAAACATTCCAACGCTCCACTTGCTTTCACGACCCTTTTTTAAAATAATTATTTGTTGAATATACTCGTACGAGTGTCAGTGCACTTTTTTAAAATTTTACTGCGCACTTTTTATTTTCTTTGAACGTCTTTGTCTTTATCCACCAAAAATTAAACTTGAAATGAAAATTGGCGAGTTTGCATATTTCCTCTACGCCTATTTTTCGTTTGTTAAGGAATTCCATTCGAAAATTAAGAAGCGGAGTGGAAATGCCATGGATGGACAAATTATTCAAAAGTATGGTTGGAATTTATTATTTTATAATAGATGCCATTACCAACTCGCTGCCTTGGCAATGCCTAAACACAAGCCTAAAAAAGGTCATTCCCTGAGAAGCGAAGTTGTAATAGCATTGGTTTTCATGTTTTGAATGTGGTTGGAATTTTAAAACAAGAGCCGTTACCAACTCGCGTTTTGGGAAGGTATTACTTGGCTTGTCCTAAACATACACTGTAAAGAATACAACGCACATTTTTGAAAATGAGTATCCCTCTCTAAATTTTAGTGTATGACATTGACGTTGTTTCCAATTCACACGTATTTACAGATAAATGAAAATGAAGTAATATTTTTTTCTGTCGGAATAGAACACTCAGAGAAAAGACTAATCAATAGTATAATATATTACTTACTTAAAGCAATAGGTCAATATATGTTTTTAGGGCTATCAGCAAACTAACTAATTATAGATTTTTTCTTTTCCTGTGTCAGACTTTTCAATAGGGATGAAGTGCCAAATTAGCTGTCAAGCTTCACTTTTTTTCAGTACTATTTTCCATTTCATTGTACAATCGACAGATTGAGGTCACAACAACGATAGCAAATTATTGAATTTTAATTCCAAAATCAAAGTTCTTATAGAGCACTTCGAAAAATTTATTATAATCGGCCAACTAAACGTGCGATTTATCGAATTATTGAAAGATTTCACACCCAATTTATACTATTGAATACTCACACACCAGCAAGATCGAGAACAGTGCGTCCGGAAGAAAATACCGTAGCAGTGGAGGCTTGTATTGAAGTATTGAATTTATCGTCGTTCGCAGCAGCTTGTCCTTTGTCAACTATATGGAAAATTTTGCGGAAAAATCTTGGTCTTAAGGCTTATAGGATTCAGTTGGTGCAAGAGATAAAGTCGCGTTACCATTTATTGCGTTGGGAGTTCAGTGATTGGACTTCAAATCAAGTTGACCAAGCTTTTTACCGTGAAATTTTTTTCAGTTACCAATTAAAGTCTGGTAAGTCAGATGAGGTTCATTTCTGGTAAGCGGATACATAAACAAGCATAATTACCATATTTGGAGTGAGGACAATCCTCAAGAAGTTCACCAAATGCCATTGTATCCAGACAGAAAAATGTACCGTACGGCTTGTATGTCGGTGGCTTCATCGGTTATTATTTCATCAAAAATGAGGCTGGAGCACAAGTTACTGTCAATAGACATCGGTACAATGAAATGATCATGGAAGAACTGTGGTTCCAACAGAATGGTCTCCACTCCATAATGCCAACGAAAAAATTGCTAAACACGATTTAGCAATCATTTCAAGAAATTGCCACCAAGATCGTGCGATTTGAAGCCGTTGGATTACTTTCTGTGGGTCACTGAATTGTGCCGATAAACTAGCAATAATTGGCGCTTAGCAGCATTTGCTCGAAAGGTTGTCTAAAATTGGACTTCTAGAATACGCTTTCTACAAGGCAACCGTGGTAGACATATATACCAAAGCTATCTTCAAATATTAAAAGGGAATCATCTCTCGAGTGAATTTGATAAATCGTATTCAGTATAATTTTTGCGTTTTTTCTTTTTAACAAGAAGTTTAGACCACTTGGTTCAAGAAAATATTGTGTAAAATTTGCCTTTTTCTAAAAAAATGTAACGTCGCAGGTTTTTACCTGCTTACTATATCAAGCTTTGAGTATCGTAATGTGAAATTCCCTCATCTGTGATTGAGTGTCATTCACGTTACAAAAGCTACGGAGCTCATGAACGAATCGATTTTGGGGTGTATGGAAGAAAAAAGACGATTAATACGAAAATGTATTATTTTTCAAAATTTATCATATGCATTTCCACTGACATTCTACTACATATTTATTTAGTCAAATGTAAATAAAATGATCAGGTTTCAAAATACTAAGAACTTATTTTGAATTTGTCACAAGATTTTTGTTTCGCCTAAGGACTACTAATAACTATCAGAAATTAGTTGTAGTAGACTTTTACTATTACAATTTGAAGTTTCCATTCGATACATCAGCTTTCGTCTGCCATTATCCGAAAGCTACTCGATCACGGATGGAATGTACTTACTCGATAACGTGTGCGGAAAAAGAAACAAGGACAGAGCGAAAGGATCAGAATGAATGAGAAGAATGAGGACTTGTTGACCATAGGAACTACATGAAAAGGGGCATAGCCAAGCAAGCTAAGTATAATGTATGCTAGTGGTAGGGTCGAGTTTTGCAAAGTATTAATTTAAAGGCTCCGATATCTCGCGCATGCGCAACTAAACCGACTTGTTAAAAATTGAATTTGGTTTTCAGAGCAGAAACAGAAAACAAAGAAGAAAGATGTTTCTTTTCTTTTTTTGTGCCGTTTCTTTCAGGAATCTACATACTATTTTCTCACCTTGGTTTATAGTTTTTTGCCAACTTCGAAGGCGGTTCCTTAAAATACATGTAGCTCTCAACTTTTTCGTCGTGTCCCAGGTGTAGCAGATTTTTTATTAACTCGCCTCCTGAAAAGAACTTCGTGCAGCAAATCCAAAAATTTAAATTCCTTTTAAGGCTAAATTGTTCAACGTGAGCTTGATATTAGCCCCAAAGGATCCCAAAAAAACATATCTATAACCAATGCTCTAGGTATGACTTCAAAACTGTAATTTTAACGCAAAGCTACAATAGTTAGTTCATCTTAAGTGATACTGTTGAAAAGTGTATCCTGATTTAGCCTAAGCCTTAAGATGGGATAGAATACGCTCACGGGCAGTACGCATTTTCTCCATCCCAGTACCCACAAGGAGTCTACCGATAAATTGAGTAAATTGAGAACCAAACGTTTCGAAGAACATAATTGAGAAGGGACCTTTCAACTCAGCTGTATTTGCTGCTAATTCGAGCCGACTAGCTTACAATTAAACTCGATTTTAAAGCTTATTGGTTAAGTCCCAGATCGCCCATACTGCAGTGCCATCTAAAAAATCTAGGAAAATAACCCTTTTAATGGTATAAAATTATATTGTTATTATAATTAATTTACTTAATAATAGAGAAAATAATAGTAATTACCTTATCTTCGTCAAACTATATGCCAATTATACCAAATACTGATTTCATGAGAAATGTAGACAAACATATCCGATCTCCTATATTTTCAGTACCATTTGGTACAAGTTTCTGTAGTACCATTGATTTGAAATAAAACGAAGGAATTAAAACTTTACAATTTTATTTTATTTACTTAAGAAAAAAAGAAAAACGAACAAGATGTTAACCCGATTGCGGTCGCTAGATAAAAGAGACAGATTCATGCTTGTTTGTTACCATTATGATTATGGTCAGCATAAACCGATTCCCTCATTAGGCACAAGGGTGTAATTTGAAAATAAATTTTTACAACTGCTTATGTACCCTAAATAATTCAATGGTATTGGTTTACAATCAATCGAAAATAACAAAATAATAATTTAACTGAATTCAATAATACAAATTCTTTATGATTACAGATAATAAAGGGATTCATTCTTTAACAATCATTATGAAACTCTTCATAAAATCTTTTTTTTCTGTTTGAGGCTGTATTGTGGCTATTTATTCAATTTTATTTTTGAAAAACATTTAGATGAAATGTAAATTCCTGTTTTGGGAATATTTTCGGCATACTGTTATCTTCGCCTTTTATTTGTGAAGTGTTGGCTTCCTTTGAATGACGGGTCCAGCAAGTACCAATAGATACATGTACGAGTATATCGTATGTGAACTGAACATGCGCTGTTTGCAAACATTTTAAGTGTACCTTAAACCCTTGAGCGCGCACTATTTAAAAATATATATACATTTGGTATATATTGTTACATGTGTTCGCACTTTTTTTTTACAATCACAGTTAAGTGTTAAAAAAATGGTCAGCCCAGAAAGATCGCCGAAAGACGAAGTTTGACGTCTTTGACGAAGCTCTACAAATATAGTGAGCATAGTTAAAATGAGGATGCTTACCCTAGATTATACTCGTAAGTATGTGTTTGAAAAAAAAAAAAAACTAATGACACGTTCTAGGGATAGTGTATTTTGCACTCATCCTCATGGCTCATTCTGTCCGAGTTAGTACCCCACCACGGCGGTAGCCCACTCTCGTTTTGGTCTCCACTCCGAGTCTTTCGCCTTTGCGTTCCTATCCCATGTCTCATTCTGCCCGATCTGTCTCACCACTCAATCTACCCCTTCCCGTTTCCTGTCGCTTTTTCGTTTCATCGAATTTTTTGCATTCACAACGAGATGGGTATTGGAGAGTTTGAAGTGGAATAACTCTATTGGCTACGTAGAAGCGCTACTGCTGGAAATAGTGATACAAATCAAGCAACAAACGCTTCATCCTTGTTGGATAATGCTAGTGTCATTTACAAGTATTGTCGCATGGATTTGAATACCATTTAGTGGGTGCAAAAGAGACTAAGAATTCGTTTCATCGGGGTTGGGAACCACTTTATTTCGCTTTTCCGATCCATCGGAGTTCGGAATTACTGCCCAACGAGCGCTAAAAAGTTTCACTTCATTTACACCTCTGACTAAATATGACTCTTTAATCCGTTGGTCCTCAACTTTCTACAATATTTAATCCACTTCATGCATAAGGACAAAATCCCCTCCTTTCGCTTTTATGAATTGAAAAGTAAAATGCCACATGTACTACTTTTTTCCAAAAATAAACATGTTAATCATTTTGTGTGTAGCCAAAGTCGTTTGTGTTGTGTAAACATCAATTATCCTTTTCGCATAGAATTTCAAGGATCATGTTCTTTATTTCGAAAAGGTTTTTTTCGGTTTTGTTTTTTTGTTTCCGGGCAATATTTCTTAAAAAAAGGATCAATGTCATAAGTGTGTGTTCTGTTGTGAAATTTTCCTTAAAATGTTCTACTACACAATTATTTTGTTCATGAAGATTGGGAGAATCGTTTTTGTATGGTGATGTATAGTAGGTGCGTAGGATTTGTAACACATAAGTCATCATCTGAACACAAAAAGAAAATATTAACAATGGACAATTGAATTGGCTTTCGTATTTTTAGAATATGTAGGACAAAATGTTGGTGGTCTAAAAAAAACATGTGTTCTCACATTTTAAACGACAAGAGATGTTTTGAAGAAAAATAATTGCAAACAGTGGCATTGTTCGATTATATTTTGTATTATTCCTTCGAAACTAAAATTGATTTCTTTTTTTTCTGTTATGATATATTTTTCATAAGACTATCTTTGAAAATTCCATACATTTTTTAAAAAAAACAGTTTTCTATTAAATGTCCTTCATTTATAAAAAAATTGTTTAGTTGAGGTATGTTATATTAAATTGTGTGCGTAAGAATTTTATACTTTTAAATGGCAATTTACGTGGGCAGGAAGATAATCCTCTCTTTATTTAGTTAAGTGAGAAGAAGAGGGGTTACTTGCACCTACTGGCGACGCGTCCTATTGTTTATTTCGTTCATGAACCCTTAACTTTCAGAGAACAATATTCTTGTTCCTATAATTTTCTTAACTGACATCAACCACCCACAAAATTCATTTCCACTTGTCCACTAAGTTATAACTTCAGTCAATTTCTCAACTCGTGGCAGCCTCTCATGCACTTCAGCCAAATCATAATTCTTAACAGAACAAAATACTGTACTAACCTGCGACAGCGATGCTTTCCTTCGACTCGTTCAATTGAGTTGGAAACGAAATTTATCCATCAAAAATAGATGCAAAAAAAAGATATGTAACGCACATCGTATCAACAAATTCGTTCATCTTAGCTGTGAACGAAGTCAAGCAAATAGGGTGAGTTTCACTCAAGCAACCTTGCGAAATGCGAATATGGAAAATTTATATGTATAGGGCACGTGTTATGGCCTGAAGAAGGTAGGAGAATGCGGGGTCGTTGCGTTGAGTGTAGCAAAAACAAAACCATGAGTAATTATGTTGCCTTTACGTTATTCGTGCTGGACGAATTTGAACGAAATGGGAAATTTATATAGGATATGCAATGGATTGAGTTTACATTGGGTTTTTGTTTTGAGTGGAAGTGTGAAATGAAAAATAATCTCAGAAGTGATTATACTAGATTGCGCAAAATTAATCACCCTATTGGAAGATGGTATAATTTTTGCAAATGGCGTCGTAAGTCAATAATATTTGACATTTGTGAACTAGACAGCTGCAGTATGCAAATAGACAAGCAATGGAGCTCTGTACTAGGCAAGAGCGTAGAATCATAGTGTCGATGTTTTTGACCAATAATCGGTCGGTGGTGTTAGCGCAGCGTGAATTTCGACGTCGATTTCCTAATCGTGTCGCACCAATTTGGCAAACATTCCGGCCCTTAGCTATTCGACTAGAACAGAGTGGAACCACAGGAGACCAAGCAAGGCGTGGTCCTGATCGCGTAAAATCCCATTTTGGCGATTTGTCATGGCCAGCAAGATCGCCGATTTAACCATCACAGACTTCTTTCTTTGGGGCTACTTGAAGTCGCTGGTTTTTGCAATCAATGCGAACAGTTATCATCGGAAATCTTGGGAAAATGCGATGAAACGAGCACAAATGTGTATCAACATTGGCTGCAGCCACTTGGTGGATATCATCTTTTCCACTTAACAGAAACAATTGTAAAGGTCCAAGTGAAGATTTCCATCACTCAAAATAATTTTTGTTTATTTAGTAAAAAAGTAATTCAAAAACAAAATTGGATGATTAATTTTGCGCCACCTTGTATTATGATAATTTTAGTGGAAAAGCTGTTTTTTGTATACTTTGCGGCTATCTGTAACTTAAAAAATTGTATCTTGTAATGAAATAGTTATAAATGAAGACAGTTGTGAATGCATAATTGAAAAACTAATTCACAAACCCTTTTTGAAATGCAATTCCACAGAAAAATCTGCAATAATAGCAAAAGAAAAACCAACTCCTTTGCTGCCGAACTTGACAGCAAAACTGTGCAACAAAAAAAAGTGTTAATAAAGAAACTATTCGTCATTTTCACAAAGAAACATTTATGTTGGTTGTCAAAATATAAACTAGTTGTTCTGCTAACCGTGTTTGTTGTTTAGACTGGAAAATGACGAAAATATTTGGAATTCCCTTGGATTCTCAGATTTAAATCATAAGTGACAGTTACGCAAAACATTTGAAATCATGTTTTCAAAACATTTGGAAAAGTAAGGATGGGTCTGCCTTTAGACAAAGGCAAACAAATAAGCATAAGCAAGCATAACGAAAAAGTGAAAAAAATCGTGAGGTAATGAACGGGCTTATTGACACCACCTGCTTATTAGGACAATTTGAACTTCCATTTACAGGACATGACGAGTCAAACGATTCACTTAATCAGGGAAACTATAGGGAGTATTTAAATTATTTGGCCAAATATGACCCTCTCCTCTCTAATCATTCGAAAGGGTTGACAATATTTCGTGGTTCTTCAAGTGATATACAAAATGACATTATCTCAACAGTGAGTAAAGTATGCAAGTACGAGTAGGTGTGAACTGTTTCAAGTGCAATAGTCAAAGAAATAAAAGAGTTTACATTTATTTCTTTATTGATGGATGAAACCTCAGACAACAGTAGAAAGTCTTATCGTTCGACTATGGTACGGTTCGTTTCCAAGCGAGGAAATATTGAAGAATGATTTAATGGGTTTTCTGATGTTAGCTCCAACAAGTCTGCTGAAAGCCTAACCGAACATGTTATCAAATTAGTAAATGAACTTATATGTATATATATATATTCAGTGGCCAAAGCATACAGGGAAGCTTTAATTGAGAATTTTCAAAAAATTGTGGATAACGCGGATGAAAACGACAATGATGCATCTTTGGATTGCGATACAGTCAACTTCTCACAAGGTTTCTTGCAATTTTTATTTGATATTGAATCACAAGCTAATTAAAATATTTATTTCCATATTTCTTTTCACTGATTTTTTGTATAATGTTTTAGAAACAAAAACTTTTAATAAAACATATTGTTTAAAATTTATTGAAAAAAAACAAAAGAAAATATTTGTAATTTGAGACAAATTTAACAAATATTTTAGTGTGCAGTTAACCCTTCGTTGGACTGAGTTGCAGATTTGCAACATTCCCTATTTAATAGTATAAGAATTGTATATTCCTATTTTTTCCAAATCAGAGCAATGTGGCAGTTACGTAACATACCTCTTCTAACCGCGATCGTGTTTCAAGTTCTCTATTTGATATTTGCTCTTCGTCATCATCAGTCAAAGTTGAAATTTTGCATAAAGTCCACGTTTGTGTTTGAACTCATTTCATTATTTTTGGCAAATTACAATAAAACCAATTTTTTTCAATAAAAGTTGTTTCGTTTTTAATGTAAGTTTATATTCTGCGGGAAATTTGAGTTTTTGTTTTGTTTTGAGCATAGAAAGGCCGTAGTGAGCTGGAGCCGTATCGAAAAATTGTTCTATTGTAAATAACCAACAACTTCAGCAAATAATCAGTTCATGGTGTGAAAGTGAAGACGAACTTGATTTTTCGTCTGATGAATGTGGTGAGGATCCGACATTTGATCCCCAGGAAAAAAGCTCATCAGGGAACGAATTGGACAATCCACCACCACCAGAAACTTTGCCTCAGCTTAATGTGCCATCTCCTATACCTCAGCCGTCTACTTCTCGAGGAATTTCAAGAGCTGCAGAGACGCAGCCAGCAAAATGTTCAAAATGTTATATGGAAGAAAGAAAACCTTGAGCTCAATTCAGATCGGCTTAACTTTTTAGGCAACGAGGATCTTCCAAATGAACTCCTGAAATTGGAAACGCCATACCAGTTTTCTTATTTTTTCACTGAAGAAATTATTGATGTTATACGGGTTATGTACCCCATGAAATCTAAAGCCGCTTCAATTTTTGCAATTTCAAAGTAACTTAATTATTTCCCACACTTTTTCGCGATCACAGCAACATAAGGTGGGACAACAATGTTGCAAACAAGGTGTCAAGTATCACACAAGTCTACACGCGCAATGTTGAATATAGCTGATGTAGCAAGTTAAGATTTAATATAAGGGAGTGACAAATGGTCACTCGAGTTAGTTAGTAAGTTGCATTTGAATGAAATAAAGAAATAATCTTTTTTTTTAAACTCCCAGTGTTAGTCATTTGTTAAGTGGCGCAGTCGGTAGGATTCTTTCAAACGGGAAGAATCCATAAGAGAACGGGCGATACGCGAGTTCCAAAATCAAAAATAAAAGTGTTAAAAGTGTCAAAAGGATTAAGCTTAAAATTAGCTTTCTTCCAACACAGAAAAAAAACAAAGAAAAAAAATAATAAAACAAAAGGTGTTATAAGGGTTCAACTACCAATCAGTTTAAACCCAACACAGAAAACAACAAAATAACAAGTACCTAACGCGGGAAGAGTGTTCTAAGTGCTAGCTATAAATCAGCAAGAAAGTGCTTAGTTGAACAAGTGCTACTAACTCAAAAACAAAATAAAATAAAATTACTTTCAAAATTCCACGAAAAGACGTCATTTCCAGACTATTCAGAAACCGGATAGAAAAAGAAATGGAGGCAGCTCTAGTTGAAAGATTGACCATAGCTTTGGAGGCATTAGCCAGCAGAAACCCTGTCCAAAGTAGGGCAGTTACTATTATGAAGGAAATAGCCTATATTAAAGAATATAGTGGCGACCAGGAACAACTAACACAGTTCCTAACAGTCGTACAAATACATCTGGACAGCGTGGACAACAGTGTAAAAAATGAACTATGGCAGGCGATTCTGAACACAAAGATTCACGGATCAGCGAAAGAACTTCTCATCAACAATCGACCAGCGACTTGGGAAGAAGCGAAACAACTATTACAACAACACTTTAGACCTACAATTAGTTATAAGGACATTTCCAGGAAAATAAGCAATTTAAGGGTGAGTTCAATTTCCGATCTTAATCAACAAATAGAAAAAATCATTAAAGAAATAAACACTTTCGCGACGTACGAAACAAAAAATTGCTTTTATACAGTTTTAGTAGACAAAATAAAACAAATTGTTGCAGGAAATTTATCTCGTGACATTAGGGATAAATTTGTACTACACGAAGTGAAAGAAACGTTATATTCTTACATAGGATTTGATTTTAACAACATAGATAGGAAATTTCTAATAGACGATAGACGACAGACACAAAACCACAAGACTAATCAAAAACATGACAACAATAACACTCAGAACAGCCAAAACCATAATCGCAATTTAAATAACTCAAATAGTTCAAATAATCAAAATAGACAGGCAAATAGTAGTAGGGATAATAGAGATACCTTAGGACAAAATAGGCAGCGTAACTCTTACTCACAACAGAACAATTCAGGTCAGGATAGGCAGAATAATTATAGGCTAAATACAGGGCAAAACCAAGAACCAGTATTTAATAGTTCAGGGCAAATTAGAAACACACGACAACCAATGGACGTAGGACAAATCATACACGAAGAAAATGAAGACGAAAAATTAATTGAGGAAGAGGTTCATAATATTGAACCAGATTTTTTTCTAAATCGAGCCTCGGAAATAAAATATTCGCGGACTTAACCATTGACGGACTTAGATACAAAGGACTTATCGATACCGGGTCAACAATGAGTATTATAAATTCCAGCAGGGCAGACTGCAGGAAATTTAAAATTTTTCAAAAAGTTAATTTAAGACTACAAACAATTAATGGCATTACAATAGAAAAAATAGACAGAGTGATAACAAATATACCAAAAGAATTTAATTATGATAAGAAAGGGGCGATAAGGTGGTACAAGAGAGACTTAAGTGATAAACCATACGATCTGTTGATAGGCATGGACCTATTAAGTAACATTGTCAAAACTTTAGATTTTAACAATAAGAGCCTCATTTTAAAAAATGAGACTAAAATATCGGTTTATTCAGTAGAAGACGAAGCAGCTTTTGACTGTTTCGAATTATGTTCGACTGAAAAAGAAGTGGACCTAAACCACCTTAAGGAGGAAGAACAACAACTCGACCATATTCAAATTAAAGAAACAATAGTTAACATCTACAAAACCCAGCTGATCTTAACTAACGATGTTAATAAAGAAATTGATATACTCCATAACAGAAGAATCATTTTTGTAGATATGACCAGGGATAAAGACTATTGCACAGGAATTTTTACAGAACTTTCATACCATGAATTCAATAAAATCCAGCAGCTATTAATAGAACTTTTTGGACACGATAAACAAATCAAATTCATAAAAGCCACACAAAGAGCAAGAGATCTTAAAACATTGGAAGAAACCCACAAGCAAATATCCTTATATCACACCCAGGAAAGTGCTCATAGCGGAATAGTGGAAACCTACCACAGTCTGAAAAATAAGATCTATTATCCCAAATTAATTAAAGAAATTACTAAGGTAATAAATAACTGCAAAACTTGCTTAGAAACGAAATATGAACGAAAACCCATAAAGCCCAAATATGTAATTAGTGAAACTCCAACCAGGCCGAACGAAATTATCCACATGGATGTATTTTATTTTCAAAAACATCCATTTCTAACAATGATTGATAAACTAACGAAAAAAGCATATGTTTACTCATTACCAAATAGGAACTGGGTATATAAAATAGAGACAATAGAAGAACATTTTTCCAAATTCGGTAAGCCAACTAAAATAATAACAGATAATGAATTTAAATCAGAACAGGTAAAAGAATTCTGTATAGAGCAGGAAGTAGAGCTTCACCTTACCAAACCAAACACCCATACTGGAAACAGCGACATAGAAAGGTTCCATTCCACACTACAAGAAATCTTAGTAGTCATGAACAAATTAGATTTAACACTCACACAAAAGATGCATAGGGCAGTTAAAAAATACAATAATAGGTATCATTCAACGATTAAAATGACTCCAGAGGAAGCAATGTTCACTGATCTCGCTAGTTTAGTTAATGATATAAAGAAACAAAAAGAGAAACGAACAGAAAAACTAAATCAAAATAGGGAAGATTATGAAGAAAAGAGACAAATTATTCCAGTTAAAAACTACAAAAGAAATTATTATAAAAACGAACCAAGGTATAGGATAAAGAAAGCAGAAGGCGAACCCCCAACACATATTAAAAGACCACGTATATTTGCAGGTAATGATATTCACACATCTAATACTGATCTTGTTAGCATCGCATCAAACAACAGCAATGTTACAAATAACACCACTGACAACTAACAATGGTTATACAGTCACAACATGGGACAGACCGAAATAGTTAAGGACACAAAAACAGTACTACACATTATCAATATCAATGAACTTAGACAGACTTTGAACTTAATAAAAGAAAGTGCAATAAGTTCACAAATAACAGATGACAGGACAATCATAAAACTTGTAGCTAACATTGAAGCCAAAATAACAGCAATAGAGCCGGAAAGCACCAGACACAGAAGAGGACTTGTAAACATGATCGGATCAGCACAAAAATGGCTATTCGGAACCATGGACGACAATGATAGGCAGGAAATAACAGATCATATCAAGAACATAGAAGAAAACGACAGTAACGCAGTCTTTAACCTTAACAAGCAAATAGAAATAAACTCCCATTTCAACGACACGATTACAGATCTGAAGACCATTATAGAAACTGACAGAAAACAACTGACACAAACATACGAAGAACTGACAGGAAACGAAAAACGAATCATTCGCCAGCAACTGAAAATAGATCAGATATTAAAATTAAGAATTTTAGAAGACAAGCTTAATCAGATAATAGATAGCATAGCATTAGTCAAACAAGGCCTAGTCCATCCAAGTATGATGACCTCAGCAGAAATTACTAATACAGGATTAGATTTGTATAAGCTAAAAAACATTAAAATAGGTCTATTGAAATACGACTTAGGCAGACTGATTATTGCAATCAAAGTACCACACACCTACAAGCAAGTAGACTTTAAACTAATCACGGCGTTACCTACTAAATTAAAGCAAGAAATTGTAATTGAAGATCAATATATTATAGAAATAAATCAAACAAAATATAAATATGATAGCAAAATTTTATATGAAAAGGACTTACTACCAATCAATAATTGTATTATAAACCAAAATTGTGAATTTAAAGAAAATAAATTAACTGAGATTAGAGCATTAGATGAATACACTGTAATCTGAAAAAATATGAATAATGAAGAATTGTTTAACTATTGTGACGACCGAAAAGTAAAACTAGATGGAAATTATTTGATTGTTATTAATAATTGCTCAATAAATATATTAAATCAAACCTTTGGAAATAAAAATATTCAATTTGTCGACAGATTCTTTTACAAAGATGAGATAAAAGTCCATTTTACGAAAAATCTTAGTTTTAAGGAAATTATATTAAAAGATTTTGTAAACTTAGAAAGCATAAGATTGTTAAGATTTCATAGAAATGTAAATTATATTGCTAACTCAACTATATTCATCATCATTATCGTAATAACTATCTCAATAATAACGCTTACTAGAAAAAACAGAAATCTGAAATTCAGAATCAAACTCCTAAAAACTTCAAAATTCAGGAGAATTCTCAATCTAACGGAGGAGAGGTTATGTACCCCATGAAATCTAAAGCCGCTTCAATTTTTGCAATTTCAAAGTAACTTAATTTGTTCCCACACTTTTTCGCGATCACAGCAACATAAGGTGCGACAACAATGTTGCAAACAAGGTGTCAAGTATCGCACAAGTCTACACGCGCAATGTTGAATATAGCTGATGTAGCAAGTTAAGATTTAATATAAGGGAGTGACAAATGGTCACTCGAGTTAGTTAGTAAGTTGCATTTGAATGAAATAAAGAAATAATCTTTTTTTTAAAACTCCCAGTGTTAGTCATTTGTTAAGTTACGCGATCAAACTAACGTAAATAGAGTACAAAAAGACCCAAGCAAACCAATAAATGCTGAAAGTATCGATATTCGTCAATTTGTTTTTATTTGTAGTTTTATACGCATCTATTATACGGATTTTGAATGTTAGAAGTTACTGGTCCATTGAAATGGGAATATCGATAATTAAAGCATAAAAAAATTTGAGCGTTTGCGACAACATTTGCATTTCAATGACAATTCCAAACTGTTGCCTTACAGCCGGAAGTGATAGGCCTTAAAAGGTAAAACCACTAATTTAAAGGCTCAATGAAAACTTTTTAAAAGTGTCTCTAAAAAAGTACTTGACTGTAGATTAGCAGATTTGCCCAACCAAGGCTTTAAACTATTTATTTTGTGCGGGGTTAGTGGTTTTGGCTAAAGGTTCGACATTTATAGTGGTCAAGAAAATATTATATGCGAAGGCGAGCCACAATTGAGTGTACGAGTATGTGGCGACAGGCTTTACTTCGACCACTATTATACCGCCTTGCCGCTTATCGAATTTTTGACTAGGAAAGGCATTCATAGTCTTGAGTGAGAAGAAATAGAATTCCGAATTGTTAGCTGCGTAACGAATCCTTTTTCAAAAAACAGCCAAGTACTTCAGTTGAGTTTGTCTGCGATCACAATGGGATTTCGATTTCAGCAAATGCTTGGAAAAACAACAAAATTGTTTCACTGTCGTCAAATTTCGTAGGTAAGTACCCTACATCCAATGTTCAACGATATGATAACATAAACAAAGTCCACGTATAGATTGAACGACCATTTGTGGTAGCCGAATACAACCGTCACATAGGAGGCGTGAACTTGATGGATCGCATTATTGCTAGACACAACATTTTACTAGAAAGTAAATGTTGGTATATGTGTTTGTTTTACCATCTTCTTAACATGATTATGGCTAATGTGTGGCTACTCTATCGCCCTATCAACAAACAAACTGGGAGATCTGACAACTTAAGCGCCGCAGACTTTCCAGTGGAAGCACCTTGCAAGATGGGCATCAAACAAAGGTCGACTAAAAGAACATCAGATGTTGAGCAAGGACTTCAGGCAAAAAAAAAACCTACTCAACACGCTCCGCGTAAGGAAGTTCGACAGGATCGAACCAGCCATTGGCCAGTATGGGGGTAGAATCTCTTCTCTTGGTTGTAAAATGCCTAACGTTATGTGAAAAGTGTGGAATAGGCTTATGGAACAACAAAACAAACAATTGTTTCAAAAACTTTCATTGTAAATAATCATGTAAAAAATTAGAAGCTAAGGCGCAATATTGCATATCTGCGACATATGGTTTTTGTTAATAAATAAATAAAAAAAATTAATTATTATTTTTTAAAAATATTTTTTTTAGTTGTGTTTTGTGTCTATTTTCAAAATTTTAGCGAAAAATGAGACGTTGAGCTACGAAGGGTTAAATAGTATTGTGTCATTATATCAAGTTCGACATGGAATTGATGAAGAAACAGAATATAGAAGGCTGCTTTTTGAAATCATTGACATAAAAATTGAAGAATTATTGACCAGGTTTTCAGATTTAAAAGAACTAAGGTTTGTTGGTTTGCTTGATACAAACAAGTTTAAGGTATATGCAAAAAAAATTTTCTAACACTCTTTTAAATGAACTCAATGGTCAATTCTTTGATATTTATAAACAACAAGAATTTAACAATTTTGTTCATAAGCAATTTTTTGAAAAACTTTTAACAGAAGACCTGATTTCAGTTTTTCCAGAAATATTCAAATTGTGTAAACTGGTACTAACTTTTCCTTTAACAACATCATCAGTTGAAAGATCTTTTTTGACACTTAAATGAATTAAAACATATTCAAGAACAACAATAGAGCAAAATAAACTGACGGATCTTTCAATGCTTACTATTGAAAAAAAAACTTTTGAGAGAAAAACAGTTGGAAGATTCTTTCTATGAAAATGTTATTAAAATATTTTTGAACAAATCTAAAAGGTTGAATTTAAAATATAAGTAATATTTCGGAGTACACAATATATATCATAAACAATATAGTTTTTGTAAAAATATTTTCTTAGTTCCACAGTTAAGGTTTTAAGCGTTTTTCGCAAAGTTTGAAGAAATCATGAATTAGGTAATAAAAATGCATTAAAACCAAAAAGAACAAACAGTTTAAGAACTAAACGCTTAAACTTTTTACTCAGGCGTCGCCACTGCTTGCTCCGAATATCCATTTCCAAAGTGGATTTTTGGCTGAAGCATGACGTTTTCTCCCATATTGTTCCATTTCTGACTGTTTTTTCTCATTTTAGTTTTGATCGTAGATGTGCAAGAAAGTGTAATGAAGAGGAAAAAAGATATGTTTCAGGAAAACTGCTCACATTTAAAAATTAAAAATGGTCCGATAAAGTGTTCCACTAGTCAAAAAGTCTTTCATTCCCATGAAAATGTTAACACGACGCTCATGGGCAGGACTTACATGCCCATGCCAATGTGAGCAGGCACAGAAATTTTAAAATTGTTGAATTTGATAGCCTTACCAACTTTGTTAATTCAGTTACCGTTAGGAAGACCAATAGAAAGGATCTCCGAGCAAGAAAACAATATACTCACAGGCTTTGGTGGTAACTTGATTACTTTCATTTAAAAGTTGTCCGTAAGACGTAAAATATGACTTTTGGATTTTAAAATGTCGTGATTACATACATACATACATAGATGCACCCCAAAATAAGGACGTTTAGGGATCAATGAAAATTTTTATTTTGGATTGAAACAGAATTGATGCCATTAGCTATGTATGAAATACAACATTATTCAATTGTCCTTCATGGGAGGACGAGCTGGAATCAATTTTAAGTGAACTTTTTGGCCGATAGTCCAGCAAATTCATGCTGATTATAAGCCTCCAGTCCATTTAAGGTTTCTTGTTTATTGGCATAGACCGGAGATTTAATGTAGCCTCAAAGAAAAAATGATCACCGAACTTCGTCTTCAATCGATTTGTGGTAAGTGGTTCCGTACTGCTTGAACCGCAGAATCCTCCAAACCTCCTAGATTAAATTCATTACAACAGTAGTTTGCATGGAATAATATCCGTCTGCATTGACTGTAACTGTGAAAGTATAGCCCAATGACATCTATGGGATGAACACAACAGCAAACAATAAATTTGTTCATATACAGTGGCTACTGTCCACTTGACCAAATGAATATTTTACTTTTTAACAAAGCCATTTAATCAAAAATGTGCCTCGTCGCTGTGGATGCCTTTTCGGCGGAAATGCGAACTAAGATGGAAGCAGCATTTCCACTAGAGCCTAACCATCGAAGTTTGACCTGCACGATGGCCATTTGACCTTAGCTCTTGGGTCAATACGATCTTATATGGAAGTATAAAGTTGCTATATATTGAAGGACGAGAGCTGCTTTGATTTCTAGTCAACTACTCATCTTACTAGATTTTCGTTAACTGAAAAAATTAATTCCTTTCGGGCGAGGCTGGGGTTCGAACACCGAACCTTCCGATTTGGAATCCAGTCCACTACCCCGTGAGCCAAGGCCACCCATGCCGCCATGCCACAAACTGCACCAAACAGTCAGTCTTTGTGGGTGCGTTGATGCCTGGCAAACAATTGTAGATTGTGTTCACTCCAATAATAGCAATTTTGCTTGTTGACATAGCCGCTGAGCCAAAAATGGGCCCCGTCTGAGTGACTCAAATGGTAGTGTATTGGCTTACAAATCGGAAAGTTCGGTTTTCGAATCCCAGCCTCATCCGAAAGACATTCTTCTTTTCAGGCAACTTAATTCACGTAAGACGAATGGTTGCCTATAATACAACAAGTTCATTTGCACTAATAATTTAGTCTCCCCATTAAATGTTGGATGCCACCCATGAAGCGAAATAACCACTGAGCCCAAAAATCTTTCTTTCTCTCTTTGTCCCCTTTTCCTAAAAACTTAACACGTGCTCAGGCATTTGTAATGTAATAATACCCACTTGAGTGTTAGGTTCTTAAAAAAAAAACACAAAAAGATGATTTTATGGCCGAAATCCGGATATCGGGCCGTCCGTCGGTTACCGACGTTTCAGCTTGCTATTCACATTTTATTTTTAAAAAGCACCATAAAAACCATCGAGCTTTGACACGAATAATTATTTTCTATTATTATAAGCAATATAGTGATGAATAATAAATGCATTAGGGTTGGAGCAATATGGTTTTCAGCACTTTATAACAAACCAAAATCTGTGAACTACTCCTATGTAAAGTATATTAACTTCACCATGATTTGACTTAATTTGGTTTAGTTTCGATATTGGTTTATATTGATTACTCAACCTTTATTGATTCTTCTTTCTATTAGCGATTTCAAATCGATAGGTGTCTCATTTTATCGCCTTCTAAAAAACAATAAGTTTGTATTTGCTGTTACAATTAATAGCGATGTATTTCTACAGTCGCATGCTTTTTTCATATTGGAAGTATAACTAATGACCCCTGACAGCGGACTTTTGACTCAAAGCAGATTGGAAGTTCATGTTCAACTAGAAAAATCACCTCGAAGCTCTTTTGATATGCAATGATTCAAACATATCCTAAAAAGTTTGTAAGAATTTATTGCCACATAAGTAATTACTTAAACTAATTCCCATCCAAAAATAAAATACTAATATATTCTATATGATGTGACCTTGTTTTACCACTTCGACTTGCGGTAAAATGGCGTGAACAAGCGTTCAAAAGTGTAATCCATAAAGGAATTCAAATGCTAACAACATCATGTTACGTCATTGAAGTAAATCTTCATCAACATAAGAACATATAAAAACCCACTTACGCCTAATAATACACAAGCCTTGAGTAGTTTGAGAGTAGTTTTTGCCCACATGTAAAACATTGTAATAAATAATGAAAATGTAATGAGAAACATCCATAAAGAAAACCAAATTGAAATCCCTTATAAGCCCTGAATGACAAATGAAATTGTCCTTTCTCTCCTAATCTGTAAATGGCTCGGGTCACCCTTCCAACCTTCCAAAATAGCAACCATCCACCATTCCGCTATCACCACCAGAGCACTGTACATATACGAATTCAAACCACCCAAATGACATCCATGAATGGCAAGAATACCCGAACATTAAGTCCTAAATGGAGATCCAATTACTTAAAATGTTCCCCCCATTGTTAAGCAAACACCAATTTGCATATTTCTTTTAGGTCGCCCTTGAATAGTGCCGGGCGTGAAGATTCCGTTTTTAAACCGCATAATTCGACACTTACATATCAACATACGAGTACGAGTCATCGTATTACGAGTAACACAAGCTACGTTAATGAATTGAAGTAGTTAACACATACTTGTATAACTAGACTTACCCTTGGCGCAGTCAACTCGCTCAAATGTAGATTGGGGATGCATAGATGCATAGGAGATCCCAGAGATTGCAATCTTCCCCAAGACAAGGCACAAAATCAAACTTCCTCCACATTCATCCGTAAACGAATCTATGATATAGATACTGGTATATACAATAGAAAGCCCGTCTATCTAATCATCCCCTCGACTTGTATCAGACCGAAGAAGTTCACACTCTCGGTGAACATGAGTCGACTTTTGATGAAGTCCTCGATTTAATTCCAGAATCTATCGTGAGAAGAGAGATACTGGTGCGAAAACATCATCGTCTTACACTTATAAGGTGATAACTTAACATCATGTAGCAGAAGAAAGTTTTTTGGGCAGCTACCCTGGATACTCGTATGTAGCCCTGGGTTGTGTTGTCGGACTGGACTGGAGGATTTGGTAGATTTCTGCTTTCGGTCAATTGATCAAATGGTAGGGTGTATATAGTAGACCGGAGGGTCGTCGGGTGTCAAGAGCGATTCTTATTCTTTGGTGTGCCACAACGTGATACGGACGGGGATACTCATAGACTTGACTTTGAAAACGAACATGATTTTGAGGCTGGAATTGTGGGCCTTACCACATACACATCTGTCTGTGCATCGAAGGATGGCCGATGCTAGTTACATGTAATTCGTTAGCAAGTATCATATTCTTACGTACAGGGATATGAGCGCAGTAGAATTCAGCTTGGAGCAATATTTGTGCTGCTTCCTTTTGTTGTTATCTCTTGCTACAGCAGAGTGTACACGGTGGTGCGGACTTATCATTTGCTTGAAGAGTTGAAGGTACATATAGAGGTTTTGTTAAACATTTTCCGAACAAGCCAATGTACAAGCCTTCAGTCAGTTTGAATTGGGGTTATGTTGGTTCTTTGTTGATGGTTGGGTATGATGTTAATGCTGGCTGACTGCACTTGGGTCATGTTTTTTGGTTAAGGAATCTTTTTTTTCTATTTGATCGAATGTTTTTTGTGTTTCTTTTCTGTTGATACACCACTGACCGCCAACGGCATGACATCTTTTCATCCTTGCTCTGGTACAGGTTCATTGATAGAAGCAAGCTGATATAAGTATGGAGAGAAGTCCTGTGTTCGTGACCCTTTTGTCAGTTTAGAGTAGATTATGTTCATTTTTGGGAAGCTGTTGTCTTGCCTAAGGACTCATTGAATACTCTTTACCAAAATACGAGTCAACTCAAAAATACGTCATAATTAAGTTCATGCTCAGAATTTTGTTGGAGTGTTTTAATTACTTTTTTATAAGGGAACTATGCTTTGGTCATCAAAAAAGTGGTCATTTTCTGGGTTTATTTAGTGGTCTATATTACATATTTGATCTTTCATAATAGAGCACATATGTTTCTTTGTGATACGTCGCTAAACATGAAAAAAATATATGTGTTAATATATATGGGGTATGTAGTTACTTTTGTTGTAAACTTTTTTTCCAGGACTGTGGTCAATAATTCTTTTAAATTACTCTATAAATTAGATTCTATTAGCGAGTATTCTATAAAAGCATACATATATAGCAGTTATTGAGTCATTATTCAATGCAGATAGATAAAAAGCTGGATTTGTTGTTGACAGATTCTTACTAACTTATTTATGTGCATTCAGTGTACTCTTTCCTGGGGCTGTTTCGTTCGATCCGCTTTAATATTTTCGAAATTCCAAGCTCCCTAACCATTGTATTTTTGTTAGAATACTTAGGGTAGCCGTGGCTTTCACAGGGCTTACGATAAATTTATTGTTACCTTTTCTTCTGTATCATGCCCTCACGTTCTTAGGTCGTTCTTTCATAAAACCGTTCTCCGGAAAAGCAAGGATTCATGTTTTTGTTTAAATAATATCACTGCTGTTTCAGATTTTTTAGTTCATTTGCTTTCCTAGTGCAGCCAGCACATCCATCTACCGAAGCTAACTTACGACATTAAGGATTTCAATCTTAAATATCTTGTTTTCGCGACTGTGATTTTTGAGCCAATCTTGTTTGTCTCTATCCCCAAATCGATGGTAAGTTTATGCAATTTTTTGATACAACCTGATAGGAGGCATATATATAACACCCTCGTAGTTGAGTCGATTCAAGTAGATTTTACGACGTCATTGAATTTCGAGTAGTGGCGAAACTATGCACCCTTAACTGAAACCGCTTTCGGAGTTCCAAATCCGTTACATAATTCATCTCTATGTAGCATAGGATATTTGAAGCCTTCATAACTAAAACCACTAGTTTTTCTAGTATAGTTTCACTAGTATTTTAAAAACATTTGTCTTTAATAAAAGAGGTCATTTTCATTATTGACGAGTTTTTTGTGGAATACTTTTCACTTCTTTATAACTTCAATAACTTCGACATACTACATAAACAAAAAAAAAATTCTGCAGCATTGATGACACGTGCTAGGGATACTCTACAACATTGTAAACTCTGATAAACACTGGCGTATGAGTACGGAGCAAACCATGACTCTAGGTGCCTATACTCGGGTCTATAGTACGGACACGAGTTGGAGCGTGGGTATTTCGTGCGCGAGTTATATATTTTGTTAAAAAAATGACAACATATTTGAATAATGACTATTTACTTCAAGGTCTTTCTCACGACCGACTTGTTATCTTAAACTAACTTAGCATAAAACTTAGAATAATGCAAAACATTATACAATGAAGAATTGAAAGTTAGCAGTTAACAATAATGTTGTTTTCCTTGCATAGCTAAAGTCGCCATTCCAAAACTAAGTTAACCGATGTCGTTGAAGCAATTCTGTTACTGTGCTGTTCTATGGAGCTTCTTTTATTGGCGTTGACAAACAAAATCCAAGCCAATTTAAAATTTGTTGTTAAGCTGAAGTTTTCCGTTACATATTGATTTTGTTTTTTTAAAGGACTTAACACTCAAGAGGGTGTGAATACTCTTAAAATGCCGGAGCACGTGTTAAATTTTTCGGAAAATCGGATAGAGAGAGAGAGAGAAAGATGTTTGGGCTCAGTGGCTATTTTGCTCCATGGGAGGGATCCAATATTTAATGGGAGGACTAAATTGTTAGTATAAATTGACTTGATGTTATATTTAGGTAAGCATTCATCTCCCGAAATATATAGTTGACTGAAAAAAAGCCCTTCGAACATGACTGGTATTGAACCCCGAACCGTCCGATTGGGAAGCCAGTACACTACCACCTGAGCCACGGCCAACCACTAATGCTTTTAATGTATTTATATATATGTAAGTACTTTGACGATGGTAACAATTATGAGTAATTCGTTGTTAATTGTACACTCACTCACGATGCCCTTTTATTCATAAACGTCCGAGTTAATGCCCCACCATGCGCGTTACCCCCTTTTTTTCGTTGACTGAGTCTGTCGCCTTTTCATTCCTCTCCCATGACTCATTTTGCCAGAGATTTCTCATCGCTCGCTACTCCCTCCCGTTTTCCGTCGCTCACTTCAATCACTTCTTGTCGCTTTTTCGTTTCATCGCAGTTCGAATCACTTCATGTCGCTTTTTCATTTCATCGGAGCTTAGAATTACTGCCCAATGAGCCATACGAAGTTTCGCTTCAACAAAGAATTCTATAAACGTATAAGAGTTTGCTCTTTTTACGCTAAAGAAATCCGACTTTGAAGTCAATGAATAGCATGTGTAGTGAAGTCCTACACTCAACAGTACATTCAATTACTATCCTTAGGCTGTTGATATGGTTAATGCAGGTTAAGTCAGATCAGAAGCCGGCTTATAGTTCTCAAGAATTCTTTACAGATGTTGGGTAATACGTAGGTTGACCGATGATAATGCTACCAAAGATTCAAATCAGCGAATCGTTCACCATTATCATATTTTGAACACTATTTACTGCTATAAAGATTATATATTTCCTCCTCATATGCTATTTATATTTACTGATATGTAGCACCGATTAATGATGATCTTTCTTAATCTCGTGCGAAATTTGGACACCAAAATACTAACAAACTTCTGGGAAATAAGAGCCTTGTGCTTATTTAGCACATAATTCCATACCCTTACCTCCACCGCAAAGTAATGTTTACCCGCAACAATTTTTAGCACAAAAACCACCATTTTACCCGCAAATAGCATATCTACCTCAAACAGTACATGCCCCTCAGAATCTATACTACCAATACCAACAGCCAAGGAACACGCAACCGAAAAATTACCCCCAACAAGTTGCCCCACCTCGCCCAACTGCCCTCAAGCCGCAGCCAAAGCCAGAGCTCATGGAGATATCAACTGTTAACACATCTGCCGTCAACTATCAGAATAGGCCAGATCCCTATAAGTACACCGGAAAACGAGTCCCAAATCCATCATCTCAAGCCAATATTCACTATAAACTGCAAAGATACTACCACATAGACGCCGCTTATTTGCCTCCAGAATTCCAAACAAACCAAGCAGGATACGTGTTACCAGAAGATATGCATGCGCCATATCAACAGAACTTTCATATAGATGCCACCAATTACTAACAGAATTTCGAGTTGAATCAAGGCGGAGATATTTCCCCGAACGATATGCACACTTTTTACCAACAAACAGATGTGGAAGGAGCGAAACAAGATTCAATTCTCAACAACTGCATGCTTCAACAAGCCGAATACCAGGAAGAACAGAACCAACCCGAACAAATTGTAGAGTATAGCGATATACATTTTTTAGGCTAAGCGACTCTTCGTTACCCTACTTCGAATGTAGCACGAAGAGTGGTGAAATCTTAAAATTTTTACTCGATACCGGGTCTAGCAAAAATTTGGCACAGAAACCCTTACAAAACGAACAACACTTCTTAGCAAAATCAATAGCAGGTGATGTGAGAGTAACCCACCATACCTTTCTTAATCTTTTTAATCTAAATGACATAAAACTTAAATTCTTTCTACTTCCCACCCTAAAATCATTCAACGGAATACTCGGGAATGATAGTCTCAAGCAACTGTCCGCTATAATCCACACTGAGGATAACTATATGACTATCCTTAATAAGGTCAATGTCAGAATAAAACAGCAAAAAACTCAATCCGTCAATTTCTTAGAGGATACATTTACCCATATGTCGTATTCGCAAAAAGACGCAATTAATGCACTCATCCACAAGTATCCTTCTCTTTTCGCTGAACCCAACGAAAAGCTTACATTCACGACAAATGTCATAGCCGAGATACGAACGAATTCGGACTCAGCCGTATACTCAAAACACTAATCCCTTCCAGCCTCATTAAAAGACGAAATAGAAAGCCAAATACAAAAGCTTCTATATGATAACATTATAAGACAGTCTCAATCGCCGTACAATTCACCAGTGTGGATTATACCAAAAAAAGGCAGATTCAACCGGAAAAGAACAATTCAGACTGGTAATAGACTATAGGAAATTAAATACAGTCACAATTTCAGACCGTTATCCTATCCCCGAAATAAATGAGGTGCTCTCCCAACTCGGAAAGTGCAAATACTCCACAGTGCTAGATTTGAAAAGCGGTTTCCACCAAATTCCTCTCAAGGAATCGGATATGGAAAAAACAGCTTTCTCAATCAATAATGCATTATCCGGTCCTATATAGGGAAATTCTGCTACTTCTACATCGACGACATTATTGTCTTCAGTGCAGATGAAAACGATCATACAAAGCACGTAGAGAAAATATTTCAAACTCTTTACACCTAACATGAAAATACAACTGGACAAATGCAACTTTTTTAAAGAACTTTTTTTTTGAATTTCTCGGGTTCATCGTATCTTCAAAAGGAATAACTACAAGTCCCAAAAAGGTAGAGGCAATTGTAAATTTCCCTGTCCCTGAAACTCTTAAACAACTTCGTTCATTTTTAGGCCTCTCTGGATATTATTGTCGTTTTTTGAAAGACTACGCAAATCTGGCAAAGCTACTTACTTCCCTTTTAAGAGGAGAAGAAGGACGTATATCTAAAAATCGTTCAAGCAAAATCCCAATTTTACTTTCGTAAGATGCCCCCGAAGCTTTCAATAAATTAAAAAATTCTCTAATTTCCCGAGACCTGCTACTTTCCTACCCTGACTTTAGCAAACCATTCGAGTTAAAAACTGATGCATCCAACTTCGCAATCGGTGCCGTCCTTTCCCAACATGATAAACCAATCATGTTCATCTCCAGGTCACTAAGCAAGTCAGAAGAGCACTACGCGGCTAACGAAAAAGAGATGTTAGCCATCATCTGGTCCCTAAACACATTCAGAAATTATCTTTATGGCACAGCCTTTGTCAAAATTTACACTGACCACCAACCGCTGACGGGGTGGCTGTGGTGTAGTGGTAGTAGCAAACGCTTCTCACTCGGAGGGTCCAGGTTCGAATCCTGCCCATGGCAAATCTGTTTTTCATTGTGTAATTGGAACTCAGACAAAAAAATTCTGCGTGTGAAGGCATAACACTAACACGTAGATTTGGCTGTTATAAGAGTTTCAAGCAATGAAAAAAAATACTGGGAATTATATCTCGAATCACTCTGAGTGAAGAAAAACTCTCCGTCCTCTTCGGACTCCCACCCCTGGAGAGCAAACATAGAAACCAAACACACCTGAGTTTCAAACCACTACAAAAACAATTTTCCTTTCTCCTCCTTCTATCTTTCCGCCCGCGCCCTGGCAACAGTAAAAGGGTATCTAACCCCTTAGGCGCGCGTAAATTATAAAAAAAAAAAAAAAAAAAGCAATTAAAACAACAACTCTAAGATGAAACGCTGGAAAGCGATTCTCGAAGAGTACAATCACGAAATCCACTATAAACCAGGAAAAAGTAACATAGTCGCGGATGCTCTTTCCCGAGCTCCACAAAGCTCAGAGGTTAACTCAATGACCGCTTCACTATATAGTGCCAAAACTTCAGCACACGGTCTCATTCTCACCGTCAAAAAAGCCATCAATGTCAACAAAATTCAAATCATGCTTCTTATAGGAACCGAACCACATTACAGTTTCAAAATTACCTTTCCCACTTACCACAGCCATACGCACATTCAACCCAATTATTCTAACGAAGAATTACTCTCAATTCTTAAACGCCTTCTAAATCCAAGTGTCCTAAACGGAATATATATAAATGAAACGATAATGGGGAGGATCCAGGAAATTTACCCACATCATTTTTCTTCTTACAAGACACGCTTTACACGAATACAGGTCAAAGACTTGGAAAATACTACTGAACAAGAAGAAGAAGTCATCAAAGAACATAACCGTGCACACAGGAATTCCAAAGAAAATACAGCTCAACTTCTGCAGAAATTTTTCTTTCCTAAAATGAAATCTCGAATACAAGATATAATCAAACAATGCCAAATCTGTAAAGAACAGAAATAGGAACGCCATCCAAACAAACCAGAAATCCAAGAAACCCCTATCCCTCAGTACCCCGGACAAATTGTGCACTTCGATATCTACTCAACCGACAAAAATCTGGTCCTAACAGCAATAGACAAATTTTCTAAATTTGCACAAACAAGAATCATAAGATATTCGAGAACCGCTAAGACAACTGATCTTTGCATTCGACGTTCCTAAGCTTGTCGTTTTCGACAATGAAAAATCACTTAACTCATATACCAATTGTTTCATGCTAAAAGACCAACTTGGAATAGAAATCTATAAAACTCCCCCATATATGGATTGGCCGTGGTGTAGTGGTACTAGCCATCGCTTCTCACTCGGAGGGTCCAGGTTCGAATCCTGCCCATGGGCAAGTCAGTTTTTCATTTGTGTAATTGGAACTCAGACAGAAAAATTCTGCGTGTGAAGGCATAATACTGACACGTAGATTTGGCTGTTGTAGAGTTTCAAGCACAGAAAAAAAATACTGTGAATTATACCTCGAATCACTCTGAAGAAAAAGAAAAAACTCTCCGTCCTATTCGGACTCCCACCCCTGGAGAGCGAATATCGAAACCAAATACACCTGAGTTTCAAACCACTACAAAAACAATTTTCCTTCCTCCTCCTTCTACCTTTCCGCCCGCGCCTTGCCAACAGTAAAAGGGTATCTTAACCCCTTAGGCGCACGTAAATTATAAAAAAAATATATATATATATAGCAGCTCAGTCAACGGCCAAATAGAACGCTTCCACTCCACTTTGTCAGAAATCGTGAGGTGTCTTAAAGCCAAGAAATCCCATAAATCATTCGTAGAATTGCTAAACCGCTCAGTTTACGAATACAATTTCTCCATACATTCTGTTACTAAGCAAAGACTTATAGAAACCTTCTTCGGTAGAAATGTAAGCACAAACCCAGACCAATATGAAAAAGCTAGGCAAGGAAATATCGAAAAACTTCAGGAAAAACAGGCAAAAGACAGACAACAACATAACAAGAATAGACCTCCGATTAAAAACTATACCCCAGGCGAAGTGATATACGTCCAAATTAATAAGCGACTAGGCACGAAACCCTCAGCCAGATTTAAAAAAGAAATAGTTAAGGAAAATAGATCAACCTCCATTTCAGTTAAAATCAGGCAAAGTTATTCATAAAAATAATACTAGGAACTAATTATCGATTTTAGATTTCTCCTTGCCACAAGTTTCGCAGAAGTCCAAATCCTGGACTGCTCGAACTCTAAAATAATTTCATTAGATATTGGAACAGCGAAAATCCAAACGGGTACATTTAAATTAATACATGCAATAGATCTAAACGCCTACGAAGAAACGATTAAGGTTATAGAGAACCAAATAGAAAACCATCCCAATAAGAACAACTCCCAGCTTTCTATCCTATCCTTCCAAATTTCGCAAATCCGAAAGCAATTAACTACGCTAAAGCCAAAAACAAGAGTACCAAGGTCTCTTAACTTCATCGGGAGCACCTGGAAGTGGCTTGCCGGAAGCCCCGATCACGAAGACTTTACATTTACAATTCACAATTTACTAAAAAACAATAACAAGCAAGTTATAATAAACGAATTGCATACTGAAAGAATAAATAGACTTATGAATATCACAAACCAAGTACTTAATATTGTTAAAACAGAAAGTAACGTAGAAAATAATTTTTTTTTGAACACAAAAAACAAACTAGACATAATTAAGGAGGAAGTAATAAATTTAGAATATGCCATGTTATAGGCAAGAAATAAGATTGTAAACTCATTTATTTTATCAAATACCGAATTGAAAATTGTAAGAAAAAAATTCGAAGACAGTAACATTCCATTCATTAATTTAGAAGAGGCAATTAAATTAGCAATTATTAAAATAGCCTCAAGCCTAGAAACTCTCCTTTATATAATAAGCATACCTACAACAGAAACCTTTTTATGTAAAAAACTTCTCATAAAATCAGTTAAATATAATAAAAAGATTATAAAATTAAATTTTGTTAACACTTTGTATTGTAATAATGATTTTTATGGTATCAAGTAAGAATGTCAATTTTTTAATGATTTAACGATTTGTAACAGAAACCAAATAATAAATTTACATGACGATACCTGTATTCCAAATTTGCTAAAAAGCAGACCTTCGAATTGGCGGCCAACAATCAACACATCCCCAACAATAGAAGAGATTCATCCTGGAACCATTTTCCTAAACCGGTTCAACGGATCCATCATTATCGACAACAACACAGTAAACCTCACCGGAACCTTCATCCTACAGTAGCATAACGCATCCCTTTCCATAAACGGGCGAAGATATAGTTCTATGGAAATACCTTATTCAAAACCACTACCAGCAATCCTCCAGAAAAATTCTTCAATAAAAACATATGAGGAACTTCTTACTCGTACCATCGAAATGGTTAAAGAATTACAAGTCAACAATACGGCACAGCTAGCCGAATTAGAAGAAGAAGCACAACTACACGCCATTACTAACTATAGCCTTATAACCATCTTAATGTTAGCTGTTGCAATCATCGTAACCAGGCAAGCTTTTATGCAGAAGAAGAAGATAAAAATCAGCAACACAATAACAATCCCTGAAGCAACACCACAAGAGCTAAACGTACACCACCCCCAGATTATAGGAAAAACGGAACCCGCCAAAGGTTATGAAGTACCAATCCTTTACATGGTGTCGAGTGAGGATACTCGAATTTAAGGCAGGAGATGTTAACACCGAAAACGTTTATTCTGCATAATACTTCAGAACACACTCCAACGAGATGACACATAGCATGAACTGTTCACATGCACCTATTCCCACGAAATATGAGTGCACCTGCACACGCCAGACATAATTCTAAGAAGTCAACCCGAAAGCCACCAAGCCAACCCGTCAGCAATTTCACCTGTACAATCGAAGGTATAAATAATTGTATTATATTTAAGTAGCTTCAGTTTGTGATTACCGATCCTAATAAACGGGACGATTGTCCCCTAAAAGAAAAACTTTTGTCTTTTTGTTAACTTCCCCTACGTGTCCGTACGTAACTTATATACTGTTGATTGTCATATGTGGCAGACTTAGGCAAGAAGTCTTGAGCTTACGATAGTCATATGACAATTCGCACCAAGGCGGAATTCGCTAATATAAGGTTTATATGCGGCCATGCTCCTATGGAAGAGAAGGCCGACACTACCAAAGTATGACGCCAGGATAAGAAAGGAGAGTCACAACAAAAAAGAACTACTGTGGTTCGATATAACGTAAAAAACTCTATGAATAGTAGAGAAGATATTAGATATTAGAACATCAGGTTCTCCAGAAGAAGACAGAAAGTTTAGAAGAAGGGCTCAATCGAAAATATTGAAAGGTTATACCCCAGGAATAACATACGAACGTTTTACAACTAAGTAAAACGAACGTGTCAACACAACCTTGCAATAAAGTCAAATTCGATGCTGAGAATAGTTAAAACACCTTTTCTGCAGACTGTAGAACAGCGACGAAGACCAACATACTTCCATCAGGCAGAATAGACCATTCAACCGAGACCATGATAGCCAAAACTTCTGTCTACCTAACCAAAACGAAGTAAGGATAGCAACATCTAAACTCAAATCAAACAGAGTATATACCAACTCATTTCTCAGATCTGGTCAGAAGAGTGTATACCTGAACAATGGAATATCAGTATCGTTAGCCCTATACACAAAAAAGGAGACCTTCTCAACTATACAAACTGCATATAGAGACACAAATCCCTTCAACGTCGCATACAAGATCTTATCTGCCACATTGTGTGAAGGTCTGAAACCCTTCATCAATAACTTGATTGGCTCCAATTACTGCGGTTTCAGACCAGGAAAGTTCACAATCGACCAAATTTTCACACTCTGGCAGATCCAGGAAAGAACTCAAAAAGTTCAAATCGATACCCATCACATTTTCATCAACATTAAGGCCGCATATGATACCATTTATAGAGGCGAGCTATTTAGAACCATGTATAGTTCCGGCATTCCACAAAGCTCGTCCGTCTGTGCAGAATGTCGATTGAGAATGCAGTTGAGTAGAGGTGACTTTATATAAGACCTTGGTCATCTCAGACCTACATTATGGTGTTGAAGCATGGACTCTCTCGAAAATCGTTTCGTGAGAAAAATCCTTCGAAAATTATTCAGTTCTATTACGTATCTCCTGGCGCGCACAATTGGAATGGGACTTCAACTGACTTGGAGTGCTCAACTGGATGCAGTTAGCTAAAAACGGGGCTAACTGAAGAGACTTTTTAATTGAGGCCCAAGTTAACCCCGAACTATAACGCCACCTAGGTGAACATATCAAGTGAAGCTTAAACAGTCTTTTCTTATATACTGAATTAATAGGCATACAAGTTTGTAGCCGGCCAATGGGATGTAAAATAAAATCTTCTTTCTTCAGCTACACTATGCATTATGACTCGAGTTGAGGATGATTTGTGTAAATTACAAATTGCAGCTTTTTTTCTAAAAAAAAAATGCGCACTTATTTAGAAAAGCCTCAATAATTTCTATCGTCTTTCAAACTGTTGCAAATTGTTTCAAGATAACACCTAAACAGACATACAAAGGTTGTGCATGTTCAATTTTCTTATAAGACAATCTTGTATTTATACGCAGTTAGGATGTCAGAAAATGAGATAACAAATGTAAAAGAATAAACCTCTCTGAATACAATTCAATGGGTGTACCAACTGCCTCGGCAATCTCTAAATAAAATTAATCACTTCCTATATTGTTGACTATTCAAGTATGTCGAAATATCTCATTTTCGCCTTCAATGAAATGAACGAAAACATACTCATACTGTTTGTCGGGACCGTCTGTCCAGTTCCAGGCAATATGTTCATTCGCTCGGTGATCGGATTTGGTCCTTTTGTAAGATGTTACCTTCTTATCAAAAATAAGTTTTCCATTTCTTTGAGCAACATACGTGTAGAGGATTTGTGTTTGGCCCTTTCTTCAGGGGGACGATAATAACGGTCAGGCTTCTATAGGGTCTTTAAGAAACGCCTTCAACCCTCATCGTGAAAGCATTATGACACTTTGTCCCTTTTTTTCCCTCAACATTTCTGCATTGAAATGGGGCAAATCTTAAGCTGGAATCTTTATTGTGTTGGGCGCGTTGTGACGTTTTTATTAGTTGTTTGTACGAAGTGATTTTATATGAAATGTACTCGTACCTTCACGTAACAAGGATACATTCGTTCATCCGAAAGAATTAAGCCTCATCGCTTGTTTTTCATACCGAAAAAGAGCAACAACAACGATAACTGAAGTAAGTGTTACGACCTTTCAAATTGGATTAGAGTTTGGCTTGACTTTTAGTGAATGTACTTTGTCCTTTTGCCAGCCAGTTCTGTGTAGCCTGATGAATGAAATGATTTTTTTATTCACACTTTGAACCGTGAAATCCATAAGGAATACAGAATATATGGCTTTTGCAATTTCTTTTATGACACATGTGCAGGGCACATAATTGGTGGAAGAATGGAAGAGTATTAGAAACCACAAATCATGAAAATCTCATTACGACTAGAATTTTCGATGGGATTACGCCACTTTTGAACGTTTCACTTTTTTTTCCTTTTTTTTTGTTTTTTTTTTTGTTTTTTTTTTCATATTTGTGTAAGCCCAACTGCAGTGGAATTAACTTAATTTTTATTGAATTGGAGCTCGATCGATCCTTATCTGCTGATAAGAAGGATCTTTTCAGATTTCTTAGCACTGAACAACAAACATAGGTGCATATGTCAGAACCAACAATAACACTCTAGCTAAGATGCTGGTGATTTTTGAATATACTCGTACTAGACTGCTATAACGTTGGGTTGACAGACGCAGAATAAGTACAGATAAAATGAAATGAATATAATATCCGCGCGCATATTTTATGATGACTGCTTGGGCAAAGAACGTCTATTTTAACCTTTCAATGCCTAAGCGAATGTCTAACGACGATCTCCATAAATTCTAGATTTACCAGCACTACCTTTGTAAAGATAAATATGTCCTTCAACGTGCTCATATCCTCATTACAACAGAACCGCCAGAAAACTTGTCTGCGAATTACTGATCAAAAACTACGAACAAAGTACATATGTTCGATTTAAGCACTCCCTTTAAAGTTGTCTTGGGCGAATTTAGTAATAAAATGGAAAACGAAATTATATTCTTCAGGGAATTTAGAATACCAAACTTTGCATCGGACAAAAGAATAGTTTCCCCACTTAAATATTCATCAAGGATATGGTTGTCTCTGAAACAGTTTAACTGCAAATAACTTCCGCTATAGAATATCCTAAATATCTTCCAATATTCTACCGCAGAGCAGTTTTTTTTTTTTGTTTGTCGGTTCAGAGCACCAAGACAAAGAACTATTTCATTATACTACTTTTATGTTCTTTTCAATAAAATCTTTCAGTATTTCGAAAAAAGATAAGTATGTATTGCTGCAATGATAGAGTTCCTAAATGCCAGCACCTACCATATCATTGCCTTGAACTTGCTGCCTATTGCGTGCTTAAGCCGAAAACCCTTGGAACAATTCACTTGGTCTGCCTAGAACCTCGACAGTGCTGTCACCTACGAGTATAGTTATGCTTATATGATACATAACTAAATACAGAACAGAAGATGTAGCAGGTCAAACGCAGGTACAGGTCTTAAGAAGTCTTCCTCTGAGCATTGCCTAGCAAGTTTACAAGGATCTCATTTCTCACGACTCCCTTGTATAATTAGCTCGAAGGTGGTAATGGAATTTAGGATGACATTAGGCACTGCATAAGGACTTCTCACTATAGGATTGCTGAGAAGTCGAAGGTTGTCGGCGATCAGAAAGACGGAGCCATTTGTAAAAATTCAACTACGTTCCATTTCTGGCTCAGATGATCATGCCTCAGACATATGTCGGGGTCAAATGTAGGCGCACAAGGTCAACGAAACTCACAACGAGTTTTACCGCAAACCGTTTTTTTTTTGACGATAGATGGCTTTGAAAGTATAGCCTATGATATGCATATAATGAGGAGGATAACTCATCAGAGCCTGGCGTGCTCTTGAAAGCTATCAAGCAGCTGAGGCAAACCGTTCTTTAGTTTCTGATGAAAGCAGCAGTAACGTTTTTACATGAAATTTTATTCCATCCAACAATTAACGCATTGAGAATTGAATAGTCTTTTCTTATTATAGCTGTTTAGCTGCAGTGTACACTCTTCAGTGATAAGCCCTTGTATTGCCAAAAACTTATGCTACATCCGAATATTTCGCTGACTTTAAAATTCACCTCGAAATCTATAATATAATTTGTTAACAATACTTCAGACGTGTTCCTTTTGTGACCCTCATTAGAACAACCGACGCACGGTAAAACGGTCAATAAATTGTACTACAATTTTTTCTGCGAAAAATACATTTGCGGGAGCAATCTTTTTCCTTTTAGGGCATTCTCATAGATGCATAATACCACCGCAGCTATTATTATATTATATTATTTTCAATATACTCATCAGTTCACAACAACATGATGTGGTCAATTCGCCAATTCCACTTAACATTTACACATCATGGAACTGATGAATTCACTTTAAAATGCTATAGCGCACGCAGGTAACTTAATCGCGTACAGATCAGATCCAAGGATTGAGGTCGTTTTTTCTGCAATGTGACTTCGAGAACGTTAATCAATTTGAGATCAAGTAGTAGTAGGAAGCTATTCTGTTAGGACACCTTTACCTGACGCCTCTAAGGACATATAGATACTTCTCTGCTACTACTTCCGTGCTAAAGTAGTATAGCACAGATTTGGGGTCAAACAAGTTTGGGGTAAAGCTTTCAGTGCTGTATATGGGTGAGGGCGCCTTTCTTGAATGGAACAAAGCTGAGCTTTGTGAAACTTTTTCACATTGGGCTTGCAATAATTGCATTCGGGTCGCTGATACTTGCGACCATTTTGGATCCATTCGTATACCATTTGTTGCCCTTAAGGTTTCACGTTTAGTCTTGGAAGTTTTGGAAGTCCCAACTTGATGTTGATATGCGGGCTTTTAGCGCGGAGACCATGTTTTATGTCTCCTGTTTATAGTAACCTTACTTTACTGTGAATTGTCATTTTTTAACATATCATACATACATACGAGTGTGTGCATATGTGAAATAGTGGGCAGATTGCCATAGTACAAGTGATAGATACAGATAGATTCAGTCTTACTAATCCATATTACTGAAGAGGTGTAGATGATCGGCCTCAACATCATTGTGCATATCTAATCGATGACTTTCCCCCGCCACCTATATGGCTACTACTCGCCGGCTTTAGTAATTTTGTTATTTATTTGTGATTTATTTTGCATTTTTTTGCATTTTTTTACAAATTTCCTTCGGAAGTTTAAGTCATCGAAGAATATCTTTTGTGGACAGCCCTTGGCTACTGAAACAATAATGGATGCTTTTGAGCATTGTCCTTACCCATCTCCTGGTAGAGTGATCAGTATTGCCTAAGTTCTATGCCTTTTAAGGTGGAATCGTATCCAGTATTGTATCTGAAGTGCATAGCTTATATGTGTGTAATATTTGAGGTCAACTTCATATTTTTAAATATATACCATAAATGTATGGTCAAAACCTAGGTTATTTTCAGAAAGTTAGGTTTTTTTACTCTTCTGATCTTAAGACTTACCGCCACGACAAGACAGTCGAACAAATATAGGTGTAGGACCAGTTTGAAAGACATTAAAAAGTTTTTTTTACAATTCTCGAACTGCGTGCAACCTTAACAAACAAAACGAGTGTAAGAAACAAGGGAAGTGCGTAGTTGAAGATGAATTACCCCAACAACAAAATACTAACGTTTTATGGGAGTGTATCAAGAGATTGAATATGGTACAGGAACCCGAAAAGGAATCCTTGGAGTAGAAACTAGAAACGAAAATATATGTCAGAAATAAACTACAGGTATATTGGCGACGCAGATCAACATACTTCTGCAAATTAGAGCTTGTGTTTGGAATATGATAGAAAAACTTCCACCCATCTGATCAAAATGAAGTGCAGGTACCAATTTGCAAACTTGCAAGTATAACAGTTCCACAACATAATGAAATTCAAAGCAGGCACAAATTTAGTTCTAGGATTTAGTCAGACGACTGTATGCGTCTGTATAAGTGCATCTCGGGTCCGATTCTTAAACTTGTGCAGACCTAGAAACGGACATGTGGCTCCTTAGATACTTATACATGTCCTATCTACCATTTTCACGGCTGAAATTTCTAGTTTGTAACCAAATCGGACTATATGAATGAAGTTTTAGCACAATAAAATTCACCATCGATTAAATGTCCGCCAATAGGTAGATTCAGAAACAAGGCCAATATTAAATTACATTCCAAAAGTGTGCCTGCAAATGCTTATAACATTGACATCTTTGAGGGAAAAATGAAAAAGAAAACGTAACAGATAAATTGAAACCTACATAATATGTATGAGTAACTTCTTCCTTTCTATAATTTGGGCATAAATTAAAAGTGGAAACAATTCCTTGAAAATAGATAACACTTATTCCAGTATCCAACATGCAACATATATGATCCATGCATAGATGATGCATGTATTCGTAGTATGTATGTATGTGCCGCATGGGTTTGAATCGTTACAGAATGATTTTCTTTTAGTATCTGGGAAACTAAAATACAAAAACTGCATTCCTACTCGTATGTTTCATGGTGGTCTAGCACAAATAGCCAATTCATAAAAAACGGCACAATTTCATTCAATAACAGTCTTGCATCCTTTCGGCTTTCATAAGGGGATACGCACACATGTATGTACCTACATTCATGCATAAGTATATGTACATGCAGAAATGACATATTCGAAAACATTTAAAAATTCTGTACGACCATGTGTTGTATTCGCCCGTTTACCTCACTCATTCTTCCATCATGTCCACACATACTATACGTATGCCAGACTGCCAGAGTCCCAAATCGGCTTCAAAAAAAGAAAGAAAAAAAAAAACAAATATCATCATTCCGGAAAAAATGTGAAAAAAGTTCAAAACATTTGGGAACATGACTCGTGTACACAATCCTTTATATCATGATGTGATGCCGCTACTAATAACTCAAATCAAAACCAATGTTTCCCCACGATGCGGACAGGCAAAAAGCATAAAGGAAAGACAATATCCTGCATTTATAGGTACAGGCCTTTGCGTTGACCCCACACAAGAAGACCTAACTCTCAGCGATTGCCTCCCCCGCACAGCCACTATCTACCGTTCCGTATTCTAGTGATGCTGTAGTTATTTATGTCTGCAAATAATGTCATCTTAAAAAAAAGACATCGCATTCGCAAAATGAAAATTATGACAAAAGACAACGATGACTATAGCAAAAACGACGACGACGAAGATGACGACGGACTAACGCGCCACTAGCAAATACGACTGTATAGTTGGTCTTCGTGCACTTACGCTCCTAGTCTGAGTGCCGAATCATGAGCCTTCCAATGCAAATCTGTACTTATACCAAACCTGGTCCAATCCTCAAAATTGTTACTGATGATGATGATGCTTTCCCAACTTGAAGTACTTCAACAGTGGATGGACACAAGTTAGCAAATAAAAGTTCCAATCCTACTGAGACATCGTAGCGTGGCCACGAAAAATATGATCAGAGAATTAATATCGATTTATCGGCACATGTGTAGTATAGATTCAGCGAACAAAAGTATCTGGCGACTCCGGGGGGTCCGACATTTGTTCACGTTCCGGTTCAATAGGATGGGGCGCGCAATACGTCCAAACGAAACAAAGGCATGTTGTTCATATTTTTACAATCGAAAAATTATCATGTATCCTTACACGAGTCATATTTTTGATCTGCAAACTGCGATCGCTGATCTGCCAACAGGGCAGAGGACACTACGGTACTCTTTTTATGGATACCCTACTGATAGGGATACGAGTGTACAAATGTTTCAATGGTTATGCATATGGACCTACACATGACTGACCGCTGCGTAGAGAAATTTGCATTCGACTTATTCAAACATCTGCCCGAATTTATGATTCCAATTCGATTCGTTTCTCTTTACGTTTTGACCATTCTTCGGGCTTTTGTTCCTCTTTTACTTCTTTTTATTTTCAAAGTATTTTTCCCACCCTTAAGCAAACTGGATAAATGTATATTAGCATTGAAAAGTCGATATGTGATGCTTCTTTAAACTACAGAATTGTTAAAGTTTTATCATATGTTGTTAGGACTATCTAATACACTTTGTTAAATATGAAATAACCCAGAAATATGGAGTTGCCAATAGAAATAATGGCCAAATCACAAAAAGGTAAGTAACACATGACAAACACGATTATGTTGCGAACCGAATCCGAAATCCCTCACAGATACAGCCGTTTATATATAGTCAGTGCGTGGCACGACGCCTTTTGTGGAATATCCGAAATTCCGGTATTGATATAATTCTTAGGAGATCACAGACCTTCTCGGTGGAGTTGTAATATTAGTCGAATCGGTACGTAACTCAGTATGGTAGTAATATACTTTTCCTCTTCTTCTTTTATTAACCATTGAAACGCATAACGCGCATAATTGCATGCATATAATGCTACATATTTTTCCCAATACCTGTATTGCTGCAGCGCCGCTTGTCTGGTTTTCAAAATTTACCTGACCTCAGCACTCTTACATAGCTAAAGAGCAGTCGAATAGATGCCAAGAAGCCATCAAAAACAGCCGTAAAGGTCAGAAACAATCTCTCTAAAAAATGACCTGGTCAGAGAGTGTACATTTGTCACATAAGATAACTAGGACATGTAGAGTGAATGAACACCAACGGTCCAATGCGAAGAGTCTTCGATTCTAGCCCGTAGGGACAACGCAGCAGAGGAACACCTAGCGGAAGTGGAAGGGGACCAACACCAACTTGCAGTGCGCATCTGGAGGCAGTTAGCCAGAGACCGCGCCGGCCGACTGCTTGAAGCCCACGTGTACTTTTGACTGTGGAGGACCACTACATATCTTAGCAATTACCTAAAACCAGGAGTTTCCGTTTGAGTGATCATTTTTGGAACCTCGGCTAAGCATCTATTGCCCTTTGGGCCGGATTTTTCCCACAAAATTCGTTGGATATGGCAAAGCTAGCTTGTTTTTTATCTCCGCCGTTGTCATTTCATGGTATCTAACTAAACTAAGTTTATCCGGCATTCTTTTGTCACAAAATACCGCGTAGATTTCGAGATGTTTCAGCCACATCAGTGAAACATCGTCATCGAAAATTTCTTAATAGTCAACGACAAAAATCCGTATTTAGACTAAATTTGCAAACATTAGCTTTAGATGCGCGCCTACCGCACAGAGGAGAAAAATGGCGACACCATAAGGCGCTACATAGAAGGACGAGCAGTAAAGGGCAGACGAAAACCGGCTACTTAGTAGGTGAAGAAAGAGCATGAAAAGCGTGCGGGAGAGGAAATTGAGAGATACTACTCAGGAATGAGATTCGGAAGTTCTACCAAAGGTAAAAAAACACGCACATACACAAACCACGAACCTATAGAGACGAACAAAGAAAAATAATAGTAGTGTCGCAGTCGATGACGAGGATTTGGAAAGAGTATTTCTGTAGACTGTATAACGACGATGACGAACCCAATACCGCTGTTAGGCAGAATGAATCTTTCAACCTGGACGATGTATACCAACAATTCCGTCCCCCGACTTGGAGGTAGTGAAAATAGCCATAGTTGCTGGAGGGGACTCAGTGACTGCCTAGCTCTTCAAACCATCAGGTGATGACTTGGTAATTCTACATCAATTTCACCTATCGATATTATCGCAATGTGTCTTGTCGCCTTTGATTATTATCATCGTTATAAAAAAGCTCTCCCTCCACTGGGTAGGAAGGTCTTTGCTAAGTACCGCGTTGATGCATTCTTTCCATCTTTTGCAAAAGTGCTGTTCCCTGTTAGTAGATGACTCTGCTTTTTTTACTGATGCTCTCAACACGGACAACTTTGAAACTGTGTTGTCAATTTGGACATTTGTGTTCAGTATTGACTCGCAAATCATCGTGGTCTATTCTATGCACTAGAAGGACACTTCCGTATCAAATAATTTTGATAGTCGGTCTTCAATTCGCGAATACGGGTAGAAGTATCTCATGACTCAACTGCACCCAAAAAATTCTTCTGTTTAGTGTGGTCTTCATTCTGGTAACATCATCGGTCGGTGTTTTTTTTTTTTCAAAACTCGCGTTTCAGTCAGTGTCCTGTACAATATAATGTACAATGATCAGATTTTCTTTAACAATATGAACGAACAATGATAGAAAAACATCTCGGTAAGCTTCGAAGGAACTACATATCGTCTCAATCGACAGTAAAAACAAGCGTTCAACAAAATTCCAAGAGTACTTATTTGGACGACACGATCTCACAATGTCAGAATGGTACGCGGTATGTATGATAATGTTAAACGAAAGTCAAATGCACCAAGTTAAGGTACACGAAGGCAGTGTACAAAATTATTTGCCTTTTAAAGTCGTGCAGTACTCTATATTGAAGCAGAACATCAAAGAGTTCGGAACAACTAATTTTCTTTTCACCGATGATAGCGTTATCGCAGTCAAAAACGTGACAGCCGTTCAAGCAACTCTTAATAATTCGAGAACGGCGCAAGAAGATGACGGGTTACGAATCACTCATACTAAGACCGAATATTTGCATTGCCGATTTTTCGAAGCGGCAAACCAAAGCACTGATATCTATTTCAAAAGAAGTCATTGTGCCAAAATGCGAACAATTTTAATTCTTAGGCTCTGCCGTTCACTACCAAGGAAATTGTGACAACGATTTCGCACATAGAGTCAGTGTAAGGTGGCTTAAATGACGCGAAAACTCCGCTGTATTTTACAATAGAAAAATGCTGCTTAAGCTTAAGTTGTTCGTCCAGCTTTAATATACGTCTCGCAAAGTTCGACGATGTACGAAAAATATAAAGGAAAAATGTAAGCGACGGAAATGAAAATGAAATTGTTGCAGTGGGTGTAACAAAACTACACATATTCGCGGTAGTCTCCAAACTAAGAAGCCGATAGTAGAAAAGCTTCAGGTTAAGAAAATTATATTAAATTTGCCGTGTTCAACGAAGGTCGTCTTAAAATCCGCTCCAAAAAACAAAAGTGGCTCAAGTTCGAGTCTGGGTTCAAAGAAGGAGCCAAAATAAAAATAACTGGATGACTCAAATGGGGAAGCATCAGCAAGTTCTTGGCCTCACTAATGAGGTGATCCAAAATAAAGTGGCCTTTAGAATGGTTCTAAGGTCCGCAAATTTAGCCAACTCCGCAAGCGGCACAGTATCAATGCAGATCCGTGGGAGAAACATGCAACATACGATGTATTACATATTTCAAATGCTAAAGGAAAAAAGAAGATGTGGCTCCAGCAGATTAACTGCCATACTGTCTACGAAACTATTGATTCACTGATTCAAAGACAACATTGTACTCCGATATACGAGTAGACTGGTGATTTGATCAAACTGGAAGCCAATATTCAGCATTGTGGATGGCGAGATTGCGTCTCTCTCTTCGAAAGAGTACCCAAAATTCAACCGATAGAATGCATTTTATAAAAAGCAATATGTATAAGATTGTGTTAAAAATAATGTCATGAGCTATTTTTCATAATACGTAAAGGTTTTTGATTCAAACCCAATTCTCGTGTTATTGTTTAAAATATATATTTTTAACTTTTAAAAATAACCATTATTTTGGCGACTAAATATTAACTCCCGCATTTTGCGGCTGCACTTTTCCTACTGCCTGGCTTTAGGTTGTGGGGGTCCTCCTCTAACTCCCGTTATAATTCCTCTAGCTACCCTTTTCTTCGAATTGAAGGCTTGCTTTTTGTTTCTTTTTCGCAATTTTCGTATCATCATTGCACCACCACGTTTCTTTATTTAAATAAAGTCGGTATTTTGAAACACCGGACAGTGCTATTGCAGTACTTTTACATTTTTCATCAAAATTGCTCCACATGCCTTGCGCTCTTAGGTTGTCCCTTTGGTTCATGGACTTTTTGAGCCATTCTCATTAAGTAAGCCGGTCTTACTCCTTATTTAAGTTGTGCCAATCTATTTTCTCGGCTAAAGCTGGCTTTCGTTGGGTTTTCTCCGGTTTCTTCAAGTTAAATTGCTAGGTGTCCGCCTGACATTCCTTTTAAATATTTTAGTCGCCTTTTCGCATTATCGGATTATTGATGTGGTATGTAATCAAGTCAATCAAAATATTTTTATTTTTTACTTCTCCATTTACTACTTTAGATGCATAGGCCCTAACAGTATTCGAAATTTCGAATTTAATTCAGTCTTATTGCTTACGTTATATCTAGGAGTCCAGCTGTCAAAATGTTGGCAATTTAGGTGGTGTGCTATTCCGTTCCATAATATATTCAAGTCTTGAATCCTGTTTCTGACATTTCGCAGAGTATTTCTTGAATAGTATTACGTTACCGAAATACGCTTTCTAGAAAGCTAACGTTCCAGCTGATAAGTAATTGATTCCTTAAGGCATCATATTGCTCGCCTCCGGCAAATGTCGAGCACTGGGATCAACTTTCCGTTGTGCGGAAAAAAGCGGGGTAGTGTATTTATATACCATACGTTAATCATAATCTTTTATTTTCGTTCTATGCTCCTTTCATCAGTGTGCGTGAATGTATGAACCACCAGACATCGGAACCCGATTATGTATATGGACTTCTTGTAGTCTAGTTTACATAGCTTTAGTTTTAAATGTATTTTATTTTCTTAATCATTAACTTTTACACACTAACAAAAAATGATTAAATGCTAGCTTACAATTACTTAACAATCTTATACTAACTTACTGGCCCCACACACTCTAAGCTACTCTAAATTCTTATATCTATGTCTTTAGACTTCATTTACATTTTATTTAGGATGTTTGTTTTGTATACTTAGGACTAAGAATCTTCTTGTAGTCTCATTAGATGTTAATGCGCCTCAGGTCCATCTTAGGCGTAAAAGTGCCTGAATCTGATTTTTCCCCATTTAGCCATCTTTTACGCAACGTAAACCTTCTTAATAAAGAGAACTTGTAGTATTTTCCAATGGTTTTTTGGTGTTTAATACATGGAAACATAGGTTTGACCGGTCAGATGTAAGATTCCCTTTATTAACGAAATCGTAATTAGTACTGCATTGACTGTCCTAAAATTGTTGCTATTCCTTGAATAACTCAGATAATTCTAGCCGGATTTTTTTCAAAGTTTTCGTTATATGTATGCTGCGTTAATAGGTTTTGATCAGTACAACAAAAATTTCGAGAGAGTCCTCTATTTAAAAAAAAAAACAAATAACTTTTAGTATAATTAACTTTAAAAGTTATCGCCGGATTTTGGTCAAAATGTAATGGTTGCGATTCGACATAAAAACGCATCGTCAAAATTTAAATCAACAACGCTATGCGTTCGCGAGTTATCGTGGTCCAACAAATTTACACATTCTGACATACATACTCTGAGATACACACAAACATTTTCTTAAAAACGTTCTAAAAACATTATAGACATCTCATAAAGAAAAGTTATCACCAAATTTTCACTCTCGGTTTTCGTTGTGAATGCAAGATCTTTCTTATCAGAAAGATCATAAAGATCTGTGCAACTTAGGTACCACCAACAATCGACGAAAATATAAAAACGAACTTACATACGAGTACATATATATTTCTAAATCTTACAAGGATCCAAATCTGTGAAAGAGTAGACAGTATACAGAGTAACACAGAATTTCAATAGTTACAATTTCCCAAAAACTTGCAAATTTGCAGTGTACCGAAGCACAATTCCATTCATAGTCTTAAAGAAGTGCACAAATGCTCGATTACTACATCTGACCAGCTATGTTACACCCGAGTTAGACACAACTCATCCCAAATATCATTCGCGAGTCTGATGACACAGCAGCGATGTATGTATGTAGATCAAACCATATTAATTTAAGGCTTCGAAAATCTATTGGCAGTTAGATATCCAATAATTGCGAATGAAAGCTAATGAGTTTTTTTTACAAAAAGATCTGTCCATCAATTTTTTTGAGTGAACGCTTGATAGAGTAACAAGTTATGTTTTTACGATCGTAACATTTAGGTACATGCTTATTCGATGGGTACATCTATTTAGATTACCATGAGTATTGAGTACCCAGTTTTTCGTTTGACGAGTTAAGACCAACGCCAATTAATCCTAACCGCGATACTAGATTTTCTTCTTCTCATCCAAATAAACCCACAGAAAGACATTCTTCTCAACAATGTTGGACTAAAAACAACAACAATTCCTAATGATCACATACTTTTGTTGCTTATACCCATCAATAAAAAAAAACTATAAAATTGTCCTTCAGATAAACCCACCTAATGTCGGGTAGTAAATGTACATCAATATCTTTTCAGACGACACGCAGCATCGTTTTTTAAGCCTCTAATCCGGCGGTGCTCAAACAATGGGACGGAAATTAATGAAACTTATAGTTCACACAAAACTACGACAGTCGTCGCCGGTTTCGTCTTCGTCTTCGTCTCAGCCATTGTCGTAGTCACAGCCATGAAGAAGAAGATTATTACCATCGTGATAAGTATCTATCCTCTGTAACGAACAGTAGCTAATGGATGATTATCTACAGAATAGGTTACCTGCCCATTTTCATCACTATGCTTTGGGTATACTGTATCGATTTCCATTCTGAAATCCAAAAATCATCCAACTTCATTCAGTCAACAAAGAAAAATAAAAAAAACCGCTAAGCTAAGCAGGTAGCATACCAATCGCTGGGTAATATGTCAAGAAATTATTCCATACCCTTTTAAAGGTGTCTCTAAATATTTGGGGACTCTTCTTATCGGAACAGAAAATCTTGGACGACAGTCCTTAGATTGGCCGCCGACAACAAACGCAACATGATGATAGAAGAATACTCGTACAGGTAACTTAACCAGCGAATACTCAAAACAATGTCTAAATGCGATTCGAATTCAATTGGAACTGAAATTGGGTTTGGGCTGAGATTTGGATTGGGATATGGCATATCATATTGAAGTGGTTTTACACAGGTGGTTGAGATCAACGATTAGTCAACCAGGGGATAATGGAACGAGGGCACATAACATATCTAAGGCGTCTGTTTGTGATTGCGTACATTGGTCGTAAAGTGCTGTAATTAATGATGTTAAGCGATATTTGGCGACATGATTCTTTTAGTGCAATACACGATGAAACGGTTTTCTCTCATTCAAACGAATTGTATTAGCGGCAATAGGATTTTCATCAATTATTGTCTAAAGGAGGAAGGCTCTTTTCCTAACGAACTAGTGTGGATAAAGTTTTCGGCACTATATTCGCACACAGTAGACTTGTTGTCGGTCTTGCATTCCAATTGGGCCTCTGGCCTCAGTTACCATCGAAAACCGCAAAACTATCGGGTTACTGATAACAAAGGTGTTTTATGCTCGATATTGCAGAATTTCGACAAAAAAAAATAGAGAAGTAGAGAGTAAAAGGATGATTCTATCAATGAGAAATTCTTACGGCTATTCGAAAAATCTTAAGCCAAAACGCTATTTGTCGAAGAAAAGAATGCTGGACAGGCATTTGCATTGGCCAAATGGCACACAGACCTAATATTTCTAGGTCACAGAGAAATGTACAGCTGCTGTATAATTTTATAAACTAAAAAGATTGTAAGAACACCGGGAAACTAAGCGAGCCACAAAATGTAAATGTTTTACTCTAGAACATCTCATGGCCAAATGCAACTTGTGTGCAATCATAAGATGGGAAAACCACTTCCATAGAGTATTTCATGGCCACGAAAATTAAAATCCAGCTGGCGAAAGGCCCATTTGCACTAGGCGATAACACCTCCGAAACTCACCCACCCTCAAATAAAACTGTTGTTTGAAATGGGCTTTCAACAAAGCTCTTAAAGCACCTGCTGATGAATTGATAGGGTTTGGTTAAAAGAAAATATGCTCAGTAGGCCGCTTCAGTTCCGCCAACTACCAAGGCTTAAGTCACCTTAAAATATGATCTTGTCTGTCGCTATACATATATGAATGCTTGGAATTTTCGCCAGGAACACGTTCACATCCTATCAGTGCAGTTTTAAGTTCGAAAAGTATTACATTAGCGGGATCTAGCAGATCAAATTATATATATAACACCATCACCATTGACGTCTCCATGACTACTCGAAGAAAACATTTTACGAATTTAGATGATAATGAGGTTATCCTCGTATTTTTGTGTGCACCACAATTCAGAAGATGTATTTGTATTTCAACCGTTCGTATCACCACAGGCCGTTTAGCCTATGCACCATTAGTGTGTACGCAAAATTTTATAGAAAACCATTTCCGGATACTACATAAATCCACCAATATGTATTAGAACAAGGTGTGCAAGCTGGTCTTATTTCCTAGTCGACTCTCCGCTTAATGGTTAATGCAACAGTACTAATTTTTACTCATATGCAGTGATGTTGCTGTACTATTTGTTGTTTTATATCTTGACTGTGCGCTTCAAAGACATGACAGCCTTAGACGTTATCAACGATTGATTTAATAGAAACTAATTTTCAGCCAACTCCCACACAACTAAGGTTGTTCTCTTCAGTATAAACAAGAAATTGGCCGGTTCAATCTACAAGTACTTAGGTCCAAAATGCGTCACCAAACATTTATCTTAAAATTATCTATTTATCTGGATATTATGATGAACGAATCGTCGGAAAGAAGCCTACGGATCTATTGTACTTGGACTATGATAAAGCCCGGTCCAATGCTGGAATTAAATACATGATTAACATAAGTACTTTAGTGTTCTTTTTACTAGTCTTCAGAGAATGGAATGTTTCGTAGTAACACGGTTCCATTGATATTGACAGTTGGGTTTCTTACACGGAAAGTACATATGTAGGATGGCTTTCTAGGATGGTAGACTAAGCACAAGAAAGTCAACAGTATGCTTGCTACACCTCTATAGCCAGCAGAAAATTCAACTATTTTTAATGACATTTTCACGTGTAACTAGAAGACAAACAGGAGATGTCTGTTTTGCGAAATATACTATGTAGGTACCTCAAAACTTATTCAAAGCCATATTCTTTGGACTAACATATCCTGGATAGAAAACCACATATATGTGCTGTTTGATTTATAAATGATACTGAACTTGTGATAAGACTTCTGAAAATATCTTCTAATTTCACTATGAAAATGCATCTCTTCCATAGGGCAATGGTTTTGATTTGGCTTTATTCTCCACGATGATACCAGTAATTATATTGACACAAACCTCTTTGTTGTTCTTTTAGAGTACAAAATCAACCACATCTGTGTACGAACATCCATATATCAGCATAACATACATATAATGAGTGCGAAGTAATCATTCAAATTAAAATTCGGATTATCTGACAGGAAGTCGGTCCGTCACGAAGTTACTTCATAAATTTTCGAAGGCATAAGCAACCCTCCTTCGTAAGTCGACACCAAAAGATACAAAACGTCATTCATTCAGGTCAAAGTAATCTGCACAACCAACCATTAGATAAACATCGTTTCTGGTTGCCTTAGAGGATTTCCCACAGGAATAAGCTGGATTCCAAGCGTCTGTGCATGTTGCAAACACACGGATCAGAACTGTAAATCAAATGAATTAATCATTTATCTAACAAATGATCTCAGACAACAAGTTTGCAAACATATGAATTGGATTCTCAAAAGGCGAAAGGATTATCCAAATGCTGGTTCCCTGTATCTGTTCGCATGCATTTACGTACATATTTCGGATACATACAAACATACCATATAACATATTGGAATTTCCAATGCAACTTACATATATCGTCGTATAAACTTGACTGGATTATATTTCGTTGTTGGTAAACATATTTATTTTATGTTTTTACAACTCATTACTAAATCCGTTTACACAGGTCCTTAGGACACCTTTCAGCATATTGTTGATTGTTGGACGCATTTATAGACATGTATGCATGGTAAAAGTGCACAATCGCCTCTGTGTGCATATACACAGATGTTGATGAGAATAATTGTTTTCGATGGTCAGATCGTCCCATGGCTTGCCGCAAAGGACTTCATTAACAAATGGCCCACACGCATTAATGATGCCAATTTAATCTAAAACACGTGTTGGCGATTTAACAAATCACTGTGCAACCACATGCGGAAATTTCCCATACTCGTAATCAGGTACATACAAATGACTGCATTCAATGCGTTACGAATTTAGTCTGTTGCATATCAGATGGTAAATTTAAATATTGGTTTGTACGAGCATTTATAGGAACATCGACGCATGTTTGCTCTGAAAGCAGTTGGGTATGGTAGGATCTACTTGCCCCAATTTTTGAAAAAAAATATTAATAAGATAAGAACTTATTTTACTACCTAACACTAAAGGTGAGCTCATTGAGAAGTTGTTAAGCTTTGAAAGAATTTTAATATTTAGCACATATACGAAAAGAAAACTCTCTTAAAAATATTTGGGTTAATAGATTTCACAGAGGGTTTCCAAAACGAAATTTACATAGAATATATGTATATTGTTCTGACAGCTACGAGTACATATATATGTAAAATCAGTACTCGCATTTCCATGCGTGTTATTAGTTCTCAGCTTTCAGTAAGTTCTACTTAAAAAAAGGATTTATCTCCTAGAAAAGAATCATGGTAATTCCTTTATAAAAAAAAGGATAATACTGTAAATGACTAAAATCTGATGAACATACTCGTATATCCCTTTCTAGCTACATGTACTCGTATAGACCGGCGCATGAGGAAATATTGCAAAAAGGATTCCTCGTGCATTTCGGTAGGAGGGTCCTCCCAGAAAATTAGTAGGGTGAGGCCAGCAGCCAGCCATTCTCTATCCAGTTTTCAGAAGAAACCGCCGAAAGTAAGAAATCTTCGGAATACCAGATACTACCCTAAATCACTGCAATCAAGCTCAATATAGCAATGTTACAAGTATACTAACTCATTCGTTTCGTAATGTGCAAAAGTTAATGGCATCTACATTTACAGCTGCTGTAATACCCAGTTGGACAAAAATATACCAAGCTTTGGTGGAAAAATAACTGTCCTGGACCTACACCGCGTAGGTAACTGAGGGCGACCGTAAATACCGCGATACCAAGAAACATTTTCAATGACATCAACTTAACGGCTCAGCAATGAAAACGGTAGAATTACTCAGCCTGGTAAAGCAGAAATTTAAAAATGCGATATACATGGGTAAAGAAACTGAAATTAACTCATGGGCTCTGAATGGTGATGACTTGAATAGAGGTTTGATTATCGCAAATACTGGGATTGATATTATTGCAGAACACACATTTTCCCAAAACCATCTATTAAACATTGGTGAGACCAGAATCATGCCGAATGAACTCTTTTTTTACAAGATTTGAGTACATCGCATATGGATTATGCGGCGACTGGAACTAATGACATCCCTAATAAATTAGTAAAAGCGATCATTCGACAAAAATCAGACATGCTCCCAGAAACAATAAAAACGCTTTCAGAGCGTGATTTTTCTCAGAGCCATACAATCTATAGTATTTGGTATAGTTAGCAAAGGGAAAAAGGGAAATGGAGAATCATCATCATACTGCCCAAGATGCTTAATAGATCACCGAAAGATTTATTTTTAATTTATTTGAATTTATTTTAATTTATAGCCTCTCTGTACGTATTTAAGTTATAACAACTTTTTGTATTGAACAGGTATAAAGTTTACAAATTTTAAATTAAGAATTCACACGCTTTAAAAATAGAACAAAAAGAAATAACAGAAATTTGATAGATATAGGAAAAAAGAGAAAGCTAGAAGAACAAATTACAGAAAGTTTAAGGATATAAAGAATGAAAGTGGGATAGATGTATTGATTTAAAAATAAATTACATCACATCGGTAATTGCTACTTGCATAATATTTAAAAGGTTCTTTCTTAAAGTGGTTTTCCATGCTCATCGTGTTGATATTAGTGAGAAAATTGTTCCAGAACTGCATGTACGAAAATTTGACGACTGCCTATCAGGAATTTGCGTCTTATTATATTATTATTTTCAGTTTATTTCAGTTCTATGTTCCAAGAATGCATTCAATGAACATCCAGCGATTTGATAGGTGCAAGTTTATATGTAGTCATACCATCTTAGATTAAATCTTGCTCTATTGTTTTGCACATTTATTTAGTGCAACACTTAATTCTCTAAACTTCCAAGGACTTCACATCCGTACAGTATGGTGTGCATTTTTATTTTGCTGGACAAGTACCCTTTTGTTCGGCTTAGTCCCCTAAGAATTTGGTTTCAATAGATTCCTAGATATTTTATTTTAGTTGCAAATTCAAGAGGATCATGATTAACATAAAGCAGAAAATTTAAAATTTCCAAATTGTTAGTACAATATGATAATCGCAGAAGATTATTGCTTTATAAATATCATTTTTAAACGACGTAAACAAAAGAGGTCCTAGGACAGATCCTTGGGGCACACCGGAAGTTATTGGCAGACTCAACAATTTTTTGTCACCGTGACACACAGCTTGGCTCCGATTGTTAAGATTTTTTAATTTACACAGAAGAATTTGATGGTTTACTAAATCAAATGCTTTTGAGATGTTAAAAAAAAACACAAGTGATATCATATCTTCATCGATGATAGAACGTATATCGTCAGTAATTTTCAACAAGGCCATGGTGCAGTTATTAAATTATTTTCTGCGAGGAAAATCTTCACTTATTGGCTAACGATTTTCTCAACCACTTTGCTGAGGAACGGAAATATAACAATTGGTCTGTAATCGGAAGGTTACTTGAATGGATTTATTGTAGATAAAACGGTAAAAAATAATGTAAGACTTAGGGTGAGTTCGAAAAAATGTGTAACAAAATTGACGCGTTGTATCGCTGGAGGATATGTAAATCCTAGGACGGTTTTAATTCTTAACTTGGTTCTTCAGTAGAACGCATCCATTTTTGTGAGGTTACTAATGATGAATTGTCTTCAGTCTATAGGATATGCGCATTAAATGCCTTCAATCCAACAATCTCGGAATTTGTTTATGGCCTTAGTTAAAACCCTCGCGGACCAGATGTTAAGGCCATACAGTGGCAAATTAGATGCACGTATAAAAACATGGATCCTGTTCAGCTTCTGGATCGTAGGATATACTACATTCCATAGCCATTTCATGCTGGAAAAGATTTTTGAACATAATCCAACCAGTACCTTTTGCAAACGAGTGTACATTATGTTATGGGGCAAAAGATATTTTGTGTCCCTTGTAAATGTGAAATGTCCTTCAAAAGGGCTCTTTGGTGTATAATGGCCTAAACCGTAACTGTCAATCAAAGAACTTAAGTGTTATTGTCAAAAAGTCCAGCTGAATTTATGGTAGGTGTGTAAGCTAAGCTCAAAATGGATCAGCCCCTGATTGTGTAAAACAAACAGAGGCAGAACATTTTCATTCCACTATTGGAGAGGGATTTCTGGAAATAAGACGATGCAATATAATTAAGTTTTATGGAAGTCAATGAAGCGCCGCGAAAGGTAGGTCGTCATATAACGTAATATTAAATCTGCGGCGAATTTAGAAGAATGTCAGGACGCCGCGACAAAATTGAACATCATCAAGTCATATTCTTGTTTTTAGCCAATCTTTACAGTTTGCTTCATGGCGCTATTGTATCCGTGATGCCGTTATTATGAAGTCCATATAATTAAATAAACATTTAACTTTCCACTTCACCGACCGCGCATTGCATATTTTTCCACAAGTCAACTCATTCTATAATGAGTTGTTTTTTGATTGAACTTGAATGACAACTATTCAGAGACTCAACTCCGTGAACACTGGATACGAAAAGAGTTATCTAGTCATTTGATCAAGCAAAAATTTTCATCATTGCTAACGGTTTGTTCATACAATAGTATTTGCTGGTAGAGAACTAGCAATTCGAGCACTACTACCCACATCAAGACTCTCAGGAACTGGACCTTTTACAAGAGCTACGCTTATTCGTTTTCCCTCGTATAACATACTATCCAACCATATGTCGCCATCATAATAAAATTGTAAAGCCTTCAGGGTTAAGCTTATCACTTACAACCGGCCTCATCAAAACGTGACCTTCAAAAGGAATCATCTGCTTTTCAATGTCAACTTCCAATGGCCCCTAATGGGCTCGATTCTTTGCCAGATAGGACTAATTTTCCAAAATCTATTTCTTGACTTGCATGCTGCGGGAACTTTGATTTTATCCACAACTCTCAAGTAGTTCCACCTAACGTAGCTGCAACGTTGGTTACACCCCAGAGCTTATTGACTTCTTCGGAATTTGTATTCAAGACCTTTGTATTTTTATTCAGTAGAAGATAGGTAGCTCATATTTGAAGGCCCGTCACATTCCTCGAAAAATACAATATGTCGTAAAGCTAACTCGATAAACAGTCATATGGATTGCTTACAGCAGGTGGGAAAGGTTGTTCTATTACTAGGCTTGTATAACATCCTTCATCCTCCGGTTGTTCAATAATTGATCACCTTTGGACACCCACTAGGTTTTGGCCAGGATGAGCTGGAATACATATGTATGTATGAATTTCAAATTACTTAAGATGTTCTAAGGAAAGTCGAGAGTCAATGTTCCCAGAAGTTGTGAATCTGTATCTAGTACCTTGATTTCTTTAAACGATTGAAAACAAAAAACTACATTTTCTTCAACACAGCTTCTTGATTTATTACTTTTTCCATTGAAACTCTCATGCAAGTTCAAGTGACAGTATTGAATTGAAAGGATACTGGATCTCTGATATTTGTCTCTAAGGACATTAACACACATCTCCCAGCAAATTGAGAAACCTCACACGATTTTTCAATCAAACGATTATGAAATCCAGATCCGAAAGTACTCCCCATGGTATCTCACAAAGCAATCATTAAAAATGTATTACTAACATTCGAAGGCACTAGTACTCCTCCTGAGATTAAACCCTTTTCACTTTCTCAAATCCTCGCTTTCAAAGAACAAAGTCAAATATGCTTCGCCATTTATGATATATGTACCTATGTCTTATACTCGTGTAGACGTATATCTGACAAACTCACCTACAGGCGGTTCCCTGACTAGGTACACTTGTACGTGTACAAAAAATCGCTTTGAGGGTATGAAATAAATCCTCTCGGCTGTCAAATTTTGTATTCATCGATATTGCGGAGATTTCTTGCTTTTGGCCATAATCGTATTTTTTTCCCCTTTTTACCACCTTTATGAACCAGGTTTAAATCGACCCTTGGGAGCTTTTTTTCGATCGCAAAGTAAAAAGGGAAGACAGACAACATAAAAGAGCTGAAATAGCAAAAGCATAATCAGGGGATGAAAATTGGAAGAATTTTAAAAACCACATCACCCTTCGAAAGGTTGTCAAATCGTTATCCCAAAGAAATCCATTTTTTATTCGGCTTCGTGTCAATTCCACATGGCACAACACAGTGATACTCGTAGTCCTAATAGCAGCCCCCATCTACACATTCCATTCATATTCATTCATTTTGTCCTTTTTGCTATAGTATGTGTCATAATCGTCTTCTTTTCCTGCTATAATCCTGTCATATTTTCCATCTCAAGTGGAATCCTGTAAAATTCATAGCCATGCAATAAAGCGGACAGCACGCTTGGATCAAAACGAAATCTTCAAGATAAATGACCGTTTATACTGACCCACATATGTGTGCGTCCACTGTCCACCGCACTGATTGCTTGGGGCGACAATACGAGTAGTAGACTCGTAATCCTCTTAATGAAGCCATCATCATCATTGACACTAAAGGCAACAATTTATATTTAATTGAAAGCCACACACATTGACATTGTCGACCAGAGTCAACAAACACCTTGTTAGCAAAGATGTACGAACAGAAGAATGGGATACTCAGCTTCGACCGAAACCTCAGTCATTCGAGAATCAGTGGGACATCGTTTGTTTCCTTGCATCTGACCATTAAATGACTAGGCGAGCTGGCTATTAGGCTGTAATTCTCGCAGAAGAGCGCATCAAACAATTCAATTTCCGAAGGATTTTAGAGCAAGGACATTCGTAAAACCAAATTGTCAATTGTTTGCTGGCTGTTGCACCCGAAAAGTAAACATGGGCCTCATTCGAAGGTACTTAGTCGTACATTTGGTTTCATCCCCCTGGATATGGATGCATGGCATCACATTGTTGTTTTATAAAAGAACATCAACAGTTGCAGCCACAGCCATAGCCATAGCCACAGTTTGTGTTATAAAGACATTTAGTTAATTTCCTATGCCCTGATATTTGAATTACTATTGGTATTGGTATTGCTACACGCAGATGTAAATGGAATACGAGGTAAAAGATTGAATTGGATAAACAATGCATGTGTTATAAATGATGAATGCCAGAAATGTAGCAAAACAGAGAAAAAAAAGGAATACTGAAGGCATGCAATCAAGCATGGATAGATATTCAGGATATTGTTGTTTGTGATGAAGGACAATTTTGCCATACAAAAACCACGGGCGGTCCAATCTATGACAAATGTGTTATCGGAGATTTCTATTCGTCCCTGCCTAAAATTGTTTTCGAAATATTGCTTTATAGCTCATACGTGAATGAGGATCGACAAAATTCTTTAAAAGTACAAATAAGATAAAAGTCTAACAATAGGTATATAATTGTCTCTCGATTTAACTAAACGTTAAAAATAACATCTATTACTCTTAAAATGAAATTTTGCCAACAATTTTTACATGAAAGAGAGTTTTAATTATTTTAAAATTTCCCCCTAACTTGAGCTGTGATAAACTAATGCAAGACTACACAAAAGATGTAATGTAGCACTCATGTAAACTAATTTATAAGAACATCAATATGAGGATGCATACCATTAAATCCAATGACAGTCACGCTTTTTCAGGAGGACATCTAGGTTCATTCATTTTTGTCCGGAGACTTTGCTATCAAATAACTGAACTGTGATAAAAAAAACTGCACAAATTCGATCATGGAGTTTGAGATTCAAAGAATCGATTGGTTATATAATAGACATACGAATATTGTTCACTTGCCTGTGTAACCGAGATACTGTACTAGACGTGTTTTGGCATTTTTGACTACATACACATTTCATATTACATTTCCATATAACTGTTGTATTCTTTCCTCCATTCACCATGCGCACATAAGGACTAGAACTGCACTAAATTTTATCGAAAAATTGTTCTCCAAAGGAGAACTTTCAAGCTTATCGTCGAGGACCTGATAACATTATGAAGGACTGCCAAGATCTGACAGCTTTGAACACTTTTGTTTTTGAAACCGAAATAGCAGAGATTTTCTGGGGCAAGTCTTTGTCTCGAGGTTATTGTTATCCTCGTTATCAACTGTTGTGCTATTTAGTCATCGTTTACTTTCAATGTAATTTATTTTGCAAATACTCGACATTTGACATTTGTAGCATGACCAATGTTCAACCAATGCAAAAACTGACCAGCACGTTCTTTTTAGAATCAGCTAAGTGAGATTAACTAAACTGCATCAATGGCAATAATTGGATAAGTGGCAGACCAAAGCGCTATAGGAACTACAGGCAAGAGTAGAAAGGATTCTAACTCTTCTAAATCAATAAGATCGGAAGAGTACAGGAAACCCCCAAATGAGAAGTGAAAAGGCTAAACGTAATGACAGGCTTAGTTTCTGCGAAAGAATCACCAGTACAAGTGAATTCTTCAGCCCAAGCGTAATTTATACCACGAGTGGTACTTGGGTTGGCTCTGAGGAAGAATCCGCTCCAGAAATCCATCTCAGAACTTCGGGGAAATCTTCTTATCTGCGAGTTATTTCAAAGACAAGAAATCAAAAGTCAATGGAATCATATACCATAAGACGTCACGATGCGACGGAAACTTTCTTGTTCAACAATGGAACAATTTTAAGGACATCAGAGACTTCCTGCTATGCATTCTTGAAGCTGGAGAACAACAAAGCGGTTGGATTTGACGGTATTCCCATAGAGTTCTTACGAGTACCGCCAACAACATCGAGTGAGTTCCTGCACCCATTTATTGAAAGAGCTCAGAAAACAGAGAGTTTTCCTAAAGGGTTAAAAAAGGAATGATTCTCAAGCTCCTAAAGAAAGGAGACCTTACGCAGTGCCAAAAATGGAGAGGAATTTGCGTGCTGCCTGCAATAGCCAAGGTAATAGCAAAAATCGTCTTGTAGCGAATAAAAGACCACCTCGAAGACACACTCGACGCCGAACAAGCAGGATTCCGCACTGGGTCTTCTGTGTGGATCACATCAATAAGTTGCGGATGATCATTGAACAGTGCGTTGAATATCGATCACCACTTCACCTGTTGTTTATCGACTTCGAAAAACGTTCGACAGTGTCAATAGAGAATTTATCAAGGCTACATATGACGGATCCAAATGTCACATTCTGCATAAAAGAATGTTGTCAGAGGAGTTTGAAAGTGAGGTTAGGCAAGGCTGTATACTGTCACCAATACTGTTCCTGTTGGTGATAAGTGATGTACTGCATGCAACTTTGTCGGCTGGAAATGGAGGAGTTCGGTGGACTCTGCAATCACACCTCAAACATCTGGACTACGCGGACGACGTATGCTTACTCTCTCGCAGGATCATGGATCTCTATCATATGACAACAATCGTTGGGCTAAAGATCAATACGGTAAAAACAAAACAGATCAGCCTTGGAACTTCCCCATCTAACCAAGTAGAGATTTCTGGACAACTGGAAGAGTAAAGATGGTAGAGAATTTTCAATATCTTTGGAGTATTGTCTCTACTGATGGCGGGACCGAACTAGATATAATCAACCGAATCGGAAAAGCAAAGGCTACGTTCGGAATGCTGTCCAAAATATGGCGAAAGCCTAAAGAACAAGCTACGACTGTTCCCATCCAATTTTGAATCCGTGCTTCTTTATGGGTGCAACAGTTGAAAAGTCGCACCGGCTATCACAAGAAAGCTGCAAACGTTCGTGAATAAATGTCTTCGAAATATCTTGAGGATTTTCTGGCCCAACCGTATCTCTAATGATGCATTATGCATACCTGTTCATGGGAACCCATTGACTCTATCATACGAAGACGTAAGCGGCAGTGGATTGGGCATACGCTTCGTCACTAGTGTATTGCGAGTCAAGTGATGCAATGGAAACCTCTCTCGCAGAGAGGAAGACGAGTGGGACGACTTAGAAGTACTTGGCGAAGAACGGTAGAAGAGCGCAACTGGGGAAGAATTGAAGAGAGCTGAAATACATCTTTAAAACCCGTACACGACGGCGCGTAGGAGTAGTGGAGGCCCTATATCCCGAAAGGGGAACCCCACGGACATAATAGGTCCGAGGACCTAAGTAGTATTAGTAAGTATTTTTAAAGCTTCTTTCTCTCCCTAGAATACCCAATGAAGTTTTAAATCCAAAGCAGATTAAGCCTCTGCTGCTCTCCCGAAGTTTTTCATTCTTTTTGTGAAAGACCTAAGAAAGTATTATAGACTTTCACATTTATTGCAGCCTCATCCAACTCTCAACACACCTAGCCGAAAACAAAATCGGTGAATAACGCACTATTTCTCAAGGAGTATGCAAATCCAAAAACTAGATATATATATTTAACCTCGTTCTCGGCAGTAGAGTTATAAATACAACATTTGGTTACTGTTCCAAAACAAGAAGACCACATAGAAGAACACCATAACGTTGCCCGATCTCTCTCCTCATAGGGAACTTTTTCGTCAATGACCTACTTACCAATTTAAAAGATGCGGGATCTGCTGTGTCAGCTTACACGTGTCGGTTATCCACCCAAACCCCCGCGTTATGTGCAATGATTTTAAGGGTACTTAAAATTACTTGGGCACGCACAGATTATAAAAATAGGCGTTCTCTAATAATCTCTAATATCTCATAGGCATACTCTCCTCTTGGACACAAAGCTATGGTCTTAGCGTCAGAGCGGATTTTCTTCAAAAGAATAATTTAAATACCCACTGTTTGGGACTAAACCAACCGTCAATTATATATTACTTATATCAACTTAATCATATCAACTATATAAACTATACCATTATCAACTTAACTTAACTTACCTTCATATGTAAATTGAAATAAAATCAATCTTTAAATTGTTTACATTGTACTCGTATGAGTACTTGCATATTTTTCTAATTTAATGTAACCTACAAAATCAACCTATTGTTTGATATCTTCTTGAATTTAATTCATTGTGCTAATGCCTTATCAATCACTTAAATCTGAAATCAATGTTTTTGATTAGTGGTCAGCGATGTCATGTCTGCATGCACAGATTCTTAATACATAATATATGTTTGATTGCCCTCCCAATGTCGCAATGGCTTACAACAAAAATTTGTTGTTATGCAGAGTGGTGGGTGGACAATAGAACCATGATGGTGTCATACGATCGATCTTGCTTTTTCTCTGCCACTTGGATTACAACCGCTGCAGACATCACATCTTAACCCTAAACTTAACAAGCTAAGTATCACTATTGTAAAATAACATACATAAAGAATTTGATTGTTTGATTTTCCGCAATAAAATTTGTAATTGCACATTCTTTTTCAATCTCGTTTTTGCTCAATATTGGTGCTATTGCAAATCTTCATTTATCGCTCATCACTCACTACGCATCGTTCCACTTAAGCTAAATGACATCTGAGCTTCTCGCAGTGTGCCAAGTATTAACTCTCATCTTCCAAATCAAATGGGGGTGCATATCTAATGTTATAGAACTCTAGTCTACCCTTACATGTTCAAAAAATCTACATGCGGTCTACAACCCAAAGTCATGTACTGGGCCTACACTACAGTGATTTAACCCATTTCCACTTATGGCATGGTTGGGAAAAGAGTATTCGCATCAATTGGCTTGAGAAAACGCGAAGGGCTGCATGTATAGACATCACCTCTCAAAAGGCAGAAGTCCAAATTTTGCTTTTACCTTATCTTTTTACCCAATGATATTTTTACCATGGATCTTGTCATAAGCTCTGCCATTAGATTTAGAGACATTCAGTAATAGAAATAACGAAATGTGAGGCAGACTAGTCTACTCACGCAGCATCCGAACTTCCTGTTATCAACCATTCTTCAATTTCATTATCACATACGGCTCTAAACTGACAGAAGACATTGGAGTGGAGTTTTTTCAGAGGACATCTAGCGTCTTCTAGTTTTCGCTATTCATTAAGTCGTTGCCTTAACGAAATAAAATAGCAGTACAGAAATATACTCTGAAACGTCTGAAGTAGAGATATCAGCAAACCAAAAATATGTATATATATATATATGTATAAGTATTATCATATCAATAGGCTCACGATTTTTTCCTTTTCTCTTTAATCACTATTCATTAAGCACAAAAGAAGAACAAGTTCAACTTTAATGCAACACCTACATATGTATTAGTTGGAATGTTTTGTCATATCTGCGATACCAATGAATTTCTTGGACAGTAATTATTTTATTTTCGTTAGGTCTTCCTCTTCCAAAACACCCATACTCATCAAATGATACCGGATGAGTGTCATCAACACGAAAGGAAAATACGAAATTCATTAAGGTCTTATGAAAATAAATGATACGACACTCGGATATCCTTTTGGGCAAGAAGTAACACATCTTGTTACATAAGCACGAGTACGTCGCAACCATCTCTGCATCATTAAGCGTCACACCGTACTGGCTACCTATAGATAAACTCATATGTACGTATATTCGAGTATATAAGTTGGACTCTTCTCCCTGATGATGATCATCGTTGTTGAATTCCCTTTAGAAAAGATGATGTTTCTATTTTTTTCGAAATGAATGTCAGGCAAATAATGAAGACAATGTCCAAATCCAAATCTGAATCCAAATAAATGAATCAAAAATGTGGAAAAAAAGCAGACAAGAATGGATAAATACAAACAAATATTGAAAGTACGATACGAACCACAGTGTCTAAATACGAGTATGCCTCGACAGGGGACACCAATTTCACGGTGGTCTCTAGTGGATGTACACATCATCGGCAACATTGTACACGTTCAGTGTACTCGAGTGCGTGGAATTCCCTGGAGAAAGTATGTTTGCTATACCCATGTCCTGACACTATCGCCTTTGTAACAAATTTTGGTTCTTTTGCTAATGTGAACACATTTTCCAGAGTGTCACAATGATTGTGAATACCTCTCTCTAGGAAGTGCATGTCGGCCACCCGATGTGCAACACAGACTTTACTGGCCTGCTAATCATGGCATATGAGAGCGAACGACTCTTTGTTCACAATATGGATGTAGGATGCGGACACATTTAGCGAACTTCAGGATGACTTATTATTATACTGCCCAAGGATGGTTTAATTTACCAACGAGACAATGACAGAATGAGACAGATACGTGTAACTACAGATACGGACACAAAATAAGGAATCAGCGGGCTACCGCTTTTTGCAAAATCACGCAAACGTTGACCAAAGTCATATTGTCACAGTTAACCGGACTGCAACTACCAGTTTCCCTACATGTGTGACCAAAACTCCACCTCATGTGGTTTCCAGGGAACGTAGCGACCGCGATACTGTGTTCTTTTGACATCTGTTAAATCACAAGTCAACTATCATGTCAAGGCTCCATCCAGTATTTGCATATGTACAATAATTCAAAGTGTTATTTTATTCGTAAACGAGATGGGTTAACCCGTACCTTCCAGGAAACGCACATCTTTTCACATATCTGTGTATCAACTCGTATAAAAAGATATGAGAAGGTTCCGCTGTAAAGTGCTCTAATGGGATGCTAATAAAATTAAAATAAATGTGACATATCGATGAGAAAAACAAGACTGCTGCCCGAAATACTCAAATATTGATCGCAGGAAAGTGTATGTGAGTATTTTGATCTCGCCGAAACATAAACAAATGAACGATTATGAAGTTCATAGTGAACGAGCGATGATAAATGTTATTGATAAAAATAAAAAATGTTCATATAAGAATTGAAAAACCATGGGAAATGCCGTTAACAATCTTCAGTCATAATTTAAGCTGAAGAATGTATTATCGGTTAGGCCGCGTTTCTTTTCAATAGTTGTTAGGACATTTCGAATTTTTATATGTACATAGAAGTGTTTTATTTTATAATCTAGTGGAATTACTCATATTTTCATTTTTAATGTACTAAGTTGCCTTCTTAAAGACCCTGAAGGCTTCAGAGATTTTAAATATTTTAAAGGATTATTTCTTGGTGCATAATTTTTGCAGCAACTAGAAATTATATGCTATAGCAATAACTTTGATCATTATTAATGGAATTTGATTCAAACTTGTTGAATCAAACCCATAAGCATTCTCTGAATACATACAAATACGAGAGGATATGTGATGAACACTGCCCCAACCAAGTTTTTGAAAACCTTTGGTTTCGTAAATGCCATCTTATTCAAAGCTGTAATATCATCGAGGGCGTTGTCATATTGTCCAATGTACAGAAACATTTGTTAATGTATTCATTTTACCCGTACCTCCAACTCTCACCTATGGACTTAAGATCTATTTAGATAAAAATCGAAAGAATTAACTCGCGAATACAAGCTTCAGCGATCAGATTCCTTATTTGCCTTTCTGAGTGACTCACAATGAAATTTGAAAATGCCTTCTCAATAGGTAGACTCTATGTTAAGCGGTTTTCTCAACGATCTATTCTTAATTGTTTCGAACACGTTATAGGGTTGTTCGAGGTTCGATTTTGAACGTGTGCTGCAATCGCTGTAATTTGGGAAATGCCTACTGCAGACAAACATACGATGGTTATCATCTGTATATCATGCCTGATAATTTTAAATCATTTGCACTAAAGCAGTCTAGCTCTATAGCGGCTGGATGTGTACGATTAGAATAGGTACTGATCGGCGTCAATCTGACGATGCCCAGTGCTGCAATTCAACATATTAGTTGTGTTTGTTTTACCTTCGTGTGGTAGCCGCTAGGTTCTGATCTCATCAAACCTGGCGTGGCCTGTCAGAAATGACTGAACCCTTAGAAGAAGCACGTGCAGCGGATAAATCTACATCAATGGTTGTCTCAACAGTCAGTATGGCAGACACCTTATACATTTAGGCTACTTCAATGCATTTGGAGCTAAGGTCAGTAAGGATTTTTAGGACTAGATTTTTAGATGGCTGCGGATGAGCCCAATATGACTCAACGACAGCTCGCATACTCCAGAATTGGGTCACTTACTCTGAAATATTCCGGCCCTAACTATACGGCAAATTAAAGAGCTCACTGTTGCGAACTAACCAAAGGGTAAGAACAAAGGACGGATAAGAACAAATCTATAGTTAATTACCTTGATACACATCACCTATTTATTTATCGTCTTGCAGAACGACGATGGAGAACACTCGCTATTCCATTAAGTTCGGTAACGACGTAACCGAGACCTTTGATGTCATAAAACAATTTAAGTAAGGTTATGAGCTCTAATAAAATTTTTTCAACAACATACTTGAGACCAGAGGAACAAATTTCCGCAAGCCTGTAAAATTTGGCACACGCTAATGACGTTGACAACATTGGAAGAACCCAGCGAGCTGTCACTGGTGCTCGGAAGTATTTGCCCAGCGGCAAAAATGGGTTCAGTCGCTAGGTACGTGTTATACCTCGGCTTCGCTAATCTGATACTCTTGCCAATCACTGCTCGTGATTTGCCTTAGATGGCAAATGAATAATTAAGCTCTGTCAAGAAACACCAGGAGGCTTTATAGAACCCCCATTATCCCAGTCTGGCTTTATCAATAATCAACAGTTCTTCGATTGATTTTTGACGTCGTTAGCCTTGACGGGGTTGAAGAAGGGGATTGGCGATCGTTAGAAAAGTGTAAAAACCACTAAACACGTAAAATTAGCATTATCGGCTTCGGGAATTAAGATAAAAAAAAATTATTCTTGAAAAGAAACCAATTGTGCCACTCAAAAATGATGCGAGAATTGGAACCAATTGATTTAAAGAATGTCTTGAGAATGAATACGAATTGCGTCAAGGATCTTCTCAATTTGGTTGAGCCACTAATAACCAAACAAAAGTACTGTGCCTGAAAAACTGTAGTCACTCTACTATTTTTAGCAATCAGATTCAGTTAAGAAGAACTAATATACATATAGTGCAATCATATCATATATATATTGTCATCAATTACCAATTTTCTTTGCTAAGGTAGTTTTTAATTTTTTTTAAGATGAATAGTGAAGCTCAAATTGTGGCAATCTGCCTAAACACAACCCAATTTTTAGGACCTTTTGGACGGGAGAACAGAAATTCTGAAATTTCCCGAGCCAAACTGTCAATTTGGTTCGATCGAAGCCCAGTTTTCCTGCTGGTTGCAGGTTGTAATCGAAAATTGTGTTCGAAATTGCCCTGTGTGCGCTTTAAGATGGCTATTACATGTAGAGCGAATGAACACCAACGTCCCGAAGAACCGTCGATTCCAACCCGAGTAAATATAGCAAAAGAACCAGAAGAAAATAATAAGCTGGGTTATAGATTCATTTTTTGCTTATAAATCTCCCGGACTAGACGGAATTCTACCAACCATGTTCCAAAAACAAAACGGGCTATGATACCGTTCCTAAGCAGATTATTCAGCAGTAACATCAGGTATGGATATGTGCCAAAATGCTGAAGGGAAGTAACAGTTGTTCTCATTCCCAGCCATACCCGTCTAAAAGGATTCAGGCCCATAATGAAGCCCTGCCTGAAGTTGTCAGCACGTTTTTTTTGTTCCTTTTTTTTCTGTCGGAACAGCGGACTCAGACAAAAAACGAGTTAATTGTACTCTTTGTAAGAAATTTCAAAACAAGTTAAATTATTTTGAAAAGCAGAGCTGAACTATCTACACTTATTGGAGGGAGCACGCAATAAAGCTACGCCTTATCGACGATGACCTCTGCAGAGGCTATGGGGATATAAGCCCACGGGAAGATACTCTCCGCTCTTTGTGCCACTGCCCCAGCTTTAGCAATTTGAGACAAAGAACTTTAGGAAGTTATTATTTCCACGACCTCTCAGAACTATCAGAACTATGCTTCACTTACATCTCTTTTCAGATTCGTGGATGAAACAAGATGGCTTAGACCCGCTCAGGGACATAACGACAATCAACGCGAGATGGAAAATGGAAACCAAAACTAGAAACCGCAACCAAATCCCCATCCCCTTCTTATTCCCCCAACCGGACTTATACTTGCATTGTGATAATGCATCTACACAGACCTAAGTGTGATGAGATGTAGAATGGACTGGACTCCAGGCACCTCATCAACTCGCCAGCCTAACCTAACCCAACCCAACCTGAAAGACAGCGCAGTAATTTGAAGTATTGGTTGTAGCCCAACTCCACCGTAGACCACAGCGCCACCTTAGTAAGTAAGTAAGTAAAACTCTTTTCTTTGGAGCTACTTTAAGAACATGTGAACATTTGAATTATATCCTATTCCTTATCTACTTTATGGTATCACCATTGTATTTCAATCAAAAATAAAAATTTCATTGACTCCTTCAACACAAGTTGGTTAAAAGGAAAGTTGCCGGGCACTGCCAAAATTTTGCCAACTTTGGGTGATCGCAATGATTAATTTGGTCGTTCTGATCGTTTTGATCCTTCTGATAGTTCTGTTTTGTATAATTTTGGCTGTGATGAATGTACCATAGTTCTTTGTCGATTGTTAAGAAGATTTTGATTATTCATTGTCACAGAGAATGTGCTATCGTTCAAGTCCTTATGGAAATTTTAACAAACAAAAAGAATGAACAAAATTATTCAACGTTTGGAAGAATACTTTGAAGGACCGGAATCACAATTTTTTAATTTTTCTTTATGAAGACGCTGCCTTTTGCTTTTGCGGCTGAAAGCGGAAAATAGTGTTGCTATGCCCCAAATCTTTGAGGTTTTCAATAATGTTGCGCAGAACGTTAAAGCTAGTTAATCTGCGTCATACTTCATCTAAAGTGTGATTTGTGTGCTGGTGTGCAAGAAACTAGAATTTTAGAAAAAGTATTGCGGTGGCCGTTATAAAGTTTTGCCGAATTTTTAGCAAATTCCTTCAGCTTTTCGTAAAAATGTGCTCAGTTGTGAGTCTTTTTTTTTGTTGTTTGATTACCCTTCTTCAGAAAATTTGCTATAAATGTTGTCTGTGTCAATGTTGAGCAAGTAAGACGAAAGTATAGTATCCTGGATATATTATAGTTACGTCTCACATTGCACTGTCACCTTAAAATAACTTACTGAATTAAAGATACCTAAATTAAAACGGGATATTGGATAAAAAAAACACTAAGGATCTAATTGCATTTTCTTACATTTCGGGCTAAAACTTAATCATTCAATTATCTATTGTATAGTTGCAGATGTGAATACTAAATATATAATACATTTTATAATGAAAAAAAATAAGTTTAATTCTTGATTTTAACAATAATAAAATGAGTCAGGAAAAAAGAATTAAAAATATATATTGAATTTTTTTAAAGCAGTAGATTTTATTTAAAAAAATATACAACACACTCAAAGTGACTGTCCTTTGCTCAAAGATGGGAGAAATGTTTACAGTTTTAGTGCTTTCTAATCGCATTTCCTATCTTTGTGACAGTAAAAAATGTTTTTCGAAAAAATATCCGAATTGGAAAAATCAGCAGTAGAGCCTATAAATTAAAAAGTTTTATAGCAAATAGAATGTTTAAAACGACTTCTAAACACAATGTAAACATTTTGGAAAAACCAAAGAAAAAACAAGACTGGCCTCATGTGCCAGAACAAGATTCTCATCGATCAAGTGTCAAAAAATTCAATTCATTCAAAAAGTGAGGAGTCCAGAGGGTTAGGAACGCAGCCCAAAGACAGTCCTATCTCCTAAAATTAAAAAAAAGGAAGAGGAAAAAGAAAGGAATAATGAAAAGGAATGAAAGTGTTTCAATTTCATTTTGGGCAATTGAGAGAGTGCGTCGCATTTGAATAATTGTAAAAATGTCAAAGAGCCAAGACTGTGCGCCACTTACAGTGACAGTGATAAAGAAAGTAATTTGAGATACTTTTCACTTGCGCTCTTGTGCCGAGTTTATTGCGCGATAATATCTCCCCAGAGATTCTCCCCGCTATGTTATCTTTACCGAGATGTGTCAATATATACCCGTAGTTATAAAAACAAAAAACTTTCCTTATATACTCGTACGAGTATCTGAACATTGCATTTTTTCGACGACATGCTACAGTGTGTGGTAGGGGAAACCATCAAGTGTACAAGTACATATTTACTTTGACAGGATAATGAAACCTCCATTGCGGCTAATATAAACTGTTGGTCTTCTTTGTATTGCTCATAAACGGCACGAATAATTCATGCACATCTCGGAGCCAAATTGACAAAATCGAGAGCTTCGATCGTCAAACTGATGGTTTTGGGTTAGTGACTGGAATGCTGGGAACAGAGATCATCTGAATATGGAAATATTCCTAGGGCTTGTTTGCTTGCAAATCGCTAAGCGTATAGAAGAACCAAGTCGACCGGAAGCTCCTGAGAGTGAATTTGAGTTTCTCATTCGTACAAAGTCAATGGATTTGGCACATCTTAGATTCTGAAGTGTTGGAATCCTAATCGACCAAAAATATTACAATGGTTGCCAGTGCCCAAGTCGAAGTAGAGGAGTAGAGAAGTAGAGAAGTAGAGAAGTAGAGAAGTAGAGAAGTAGAGAAGTAGAGAAGTAGAGGAGTAGAGGAGTAGCCTCATTTGATTGTGATACCCCTAGACCTAAGCGCATTCGTTGGTGGTGACTCTGAATGCTCGTAAAACAGCGTGATGGGTGGTGGATGGATGGATGGGGGATGACGGAATGAATGTGGCAACACCATCCTGCTGAAAAGAGTGATTTCGCGTTAATGAATATTTCATTTGAACGTCTTATAGCCGGGAGGGATTTTCTTCGTGGCTTTCATTTGTTTAACGATTTTCTTTCGACGTCGTTGTCGTTGCCGTTGTCGTTGTCGTTGTCGTTTTCGTTGTCGTTGTCATCCCATCTCTTCCATTCTACTTCAATTGTTTGTTTGCTTACATTCGCTTGAGTTGTTTGCCGGATGGCCATATAGATAGCCGGCCCCTTTTTTGTTGAGTTGGCGAAGGGGTGGCGCAGTTTATTTCGAGCTTAAAAAATGTAAATTATTGTAAATGTGATCCAGCGCGGTTAGATTGGCTGTTAAGAAGGATTTCAAAGAGACTACGGATTATGGAAGGCAACTGTTGGAAGGAGTGAAGGGAGTATTAAATTAAGACAGTTGCGTAGGGATTTAGCTGAAATTATTTTGAATTAATTTTCGGGTTGAAGGACCAGCAATTTTCATTGTGAGCATCCCGCTGGTCTTTGGCGATGGGTTTGTGTTGAATGGTTGTTGTGGAAAGTGAACAATTCAGGCGTTATTGGATGTATTTCAATTACATTAACTGTAATCTTTGTGTGGTCACTTGGATTACTGAAGCACTTGATGCAAAATGATACTACTATGCAAGATGAACTACTTTTTAAAATATTTAAAAAAAACAACAACACAGAATTCGCTTCTACTTACACACACATGTAACAACAAATCTGAGAAGGTATATCAAGGGCATATCAAGCCTCCTTATGCACGTAATGTACGTCTCAATCTTATCTTTCGTGCTCCGAGTATACTTTCTAACTCTCTCCCTTTTGCTCCCTTATCTTAGAAAATGTTGCCCAGTCGATAAGCGCTTTACAATTACAATTTTCAATTTTAACCAGAGATTGTACTTTATTGAAAGTTGATGTAGATAGCTATCATGTGGCTCCGAGAGATGAGACTCTTGGAAAAGACATCGGCTTACCTTGTAATCTTAAGCCAGTCCCTTTTGCAGTGGAATTTAAAAGTCGGTAACACGGCTGTGATTTAAAAAAAATCTGAGCAGTAACATTCGTAGAAAAAACGTTTTCCAGTTATTTCTTGCTCTATAATAATTTAGTGTATACCAGTACCGTATGATGTATATATGTAATTATATATGTATGTAATTTACTACTGTTCGTTAAGGATTGGAACAAAGATGTTAAAAATTGGCTGTTATTCCATCAAAATTTCGTAGTTTTTAGGTAAGCAAGTTACTTAGCAGTCGTTGAATTTTCCCAGGTCTAATGGTTTTCCTCTGATACATATGTACATACATCCCAAGTCTAACGCTTATTTTCACACGAGCAAGTTAATTGATGATTATGACTTTGCCCGAACGTGTCAGAAGCTTTTCTAAGAATAGATCCTTGTTAAAGCGCCTCTACAACTGTGTTTTTTTTATTTTATGTACTTGCCAGAATTAGCTTGGACACAAGTCTTTGAATTACCTTACTTTTAAAAATTGAAAAGAGAAGGAAAGGAAACTTATATATTCCCTTCGCACGCTAGAATGTCGAGTTTCCAGAGTTTACTTAGCTGTCGTCCCTGCACTTAAAAAGCGCAGTATTATTATCAATTCTCAAACAGCTGCCTGGCTTTGCGTCATTCGTCCATCTTTTATCAATGCTGCCATGGATAATACTGACAATTTTGTGATATTTTGATGGTTAAGGGGAATTATTCTTGAATTTGATGTCGCCAAATAAGTACACAGAAAGCTGTGGGATTGCTTTAGTATTGTTTTTCGGAGCAAATGACGCACTTTCTTTACCACTTTTTTCTGCCTTTTACAATAGGTCGGTAAATATTTTCGTTGGTAGATTAACTGAACCACTTTATCGTGTATGTATTAAAGACCTTTCGTTTCCCGAAGTCTTCACCGTTGGTGTAAAGCCACCTAAGTACTCATGACTATGCTGACTGTGTAGGTTTATTTTAGTAATTCGCATACTCAGGCAATTGAACTTCCGAACAATATATCGTTTAAGTCTTCTTATTGGTGGCGGAAATTTCTAAGTTGTTAACACTTCTCGTCATTAAGAAGTTCCAAAGAGTTCTACTTTGTGCTTTATCCAGCAATATTATAGGTGATTTAACTCCTTGGAATATAGCTTTTACTTGGGAACCAAATAACCCAGTGAATTTAGCTTAGCAGATTTGTTAGTTTGGAAGTTAAAGGATTGAACTAGGGTGTCGTCGTTAACAGGTACAAATTGGTCGTCCCCTTAACCAGTTTATCTCAATATATTAATGGACATACGTTAATCTCCGGAAGAGAGTATGCCGCATTTTCTATAACGAGGAGTAGAGTGTAAGGCTGAATACGCCAGCGTCACATCTTGGACTAATAGTCGAAGTGACAGCCATGATTGCACTACATTTGTTACGGCTCATACGTTGCTGAAAGTCAGGGCGGAGGGAAAGTATACTTCGTTCAAGTACGAAGTCTAACACAGGCGACATCAAAACTTTTCTGACTAAAAATCTGTTACAGATTAGAACCAGGCGTGTATAACTGACTTACTTATTTATTTAACGAGCTCCCGACTCGGTTAGAAGAGTCTCTACCTGGGACATACTGTAACCTTTCACTCTCTTCGGTCTCGGGGATGCTGCTTCCAGTTGTCAAGACCAAGTGGTGTGGTATCCGCGATGGATTTTTCCTTAAGACCGAGGTTCGGTCCCATTTATTGTCCCGAACCTTTGAACCGTGACTCGAAGTTCTCTGGAGTATATGCACATTCGTAGTGTTCACAGTCGTATCTTCTTATTCATTCGTCTTTATCGAACGAAATCTTATTCCATGGAAAGTATTCAATATCTGTTACGCGTTTTAGCTTATCGTCCAGTACTCGGTTTTAGTGCTACTCGCTGAGAATGAGCTATGATGTCGATATCATCTGCGTAAGCCAACACCTGGACAGATTTGGTGAAGATAGTGCATTCATGCCCTGCACCTGCCCTGAGCACTATCTTGCTGAAATTCGGTACATGTTTGGAATAGTTCAGGGGAACTAAATTGGGCCCTTTTTTCGCGTCGCTCAGAGTCACTACTCGTAGATTATGTGTCACGACTTGATCTTTCTAGGATTTGCGTTTGTAGTTTGGTAGATCGTCGATCTGGCGTCCTGGAAGCCATACTGGTACGTGACGCTCAGTGTCTTGCAGATGTATTGTAGTTGAGACAAAAACCATTGGAGCCATCGGCATTGTTGAATTTCAGCTTTATAATACCTGAACCAACATCTTTTATACTCAGTTGGAGATGGCTCCTTCACTGACTTTTTTTTAGTAGTACTCGTTCATTATCATACGTCATCGGGCTTTTCCGTTGGTGGTTCCACAGATTGTTTGTGTCTGTGGGTAATAAATGCACAGCAAATAGTCTGTCGTTCAAGCGTTCTCTAGGCTTTGGTTATACCAATCGTGTTAAAGTTTTCAACGTTTCATTTCTTCTTCTATATGTAGTTCGCAACTTTTTCTCGTTGGATAGTCGAACTTTGAATACGCCTGCAGAAAGGAAGTGCTATTATTATTTTTTTTTTTTATAATTTACGCGCGCCTAAGGGGTTGATAACCTTTTACTGTTGCCATGGCGCGGGCGGTAAGGTAGAAGGAGGAGAAAGGAAAATTGGTTTTTTGTAGTGGTTTGAAACTCAGGTGTGTTTGGTTTCGATATTCGCTCTCCAGAGGTGGGAGTCCGAATAGGACGGAGAGTTTTTTCTTCACTCAGAGTGATTCAAAGTTTATAATTCGCACTATTTTTTTTTGTGCTTGAAACTCTCCAACAGCCAAATCTACGTGTCAGTGTTATGCCTTCACACTCAGAATTTTTCTGTCTGAGTTCCAATTACACAAATGAAAAACTTGAAAGACTTGTCATGGGCAGGATTCGAACCTTGACCCTCCGAGTGAGAAGCGATTGCTAGTAGTGTAGTGACACTACGGCCACCCCCAATTATGAGGCGTCTACATATTAACAACCTCTTAATAAAGATCGATTCGCTTTCAAGGCCGGCTACCAATATTTTATTTAAAAGCTAAAGACCGTCACCAGTCAAGGTTTGAGGGCAAAGAAAGGCTGTGAGCAGAAGACAGCTTGTTTGTGGCTTGTTGCAAAAATTTTATTATACATATTCCAAGATTACCAGACAAATGCGACATCGTATTGAAGCCATGTTCGTTAAAAAAATTATTAAAAATTTTCACATATATATGTCGTCCGCAACTTTGATTTGATATGATTACTAGCGAAATAAGTTTAAGCTAGCCGCGGGGTGTCTTTGATTTCAGCCCGGTTTAGGTACCGATCTTAGTGAACTTCTCGATATCTATAATTTTGTATTTTATGATCAAATTATTCTACGTTCGTCACTAAATAATATAGTTTTTAGAGCTAAGCGAAAGGAGTTGCGGTTTCTTAGGTAGACTATGCATTTCCGAGTTTGGGAATGGAACAGACTGTGGGTAGTTTATTTACCAAAGTTTGCCCGATTGAAGTATGTGTTATTCACCTTAATGTTTCTTTCGAATGTCGAACTCCTTAAAGATGATAAATTGTGCTACTTCAGTAGTGCCGTGTTGTCACTTCGGTGATTTTATATCTGGCTTGCAATTTGGAGTAAATACGACCTGCAGGATCACTTCTGAAAAGCCTTCCAATCGGTAGGTTATTCTTGAATATTCAACTTGAACATCAACTGTGAGAAAATTTTTAATAAATCCAAGATCACCGGTAATTGGCACCTATATAAGCCCACTTTTACCAAGTTCAATAAGGAATTGAGAAAGTCCAAGAGAGCTTCTTAAGGTTCATTTCCCAGACTTTAAACAACACAAAATATGCCAATTCTGATGCCACAAGCTTCTCTTACAACAACAGAATTAAACGCCTATCTAGAAATATGGCATAGATAAAGTTAAATGGGCCATAAAATCATATAGACCAAATAAGCCACCTGGATCAGACGGAACCTTCACAGCACTAATTCAAAAAAGACTGGCCCAAATTCTTCCTACTGTTATCGTATTATTTAGGTATTACTTCACCAGGGGATGCATTCCACAAGATTCCTGGAAGGAGGTAAACATGATTTTTATCCAGACCTGTAAAGTAATGAAATACATTTGTACTGCAGTACGGTGAAAGTACTAAGTAGCCTGTAATTGTACTTGTACTTAAAAATTTCAAGTACAATGTACTCCCTACTTAAAAATAAATAAATACCAGTATTTGCCTAAGTACTCTGTTCCAAGTACATTTACTAGGTACTTGAATACACCCCAGTACATTTTCAAGTACTTTTCAAGTACATACAAATCCTTCATACCTATGTTCCTCGTCAATACTCTCATTCTGCTTTTATTGGAAAAGAATATTTACTATACATAACTGATACTCATTTAGGAAGCGGAATGAAAATATTGGACAAATATCCGATATTTAAAAACCTTTAAATCAAACTTAATACTCCTTTGACGTCATCGGGCCCTGTGGAAAGGTTGGTTTCCTTTGCTGGCCTGATTAATACTCCAACACGCAGCGCGCTGTCTGACCAGCATTTCTCTAATTTTCTTAAGTCTTTCGAAAAAAAAAAAAAAAAAAAAGTTTTTCCTGCAAAACCACAACATTGTTAGGAACCGTAATTTGTTAGCAAGAGTTGGTTCAAAAATTACAAATTGAGTATAAACTTGTAAAAGATAAGTACTTAAAAAGTACTTGCAAAGTACTTGAAAATGTACTGGGGTGTATTCAAGTACCTAGTAAATGTACTTGGTACAGAGTACTTAGGCAAATACTGGTACTTATTTATTTTTAAGTAAGGAGTACATTGTACTTGAAATTTATAAGTACAAGTACAAGTACAGAGTATTGGGTACTGGACTCGTACTGGTACTTCAAAGTTTACAGCTCTGTTTTTATCCCCAAACCAAACAATTACCGATGCTCGTAAACCGGAAAATCTCCACATCTTCCGGTGAGACTAAAATCTCTGTCTCAACCGTCAAAGATTGTCCACAAGGGGGTGATCTCTCACCGCATTGGTAGTCACTTGTCATTGATGATGTACTAGTAAATCTTAGTAATCTGGAAAGGGAAATCTGCTATACAAAACTTTCAGCGGCTACCAAGACTTGCTTGCCTCGGCATCACACTCCACACAACAGCTATAGGAGCCTTCATTCGTTTAACACCACTCTATATCTTTTTTAAAAAAATTTGACAATTCACAGCACGGTCAGGCGTCCAAACAAACAAGAGAAATTAATCACTCAGGTCACATGGACCGAATGAAACTTCTTTCCGCCTACCTAGGACTTTCAAGCGGAAATACATGCCATTCAGATGTGAGGTAATCGATAAAGGAATGAAGGGTGGGGATCCATATAATCACTGACAGTCAAGCAGCCATTGAACCGTTAGGCTCTAAACTCATTCTCCAAACTCCAAATCAGTCATGCACTGCTTCAATTCACTACAAGATCTCTCCCATAAGAACAAAGTAAAAGTGTGGTGGGTGAATGATCATACATGTAGGTATTGACGGGAATGAAGTAGCCGACGAACTGGCTAGAAACGGTTCGGCTGATTCTTTCATCGGCCCTGGGCCGTTCTGTAGTATCCCGAATTCAGCAATTAACTCAGCAATAAAGAGTTGGAAAAAGAAAAAATCGCCCCAGGATGCCAGTCTAAAAGACGGCGGAACTGCGGAAAACATATAATGTGAATGCATGGTTTTAAATGCGTTAAGGAGAACGTCACTTGCACAGAGAAATTGTAATCCCTGGCAAAATTCTCAAAATCCCCACCAGAGAGATTCTCAATTTCATCAAACAACTTGAGCCTCTCTTGGCCTCCTAATACTGATTTTTGTGTGTTTTAGGTCGCAGGGGGCAATTGGCGGATTGGTCGAACGATAGTTGAACCCCAGTTAGTTGTTTTCCACACGAAAATTCAGGTATGTAAAAGAGTAGACAGTCCACAAGAACTTCAATCATGCCCTGAGAATTCCATCAAAAGATTAACTATTTCAATATTTCCTTCATTTTTCCTTTCCTTTCTTTCCTTCTTTTCTTCCCTATTGATGTTGATTTATCTCACTTATGTTGACTTCTCTTACAATACAGTAAAAAAAAAAAGAAAACGGAAAACCTCAATCTTAGTTCGCACATCCAAATCAATTTATTTTGAAAGCATTTGTTGTGGTCATAATTTCCCGAATAACTTCTGTAATGCAATTAGAAGCCCAATTCATCATTCGACCCTTTTACATTGTTTTTTCAGCACACTAAATCAAACCAGAAAATTAGCTACCGCAGGCGAATGTGAACGATCTAATGGAGCAGAACTTGCCTTTTTACAAAGCGGAAAGGAAAAACGCCGACATATGCATTCTCCGGCCAACGTCCATGACGTTTGAATGTATTGTACAATAATTGAAATTTCGGGTGATAATTTAAAATTATTGCCGTTCGTTGTTCTCCTGATATTTTGCTTTTTTTGCAAGAAGAAAACATAAAAATAAAATTAAATCACCCCGCAACACATGGAAACACCCTTTCCGCCTTCCGGTAGCATGCAACTCCACCCTTGCCCGTTCAGCATGTTTTTTTCACATTTTTGCACAACCTTCCAGTGTACCCACATACAAACATCCACACATACGAAAATGTATTTTCCAAATTTTACAAAAGTCCTCAGCGGAAAAGCTGGAAGGAGGCAAATATTTATTGTTGAAAACTCCCCCTCTAACAGCAACCGAATATGGGAGACTTCAGCCTTTATTGCTCTGCTATAAGATCATAAATTCACACACAACGCCCGGAACGATTTCACCACACCGATTGTTGCTTAGAAAAATAGAAACACTGAAAGACTTCCACCCATTCCGGTTCCGCATAACAAAGAAACGCTTGCTTCCGAGTTCCGACCACCACTTCCTTACACAGGACGATGAGATGTCCTTTATACGATGTAAGAGTGTAATGTATTGACAAAGTCTCGCGCTAAAGTAACATTTCTTTTGGCCAGTGCAAAAATCATTGAAAGCTTAAGTATGCCTTCAGTTAAAATTCGATACCATAACGGTGTTGAACCCTTTAACACTCGAGAGAGCTGTACGAGTACAGAGGTACAGATGGCTCGCCAATTGTTACAGAACTAAACTTAACGCTCTCATGTAGTTGGCACATTTAAAAGTTTGTTTAGCATATCGACGCCATTGTTTCGTGTCACTTTGCACTTAATAAATTTTCAATTTTGCCGAAAATTGGTTGGAAATTGCCAAAAATCTTTTCGGTGCGAAGCTTAATTCTAGAATTTTGCCGACATCGATGTCGATGTTGAGCAATTTTCAACACGTGCTGGCACGGTCATAAATTTCATTTTACAATTTTATACACTGCCATGGCTTAGGAGCAAGGGGTTGACTTTGAAATACGGATATACGGATACACACTCTGGCATGACATTCTCGCACATACTATACATACATGCACATACTTACGACAAGTTCGATGAAAAAATCACTTTTAAGAATATGAAATCTCAAAGAACGTATGATGACAATAAGCAAGTGGTAATATGCTATAGATACAGTGACGCTTTTATTTATGGAAAAGCATGGTGCTAGGTGTTGTAAGCTGAATGCTTTAGCTCATTTTAGTTGGCAAAGGGATACAACCCTTTTCAAAATGGAAAACCAAAAAAAAAATAATAATAAAACTTTACAATATTAAAAAATTGGTTTAATATATCGGCAACAGCAGTTTGTAAAGGGATTTGTAGCACACATTTCCGGATGTCAGCCCTTAGTGTTTTTTTCTTTTTGTATTATTTGTGTTTGTTGTTTTCAAATTAAAATGTAGGTCAATAGAAAATTAAAAAAATGCGTCTGTGTGTATGCTTCCTTAAATCCACAATTGAAAATTCGAGTAGAACTGAAAAATGTATCGAGTCACACAGATATCCAAGTTTGCACAAGCATTTTTACTGCTATGAATACACCACTGCTTTTAAGATGGGTTATGTAATCATAGAGAAGTTTAGATACATCATATTCTGTGCAAATCCTTTCGAAAGTACAAGCGACTGACTAGAAGTAACGCGTAAGCTTGTAGTCGAGTCATTGATGAGTCTGACTGAATCAGTACTTCATTAGTCAACAAAATTACCTTTCGAATGTTTTTGTCCCCCCTTGCTTTCTTTTTTTTATTGCATATCTGTATCGAACAGCATCGTTTCTGCAGTTCGCAGCCGTTCTATTTTGAACCACCTCGTTAGTAGTGCGAAGGGTTGAATATTGTTATTCCATTTGAGTGATCCAATTATTTCTCTTTCGGTTTGAGCCTCTATTGTTTTCTCTACCGACCTGCGTTGAATAATGCAAAACCAGCTGACTTTCTGAGCCTGAACTTTTACCACTATCAGTGTCTCCACTTGCTATGAAATCAAAGCATGCTAATTATTATATAATGCTATATTTATTGCTAATGGAGACCGACATAGTGGCTATAAATCTATAGCTTGTATATAATGTATGCTTTTATCGCTTACTTTTTATGGTATGCGATAATAGCAGGCAGAATTATAGTTTACAGGCAAATCTAATTTTTCGGGCATTTTCAATAATCATTTTGACTAAAAAATTATGCTATTGAAATCTGCTCTGGTTTATGCGTCCTGTTTCTGCTATTACTATATGCTATGAGTTTATAGCTAGAGACTTTCCCAAACGCGTGTACTTCTTATTAGATCTCGTTTGATCACATTCGTAGCATTTTCATTTCCGTTGCTGTCATTTTTACTTTATACTTCCTTTATCTGGTTACCTTAGGAGTGTAGTTGATAGATCAATAGCTGCGGTCGTGGTAACTTGCCTGCTGAAGATATCGAGGGGTGGCAAGCGGAAAAGAATATCCAGTGCCGCGGAGGCAGTAGGGAGTAGGGCTCTCCTTATGAACAGACATGCTGTTCTCTGGACTCTGCTTAGTTTGCTGCAGTTGGCTGCATTGTCTAAGGACGTCCACCAGACAACCACCCCGTAGGTGAGTATAGAGACGTAAACGTTTCCAGTTTAGTTTCCAGTCAAAAATGAGATTCAGATATTTTGCTGTATCGGAGAAGGTTAAACTGATACCGTTGGTTGAAGGAGGGTTTATAATTGGAATTTTATATTTCCTGGATAAGATCAGTTTTATGGGGGCTTACTCCCAATCCACAGCGATCTGCCCAACGGGCCAATCTGTTGAGATTTTGCTTGCGGCGTACCTCTGCTGACATATCTTTCAGCAGAAGCCCTGCATTGTGTGCTCTCTGTATTGTAGAGATCATTCGATGTGGTTGGTCAATGAATATTGAGTCATTCCCATCGACCAAAGAATCAAAGAACTCACAATCGTGGGGCACCAAAGGGCTTGCCCACCTCAAGGTTTAGTCAAAGAAAATGAAGACTTAATTTGACGGCCGACGGAAGGCCCGCGATTCCATACGATGACAAAGCTGTGTGATTTATTTATTTCTGTAACTTGTTGTGTTCCTTTTTTCCTTTTTTCCGTTTGTTCGTTAATAGTTAATTAATTTTGTCGGTTGTTCGTGTTTTTTGTTTTTTTTTTGTTTTTGTACTTTCTACCAAAATGATGGCACTGTCCGCTATGATGGCTATATATCAATTGAACTAGCTGCGCATTTCGGCTAGTTGCCTCTCCTACACGCACACACGAATTCATACGTGGTTCCACTAATTCAGCTGTCAGAGCAAAGGGACTCACTTTCAGAGCTCTGACAACCTCTCTCACGTTCGTTCTGTTAATCGAGTGACTACTTGGGTCCATATTACACCCTCGAAATGCGGGACACTTTTGGGAAATAATTAAGGAAAGCTCAAATAGTGACCGCCAAGTAGAGAGGACACCTTTGCCAAGAATAATATTAAAGGGCCCGTAAGTATGCTTACAGACAAGAATGAGAGGAGCTGATCGCGCAGAATCGTGAGCTTTCTTTTACAATTATTATTTTCGAATTTGGGGGTTTTGGGGGTTTCACAAATTTATGTCGCTGGAGGCAAACAATATCAGTTGTAGGGTGGGCTGTGCCATTACTGGGGGCGTCGACATCTTAAGGCATCAAGGAGGAGCAGACCGTCTGTCTGTCTGTTCGAGTCACCAAGCCTTCCGCCTGGCTCTATTCGGGGTATGGTCATGTCTGGAGCGGTAGGCAAAGATAGGGAACTGGATCCAGAGAATCCAGCAAATCCCACCTATAACGTGGCATCCAGATCATGACGGTAAGGAAAGAACCGCGACGAAACAAAAACAAGGCAGGAGGACAGAGGGGTGAAACAGACAACAAAATTACCAAGGGAATGGAGGATTTTTGTGGCGTGATTTGCACGTAACAGCCTCTTCAATACTCAAATTGATGAACCCATTCATAACTTGGGCTAATGTTTCTGATTGAAATTGTGGATCTCTAGGTTTTATTGCATTTATTCCCGCTGACATGTTTGTTTTCAGTGAGCTAAGAATATTCCTTACTTCTGCTGCGGATGATTGAGCACTCTATGCTGTTAGGAGATTGGATATACGAGTATGTTTGCTCTTCACACTCGTGAATTGTTCTCGAAATGTCGGATAAAAGTGCCTTTGAAAATTTGTTATCCAAGTCAGTCAGGTTAACGTCACTTGGAAAATTTATCTTAAAGTCGTCATCAAGACTTGTTGACTTCTTCCCTAAGATTGAGTTTACCAGCCTAGAGGTTTTTTGTGGATTATTTCTATCATCTTGAAATTCTTATTTGTAATAAGTAGCTTTGGTATCTGAGATTTTTTTATTTAACGCATTTCTAAAAATTTTGAATTCATGTTTATAATCTTCGTGAGATGCTTTTTTTTCCTTTTGGGGGGAGGAGGTCTGTGGGCGTTGACCATCCCCGTGTGTCCGGCTCTCTTCGAATGCTTTCGGATCATATGGACTGAAACTCCTCCCAACCCTGTGGCTTCTGACACAACCTCCTGGGACCGCTCTTCGCATTACTTCAAGGGGCTGTGATCCAACACCCTTTCGAGTTTACGTGCTTTTCCGTTATTGTTCTTCCTCTCTTTTCTTTCTTCTGAGAATATCTTCCACAAACTGGCAAATTCTTCCCCAGTTCAGGTCACTCGTCAGCATTTTATCCACTATGTTTTCTGGGTTGAAGGCATCAATTTTGTTTTGCAGCGCTGTGCGTTGTGATGTACGTCGTCTGCTGGGGAGTCACCGTACTGGCAGGCTGGGCTATCCGGTTTGCCGATCCTATGTAAAAAGGCTTTGAAATGTCCGTGTCCGATGAGGAACTGGGTGACGAAGTAGTTGACCTCCCCGTGTTTCCGGTCTTTCCACTCAGCCACATTTCTTATCAGCCTCGCTATCCACCTTCCTCTGCGATTCAGTGCTCTTGCCACTTCCGTATCGTTTGCGGCTCTGCTTGGTCGATTGCCGCTTCCAATCCGATTTCCGCCTTGTTTTCGTGGACGTACTTCCTTTGTGCCGCTAGAAGATCGATGGGAGTCACTCCTGCGACTACAAGAACGCTGGTTCCGACACCGTTCGGTAAGAGCTAGCTACGCGTAGAGCTCCCCGTCTTTGCACTGCCACCATCTGCTTCCGGTACTTTTCTTGTCGAAGCGCGTCTCACTTCCATATAGGCGAATGGCATGCGTTGTCGACATTAATAGCCTGCGCTTACTTGGCGTTGGACCACCTATGTTTGCCATTAATCTACTGAGTGATGTTGTAACTCTAGAGGCTCTTTTCCCTACATTCTTTATCTGTTTCCAGAAATCTAGTTTTGTGTCAAGCCTCAATCCCAAATACCTCACCGCGTCCTTGCTCTTAATGACTTCAGAGCCAATTTGGAAGTCTATTTGTGTCGGGATTTTCTTCTTCGTCAGAAGGACTATCTCAATTTTCTCTGTTGCCAAACTAAGACCGTGCTCATCCATCCAAAAGATTGTTCGTCGCATGACTTGGTTCAACTCTCTTTGCGCGTTTTCAGTATCTCTTGCCGTTATCACTGCCGCGATGTCGTCTGCGTACCCAACGAGAAAGGTGTCTTCGGGCATCTCTATCCGCAGTATATCATCATAGGAGATATTCCAGAGTTCTGGTCCCAGGATTGATCTCTGTGCTTCTCCAGATGTTATTTCCTTCCTTCGTAGGCCTTCTGTGGTCTCGTAGATCAGCTCCCGGTCCCTGAGATAGTCCTTCATCATATGTAAAAGATAGGGTGAGATGTTGAATCTATTTTCTAGCGCATTTAGTACGAGTATATCACTCCTCCTCGCTGAGTTGAATGCATTTCTTACGTCCAGGGTTGGGATGCTTACTTCGATTACAGCGGACTCGCACTAATTGTTTTCTTATTTTCTTATCTCCAGTGACTATTACGTATTTTTGTGCACGATGGATTCTATATTGTCAATATAAAAGCTTCAAAGTTTCCACCATAGTAGATATCACAGTTTTTCATTCTCTTTTAGGTCTCCCATCCCATCGCTTTTCCTGGATGGGGGTGATATCTGCATGATAACAGTCAAGTTACTATTCTAATTGTTCGCCTGCACGTGGCCTATAAAGGGGGTCCGAAAATTCCACTTGTAGATCCGAAGGTCGTTGTCCCTTAAACATTTGCTAAAATCGTCAAGAGTGAGTCCATTTTTATCTGAGGCCATTAGTTGGTCCCAACAGGTCCAAAAATCGAGGTCATTAACACTCTCTTGCAGCGTGACTTCGATAAGATAAGACGATTTTGCGATAACTGGAAGTTGAAAATCAACTTTCAGAAGTCGGAAACCATTCTCTTTAGGACGCCGTTTTCTGGAGCCTCTAGGGATACCAGAAAAAATTGGCGAAAGTTCTCGATCATTGGACAGCACGGACAGCCTCTTGTTTGTCGAAATGTAGTGAGATACCTTGGGATCTGGCTAGATCAGTTTCTGTATTTCGACAAAAATGTAGATGCCGGTCTGACTAGAGCTAAAAGCGCTTTTGCCCTTACAAAGAGACTGCTACATGGCCCATATCAGACCCATGCTGGTATTTGGTTCTCCCGTGTGGTTCAATGTACGAGCAAGCTTAATGGAAAAGATTCGGATGTTTGAGAGGGCTTGCCTTCGCTTGCACCAGAGTCGCAGTACAAAAAATTATATCCTGATGAGGTCCTTTACAACAGGACGAACCTAATACGAGTGGACAACTTCGTAATTAAGCTGACTCGAAGGCACATTGCAAGAGCAATGACCTCGACGAATAACCTGATATCTGAGACTTACTACACCAATTACCTTTACCACGAGAATGTGCGCTCTGACGGCTTCGTTCCACCGGAAGCATTCCTCTACATAGATCAGATAGGGTTAATCCAGGATAGAAGATGTTTCGTCGTCGTTTCCCTCAATTACGGACTAGCCTCACTAATGAGGTGGAGCTGACCAATCTATTTGCTTATAAATAGCGATGGCCAGCTCATATAGGTTTAGGTTAGCATCTAAGAAATATATACGAGTACATATATTAGTGTATGCAAAGGTATATGCTAATAAGTGTGTATTATTGTGTATAATGTATATGCGTGTGTATGTGTGTATTGTGTACGTAGTTTAGGTAGACTAAGGTTTATTTTAAGTTAGATATTAAGTTTTTATAAAAAGTAAAATTATGTCCATATGCTAAGTTTTTTGTTAACAAATTTTTTTTCTTAGTCTTAAGTATACAAAATAAATATTTCTAAGTAAAATGTAAATAAGAATGACATAGATATAAGAATTTAGAGTAGCTTAGAGTGCCTGTGTAGGGCCAGTAAGTTCATATAAGATTTTTAAGTAATTTTAAGCCAGCATTTAAGCATTTTTTATTAGTATGTATAAGTTAATGATTAAGAAAATAAAATGCATTTAAAAAAAAAAAAGTGAACTAACCATTAGTTGGTCACATCTTTTAATCTCTTTTGTATAGGGTTGTGAGACTTATGACGGCGTAGGCCAATATAATACTACTACCCTTGCCATTTTAGTCTACATTAGTAAGAGTTTACTCATGCAAGTACCGGGGGCAACTACTTTGCGGTGAGACAAGCGCTTCGCTATGAACTTGATTGTTGCGCTGCTGTCTCAATCCAAATTATATGACACTCAGCAGTTTCCCGACCAATCGCCATGCAGGCCCCACATCAAATGTGTTACGAATTTTTAAGAGCATCCAGCGTCCAGTCGTATACAAAGTACAAGTTTAAGGCATTAGCCTTAAATGAGGGTAATATATTATGTGGTCCTTCTCAGGCCAATTATTGCGTATGTCGCACCAAATTACGTGAAAATGATTTGGGTGGCTAAGACGCAGTAACCTATTACCTACTATATAGAGCACCAGACTCAAAGTACATTAAATTATTAAATGCGAGCTTTATCCACGCTTTATCTTCAGTTTCACGCTTCATATCGTTTGTTTCCTTATCACAATGATATTCATATCATATATCATTGCATTTGTTTGGATTAATCAAATATATGTAAATATGTTTCGCGTTTTGTTTAGCCTAAGTGCATTCAAGTTCTGTTTAGCCCAGTGTCCGGGTTTTCTATATAACATTATAATCTCTGTACTCGTACATAACATTCAACTGGCCTTCATTAAAATCCTGCAATGCCTGCAGTATAGCTTAACTTTAAGTTTACTCCAATATATGTTACATATGCTATCATAAGCCAGAGTTTTAAATACTCCTAATATGATCAGGCATTACAAAAAGGGTCTGCACCGACTTTGTCATTTACGGCAGATCAATCGAGAAGAAAGTCAAATCTTCCATAGTGTGGAGCCGTTAAATAAATCTTCCTCTTTTCATATTTCCTTAAGATAATGAAGGTTCTTTCTCGCTCAAACCAGAAGACGTAATTCATTTTCGTGGAAACCGCTCTGAATCGTAACACTTTTTTCATATAAGATACCACTTCTACAGCCAGCGCTTAATAAGTTCTCCTTGATTCAGTTTCATAATTTCAAACAGTAGCATTCTAGCTCATACTGGCTTAAGAAACACGGCATCTACAAGGCTCTCTTGACAGCTACATCTACATCTAATCTGATGGATGAATCTAATCCGATCGTATTCGTCCATCTATAATCTGTTTCTATTGGCCAGAAATCCAAACAAATTTCTTCTAACCCTCATTGCGCTTCGGTGAATATCAAAGATTCACTTAAAACATTTTTAACATCAAATTGTGATTAAATGGAATACCCCGCCGCAGGAATTTATCATCGCGTCAAGCGCTCGCGGAACAACAAGAAAACCTAACAACACTTTGCTAAGACGGTCCCCAATTAGGTAGCAGAGCTTGTATGTACGAGTATGTATGTTGACTTTGGTACATGTATACAATCGGGCGGTATGGGAAGTTTTCCAAAGCAAATGGCCTTGTGGGAACCTAGATGTTCGTTGTCGGTTTGTGGTTGAACCCTTGATAAAAATAAATAAAGAATTAATTCTGAACATTTTTACTTGTTGAATTCGTAAGCCGCTTTGTTGCTGCAACTTTCTCCGTAATCCTATATGGTAATGAATTGATGTTGATGGAAGTACGAGTAGGTACATACAACGTCGGTTTTTTGCGGTTCAATGAGCATAATGATCAATCTGGATAGTTTGACATACAGAAGATTGTGTTGGTGAATGTAGGAGCAATCGAAATTATTAAAAGATACTTTTCTATTGGGAAAATAGTATAGCAGTGAAGTGGAACGATTGAGTTCCAAACAAGAGTAGGAATAACTATTTTTACCGCTGTCTTTGCTGATTCATCCAATATGGAGACAAAAGGTGCCAAACATTTTACGAATCAGATGGTAAATGGATTGCTGCGGAGCGCTAATCGGAGCAAAAAATGTGAGGGCTTGTACTCCATCTGCAACGATTCGTAAGTAAGGAGGTCCGATAGATGAGCTTGTTGTTATTTTATTTAATAAGCAGGATACTTGCAATCTTCTGACCTTCGGTAAATGGCATAGAAGGGCATCATTCTTTCTTGAATTCGGTAATCTTTGAAAAGGAGTGCGCGAGACTTGATAAATGCACCTCATTATGAAAACTTAAAGAACCTAATTGATCGTAACTGCACGCCCATAGTGCACATCGTATTCAATATAAAAGCAGCAATACATATACAAGAGTTAAGGATTTTTTATTGCATTAACCACAATATGGAACAAAGGGAAGAAGCTACATATCACCCTCATCTCTAACACAGACATATTATAGGTTGAGGATTGAAAGAGAGTTGATGAAGGATATCCGTCATGTCATCAATGGGTATTTTCCGAAAATGGTTGATGTTGCAAGCTATCTAATCAAAACCAAACCAGTCAAGAGAATCTAGGAACTCAAATAGAAACCAACATTCCTAGCCGTCTCAATGGATCTTTGATCTCAGTTTCTCTCTCGCCTTAGAAGAACTAGCTAACCTCAACAACTGGTAGGCGAAACAGCGGACTATTCAGACCTTTACTATGTTATATCTTACGGTCAAAAATAGACCATTGAAATTTATAACCCGAATCTTAAAATGGAGTATGTGAAAATGCATGCACCAAAATGCTCATAATCCTAGTATGAAATGAATAAAAACTTCTCGGCATAATTTAGTATGCAACTTAATTTATTTAACTTTACAGAAGATACATGCAATACATTCAGAATAACCCTTCAACAACAAAAAGTATAGATTCATTCAAAATGCTATGACTGATGTGAGAATCTCAGATCCGCTCTTACGGCTGCTGGTGATTGTCAATATCTTACAGAAAATATGTCCAATAATGATAAGTGAAACATCATACGCGGATGATATAATTATCTTAATATGATATATGGAAAATACGTAAACACTTGAGATCATGAATTTTGCTTTGAGGATAATTACCAACTGAGTGAAGACTTTCGGACCGTAAAATTATTACCATAATATGATTAAGCTTGATGAAATATAATTGACGTATCAACAGAATGGTAGCCGGCAAAGGAAACGGGCGTTAGCATCCAGTAACTAAAACTGATTCTGGATGAAAAAAAATAAAGAATTAAAGAAATACCCTGTGTCAAAGTGCAATTTCCAGCTACTCTTCGCCGGACTAGCGGGGCTGAGGGCAAGGCATACAGAGTTATTTGAGAAAGTGGCTCAATTGGTATGTAGATAACCTTATCAAGCAGATCATAGAAAATTACATCATTGTGCACTTTTCTGCAGAGAACAATGTTGACCAGGCTGAAAATGTAAAATCGGTGTAAGCTGGGCTCTTAGGCGATGACAACACCAACATTGAATTTGTCTATGAAATATCAACACGTAACACGAAAACTGCAACGATAGTAGTGAAAATGAAATCCAGGATATCTGCTATTGATGTTTTGAAGAGTTCGAAGAAGTTAAAAGATACAAATATGAGTGTGCGTAGAGATCATCCACTAAATATCCGACGGAAGAGAGGTAAACTTGTCCCTTTACGAAATTCCTGCGTGAAAGACACCCGGCGACGATAAAGAAAATCACATTGAAGGATGACAAAGAGTACATGGACGACAAAGTATTTATATGGTATCTATTCGATTTGAAAATCAATGTTGTATGGTTACCGTAGGCAGCTTAAAGGTTCAGCATTCGAATTTAAAAGTACAGATAAAATATCCTTAACATGGGTGAACCCCCTTAATACCACCGTTCAGTTTCAGTTTTGAATGCATTTTATTTACTTAATCACTAACTCTTACATACTAACAAAAAATGCTTAAATGCTAGCTTAAAATTACTTAACAATCTTATACTAACTTACTGGCCCCACACAGGCACTCTAAGCTAATCTAAATTCTTATATCTATGTCTTTCGACTTCATTTACTTTTTATTTATAAATGTTTTTTGTGTACTTAGGGCTAAGAAAAAATTTATAACAAAAAACTTAGCATATTGACATTTTATTATTTTTTATAAAAGCTTAGTATCTAACTTAAAATAAACCTTAGCCTACCTAACCTAAATGCACAATACACACATAAACACACATAGACATTATACACGATCATATACATATATCAGTATACACCTTTGTATACACTGATATATGTATATGTTTCTTAAATGCTAACCTAAACCTATGTAAGCTGGCCATCGCTATTTACAAAGCAAATACATTGGTCAGCCCTGCCTCATTAGTGAGGCTGGTCCGTAATTGACGGAAACGACGACGAAACATCTTCTCCATCATTCAACCACCAGAAATGCTGGTGCTGCCGAACGACATCCCTCTTATCGCGATTCCCCACCGCCCTACTGAACCTGAGGCGTTCCACACTGCCGTGTGCGACGTCTCTGTCGTAGTTGAGTCGCCTGTCCCCAGCTGTCCGAGCGACATGGAAGATTAACGGCACCGCTGATCTATCCTGGATCAACCCTATCTGATCAAGGTAGAGGAATGCTTCTGGTGGAACGAAGCCGTCAAAGCGCACACTCTCGTGGTAAAGGTAATTGGGGTAGTAAGCCCCAGATATCAGGTTATTCGTCGAGGTCATTGCTCTTGCAATGTGCCTTCGAGTCAGCTTAATTACGAAGTTGTCCACTCGTATTAGGTTCGCCCTGTTATAAAGGACCTCATTAGGATAAAATTTCTTGTACTCCGATTCTGGTGTTCTGTACAAACGAAGACAAGCCCTAAGACAAGCCCTCTCAAACACCCGAATCTTTTCCATTAAGCTTGCTCGTACATTGAACCACACGGGACAACCAAATACCAGCATGGGCCTGATAAGGGCCATGTAGCAGATTACCTTTACCCTCGCATCGAGTTGGCTGCTATAAAACAGTCTCTTTGTAAGGGCAAAAGCACCTTTAGCTCTGGCCAGAGCAGCATCTACATTTTTGCCAAAATACAGAAACTGATCCAGCCAGATTCCAAGGTATCTGACTACATTTCGACAGGCAAGAGGCTGTCCGTGTTGTCCAATAATCGAGAACTTTCTCCAATTTTTTCTGGTATCCCTAGAGGCTCTAGACAACGGCGTCCTAAAGAGAATGGTTTCCGACTTCTGAAAGTTGATTTTCAACTTCCAGTCATCGCAAAATCGTCTTATCTTATCGAAGTCACGCTGCAAGAGAGTATTAATGACCTCGATTTTTGGACCCCCTTAATACCACCACTTTACACATTGTGCCAATATACTTTAACTACAACCACTAGCAACCTGAGCTAAATAAACTTAAATTTTGTTTGAATAACCTGGGATCAACGAATTTCAACGGCAGAATAGGCTTATCACAAAATAATTTCGCAAGTGGATTTTACTTGACTCACTTACAAATAGGCCGCAACTCTATGGATGAATGTCAAAGTCAAAATTCTCGAGCTGGCAGATGAATGGGTCTGAAAAGTTGTAAATGGTAGCCGTGGGGAAGGCCTTTGGGAGACACAAATTCCTGCGTGGTATAACAAACCAGTAATTAGCAACTGCTTCACGTCGCGAAAATGTTATTCGTATATTAGCGATTTCCGAGTAGCCTTCAAAACATTTTCTGACCACATGCTCCTAGAAGTATTCTGATATCGGTTTCTGTCACACAGAACGCAGTAAGGACTTCTAAACTAGAACTTCTCCCAAAGATGATTTGGAAAGACAGTTTTTGGACCTATATAAAAATAACCTCAACACCAAACTCTTGAAAATGCATGAAATGAGTACATTACCCAGAATTTAAGACAGAGGTTGTCAAAAAAGCAGCCCAGTAAAAAACGACAACAAGTTCAAGCGAGGATAAAAGCGGACAAAAGTGGTTCGATAATGAATGTATTCAAGCTAGAGAGTCTTCGTTTGCGTTTCTACGATTATTTAGAAGTAACAACAGTAACGCTTTCAGTAACCCAGATACAATTGACTCCATACAATTAATGATAAACCGTCTCGAATACTACTGCGGAACTTGGAACCTGTCCGTAAATCTATCTAAGACGAATGTGATGATTTTTAGAGAAATAAGAGGCAGTTAACTCTGGAAATATCAAGGTGATGAAACTGAAATAGTTCGAGTATATAAGTATCTCAGGATTCTTGATCACAGCAAACCTTAACATTTCCAAGCACCTACAAATGAAATTAACAGAAGCAAAGCGGGCAATTTTTACAGTATGGAGTAGTTGCATCGAGAAAAAAAAGCATAACGCATACAGCGAAAGAGAAAGTATTCCTTACAACTGCAATCTACAATTTACAATCCTCAAGTATGGGGCTTTCGCTCTTACGAAGCTTTCGAAAAGTTCCTTCAATATTTTATCAATAGAGTTTTCAGATTCCCGTGTTCCTCACCCAATTATATGCTCCATTGAACTGAACTGGACTTGGAGACCCTTAAGCTTCATCTAAATTGTGTGGTTAAAATCAATAACCACATAAATCATTATCATAAGAAGATTGTATTTCATTTTCCGAAAAACAAAATCCTTAAAAACCTTCAAAATTGAACCACGGACATGAGACTACTTCCTTAAACGAAGTGTTAAATAAATCTGTCAATCTGGTAGACGGCCTTAAGTCAAACCAACTTGACTGAGAACTTATATTGTAAACAATTATTTTTTATGACATAAATAGTCATTTAACTAATTAAAAATGACAGAAGCGCTAGATTCAATCCTCGCGGCATAACTATATTCCTTTCTGCACTTTGTGAAACTTGATTCGCAGATCCCACGACTTATTTGCGCTACTGTTCACCGCACGGTTTTATCGGATTTACAAAAATCCTTTAAAATTCCTCTTTTGATCGATTTCGATATTCAGTACGATAAATCTTATCGAAAAAAAGTCAAAGGACAGAGAAAGGAAACAGTTAACGCAGATGGACTCAAAGCAGTGCATTAGCTTAGGGCGTTTGAGCTAATGCGGATGTGATAAAGATGTGATAAGGATACCGCGACCTAGACAAGTAAAGAGAGCCAATACCAAGCGGTATATAAGAAAATGGACTAACTGATGAGTTTGGGAGAATACAAAATGAATTGGAGATATGGATATCAAATTCTTCTATGCATTATATAGGGTGCTAGATTTCAAAAGAGGGATATTACAACTTTTTGATCAAAAGAGATCTGTGCGAATTCGTTAATGTAGCAGGGAGCAACTTATACATTTTTTGGGAATCCTGCTAGAAGACTTTATTCTTTGGAAAGTTTCCATAAAGCTTAAAAAACGGATGCTTTCAGATTCTGGCGTGACCTACAAGTTTTAAAGGATATAGTGCATATACTGTGCGAATGTGTATTTATTTATGTATTTATGCCGAAATCGAATGAAATTTGTGGGCAAATATTTTTTTGAACATTTAAAGGAGATATGGAAAATAAACAGTAGGTCTGGTACCTAAATCTGGTTTTTTGTCAAAATCAGCGCTTGCCAATACACATAATATATAATACGCACACCAAATTTTATTTTCAATTTTGAAGTGCACTACGAAGTGAAGTTAGGTACAGTAAAATAGAAAAAAAAAATGTTTGAATGACATCTCATTTTTTGGATCAAAAAAGGATAAACATTTTTATAATTTTTTTTTTAAGCGACTTTATTATTTAGAGGAATCATATTTTTTTTATTAAATACATACCGTATACATATGTGCTTAAAGTAACTACAACGATCTTTTTTGTGATTCATCCTGCTAGAGGTGTGCGCGTGCTTCCTCATCCAAAAAATAACGTGCCAAACGATAAATTGTTCCGCACCTATATGTCTGAAATAAAAAACCTAAATGGCATTTCATCGGGTTTTCCGTTAAGGACTATACATTTTTTTTTAAATAAAACACCGACAATTTGGGATATCGAAAAAACTTTTATTTCCCATTAAATTACATCATATACCATTACGAATGAAACTCGACTTCATTCATATGTATATCATGAGCGCGCTTGCAACGATCGATTCGTTGAAGCCAATTTTCGGCAATACATTTCGGCCGATATTCCAGAAATTTCGCGTTTGGTATTAGCTCTGAGCACGTCTAACATCTATGGCTTGTTGGCATGGAACAAAGACTTGAAGTATCCCAAAAGAAATAAGCTCAAAGGTGTCAAATCGCAAGAACAAGTCCGTAATTGACTGATCCATTTCTTGAGATAACTCGAGCACCAAACTTTAAATTCAATAGCTTGATTGTTTTACCCGCTGTGTGGCAAGTGGCGCCGTCCTTATGAAACTACATCTCACGAATGTTGAGTGCAGGCAATTATGTTCAAAAATAACATTCCAACATGTCCCGATAGTGATTTCCATTAAATATTAAGCGGCCGGTAAGAAACCTCACCAAACAGTGAATTTTTGTGGATGTAGTGGCGTCTTATGAAGTACATGTGGGTTTGTAGTTGTCCAATAGCGCATATTTTGTTTGCTAACAAAGCCATTTCGCCAGAAATACGCTTCATCGGTGAAAATGATTTCGCAATGAAATTCCGAATCGGTTGTAACCGTTTCCAGAGACCAATTTGAGAAAGTGCGACGCTTCAAATGGTCATCTAACTTTAGTTCCTGGCTCAATTTGATGTTATACGGATGTAGGCCGAAATCCTTTAGCAAAATTCGCAACAATGTTGTTTGAGCAATTCGAAGTGATACACTTACCGCCTCAATATTTTCATCTCTCCTTACATTTCCTTCTCTCACTGGCACCGGAACATTAAGCAGCAATATTCAAATTTTTGCACCAAATAGCGAATTGCAAGTCGGGTGGTGCAATTTGTAAACGTTGCTCGTTCGAAGTACTGAACCATGACATTAAGGGTGCTTTCATATTTAAAAGAAATATAGTCGTGTAATAAAATTTCGTAATCTAGTTAGTGAACTAGTATTTTGAAAAAAAATTTAAATTGTAAAAACATTTGCAAGATTTTTTGAATAAAAAAGGGGGAGGGTATGTATTGTATCTTGAGCTAAGATCCAAGTCCACTAATTAGCCAAGTGATCTACAAACATAATGCATAAAACTTACTTTGGGTCAATCGCACAATAAGTCTCTGAGAAACCTTGTTAACCAATTCAGAAAAGGTCATTTGAAACAATTTTGTTTAGTAAGTTCATTCTTTAAACTTATATTTCGTTAGTGGTCGATACCAGCACCAAACATTTCAGCGAATGCCTCTTCCCGCCCTTCAAGAGCTCTGTTTGGCAATATGAGCTTGTTTTGTCGTTTGTTAATTTTTTGCCAAAGGTATCCGTTGCGTCTCATAGCATAGGCGTAGGTATGGTTGCCAATTTAAATTTTTATTGTATTGTAGTATCTCCATAATTTTCAATAAGGCGTAAAAACCTCCATTAAATACGCAAACTCCTTTGACGCAACTCAGACGCATTTATTTAGGTACCATATTAAGGGATTAATTATATTTTACCGAAAAATAAGATGATTTTTCAAAGAAATGCTTTTAGATTCTTGCTTTTGAATTTATTTCAATTTGTTGTCTAGGCATCGCGATGATGCGTTCAACATTTATGATGCCTAATGTTGAATGAGGCAACTTCCTTCTCATACTTCTTTTTTACCAAGGCAAAACTTACCAGAGCTCTTATTTTCGAGAAATTCATAAACGATTAAATAGTAGTTTAAACGAATCGAAACCAGCCAATTTTTTCGTTCAGAAGAGTAAGGCTCTTCTCGAAGAAGAAAGATTTTGAAAAAATTAATCTCTATTTCAGCTTGTATGTAGCAACAGTAAATATGAGTAGAAGTAGTGTTTTCTATGAATTTGAATCCTGTGTTACCATTGTCAAGCAGGCTGAACTCACCATCCGCGTTATTTTTGCGGGGGCTTGCGAACCAAATTGAAAACGCAAATTCGAATTTAAGGCCGATGTTAAGAAGATCCAGTACTTAGTCATCGCACTGAACTCAGGAAAAAAATCTCGATATTTTACATCCGATCATTTAAAATCAGCATTCAGTGACGACAACTCCTTTTGTGATGATGATCTTGGTTTCAGTCTTAGTTTCGTATACAGCTGCAATATCGCACTTAGTGTTAGAGCAGATATTTCTAGCTATAAATAAACTACAATAGTAGAGTAAGTGCTGAAAATGTGGCCCACGTGGGTAATATGGCCTACCACTGTATTTCCCAAACCAAAACCCACAGCGAAATTAAAAAATGTTTTTTGCGAACATGTTCAACCCGGTTTAGCCTCAGTCTTTTATGGAGAGTGTGGCGCTACAGGAGTGGAAGATGTACGACGCATTTTGTTTTCTTTACTTTCACTGTAATTTTTTTGTAAGTTTTCTTAAGTGTTAGATAGTGTTAAATATTTTCTTAATTTGTATTCTATTATAATTTTAAAAAAAGTTTATGAAGTAAATTGAAAATTAAAATGAGTGAAAAATTCACAGTGTGTTTAATGTGGCCTACCCCATGTGTTGGTTTTTTTTATGTCTAAACAAAGTCAAAAACCATGAAAGACTAGGCGGAAGAGTCCCTAGTGGATTACTGTTTAGAAAAAAAGAAAAAACTATTTGGCCTAACAAGAAACGGCATTAGGTCGGGATTCCAAATCCATTTTCTATTGCCAAGGAAGTTGCAGTCAGGGACTGGCTTCGCTTGTTCCTTCGAACGACATCCATCGTTGTCGTTCCGTCAGCCGACTGGAACATCCTTAGCGCGCGCTTCCGAATTTTCAAAGGAACGTCGCCATTTTTTTCGACAACCTGGAATTGCTTATGAACAGGTACCATTTCGCTCCAAATAATATACATAACGTGTATAAAACGGGCATTTCTGTTGTCCCATCGAAAATGCCTAAAGTACTTGCGTTGAAAGGTCGAAAACAAGTTTGAGCATTAACTTCAGCTGAAAGAGGTTCTTTGATAACTTCTATATTATGCATGAGTGCAGGAGGTTCATTTGCTCCTTCTATGTTCATCTTTCCGAGGAAGAGATACAACCCCCAGTTAATGAAAGGTGCGCCACCAGGCTCCATATATGCAAATCATCCAACCGGATGGGTGCAAACTAACTTATTTACAAAGTGGTTAAACCACTTTTTGGAATCAGTCAAACCATCCTCATCATCTCCGGTGTTGCTTATAATGGATGGGTATGCAAGCCACACCAGGAGCATAGAGCTTGTGGACCTTCCAAGAAGAAATCATGTGCACATTCTACCGATTCCTCCGCATTCGAGCCATAAAATACAGCCGATTGACAAGACCTTCATGGGACCCTTAAAAAAGTACTTGACTGAGGAAATTCGACGATGGTTCATCAATAACACAAAGGCCTTAATATGTTACGACATAATGAGCTATTCGGTCGAGCCTTCCTTAAGACTCAAGCTGGAGAGATCGCAGTTAATGGTTTTTCGTCGACAGGAATATGCCTATTTGATAGAAATATCTTTCAAGACCACGATTGTTTAGCAGGATCTCAACCTAATGTGGAAAATCTTGCGCCTAACAATCCATGTGATATTTATATTGATATACAGATGGAGCCATTAGATTATTAGAATTAATTAGATCTATTTCGGAAATAATGAAATCCAAACTTTTAACTTTTGCTGAAACTGACTCAAATATTGAATCAAAACATCCATATGAATAAGAACCATGGACGAAAACGACGAAAACGACGAAAATCGAAGATCATTTCGTCATCGCCTTATAAAATGTCTCTGGAAAAATCAAATAAATTAAAGGATGAGAGGGAAAAAAAATTATGACCTAAAAAGGATATGATGACAAAAGACGCATTAAAGAAGAAGGTAGAAATATCATCACACAGACCTTAATGTAATAATTTTAATGCATCTTAAACTTTAATTTCAAAAGGTACTTATGAATCTGATGTCGGGAGGCCAACAAATCATGCCGAACAAAAAGAAACGCATTCGCAAAGAACAGTCTTCTTCATCAGAAAGTCATGATAGTAATTTCATTCCAGACGATGTTCTCGATAGAAGTAATCAGCCAGATGTTAAATGTATCTACTGCTCTAGCTTATTCTCTGAAGATAAGGAAGGCGAAGCTTGGGTCCGATGTGTTGGTCCAATGTTGTATGAATTTTGCTCTCGTTAAAGTTCCTCGAAAAAACATTGCGATAATATGATCTACCCTGGGCCATATTTAAGACCAGGTGGGCTATATTAGCCGCAATTTTTTCAAAGCTGAATTATGAAGTTCCTTTAAGTTTTTGTTTTTAAATTTTTGTTATGTTTGTTTTTTTAATTAAAGTTTATAAAGACTGAAATAAAAATGATTTGTAAGACTGTTAAAAAAAAATAAATGAATTAGACTTAAATTTATGGTTTTATTTAAAAATATGTTAAGGGTGGGCAGGAAAAAGTTCGACGTTGGCATTAATTTCCACACCAATTTTCTTTAAAAAAACTGACCAGTAAGATGACGACTGCTACTGTAACTAAAATGATACTTTGAAGCTTCATTGATGACTAAAATAGCGGAATCACTGAAATGCTTGGACGAACTCGACAGAACGAACTGTTAACTGACGTTCCAGCTATCATATGGAACATAGGAATTCAAAGGTGGATGCATTTGATGAAAATTTAACTATAAACACGTGTAACTAAGGCCCATACATCTAAACAAATATAACAAACGTCTCTAATTCTGTTCCATAAAACATCAGAGACTCAATTGATCTACAATATAAATAAAATTTCCAATTGATACGACCGTGATTCTCATCCTTGAATGAAATGTTGCGTTGCGAATCCATACGCCGGAATGTTGACAGTTGGGGGGTATACCCGCAACGGGAACGGGTTACTAGACATTTCCTAGCTATCTAAGAATGTACAATGTAGTATGACTACTTATTACAATGTACGTGTGGCTGTATAAACCATTCACTAGGTTGCTGTTTCTTTTTTCTTCAACATGTAGTATGACTACTTATTACAATGTACGTGTGGCTGTATAAACCATTCACTAGTTTGCTGTTTCTTTTTTTCAACTTTTATACAAAATATAGCAAAAATCAGTTGAAGAACTTCTCTCTCCAAGCAATCAAGGACATTTTCATCTATGTTACTTCTGAGAGTGTCCGAGTTTTCGCGAAATACTTTGATAATGGTTTTAAACAGTTGTTCGCTGTTTATGAGGGTTTTTTGTGGGAGACTAATTTCCATAAGTATTTCCATCATATTCATATTTCTTCAGACTATACTTTGCAGAAGAGTGCTTTAAATATTATAATTCGAAAGGAATCCGCCTTCTCCAATCGCTTTATTAGTTGACTTCCCTGTTAAGAGTCTACCGAAGTAATCCTTCAAAATGTTCAGCACCTACTATGGCGCTACTATTCCTAAATTCGGTGAATGTCTTACTTCTTTGGACGTGGAATGCAGTGGATGAAATGGAATGGTAGTGGTTTTCAAATCGGCCAGTTCAGAGTTCGACTTTTTGTTAGTATCTGAAAAATTATCCTCTACTCGAGAAACTGAAAGATCGTCAGCCAACGTTTTCAATTCATTTTAAATGCATATTTATTTTCCAAATATTCAGTATTCTTAAAAGCCAGACAAAAAATGCTTAAAAATTATCTGAACTAACTTATATAATCTTATTATGACTTAGTAGTCCTCTACGGACGCTCTCAGATAAACCTAACGCATATTTTATGTGTTTCGACGTAACCTACTTATTTAATTTGTTAACATAGGAAAACTAAGAAAATATACTTTTAATGCAAAAACTTAGTTGCTGGATTTTTTTTATAGATAAAACTTAACACTACCTAAAAAGAGATCTTAAACTATTTAGCCTATCTTAACCTATGATACATAATTAAATATGTATGTACTATTTTTTCAAATGTAATTAGGTGTTTTTTTTTCAAATTGTTACCCATTCCCTAGTTCTTTATTATTTTTTATTTTATTTATTTAATTCTTATATAATCTTAGAAGCTATCTTATCTACCTAACAACTGTGTAAGCCGTCCATAGCTTCAAAACAAAGCACAACCGACCCTGCCCAATGACGGGCTAGGCCAAACTTGAGGACAACGAAAAAGGAGTTTGTTCTGTTTCACTAACACACCAAAAATTCTTTGTGCTGTCGGTCAATATCCCCAATATCGCGACTCCTTTCCGCACTATCGTAGTTGAACCGCCGCTAATTTATCCTGGATTAGCAATTTATTATCTATGGTAAATAGAGGAACGCTTCTGTGGGAATGAAGCCGTTAAAGCGCACACTCTCCTGATATATGTAAATAGTTGGGGTAGTAAACCTCGGAGATCTAATTGTTGGCCGAGGTAATTGCTCTTGAAATGTGCCTTCGAGTCAACTTAATAACGAAACTGTTCATTCTTATCAATCTCGCAACACCCGAATCTTTTCCTTTAAACTTGCTCGCCCGTTGAACCACACGGGACGCCCAAATACAAGCATAGGCCAGATAAGGGTCATGTAGCAGATTACCTTTTCCCTCGCATCAAGTTACCTGCTATAAAGCACCTTTTGTTCCGGCTAGAACAACATATTTGTGCTTATTAAAATATACATATTGATCTAGCCAGATCCCAGGAGATACATTTCGACAAGCAAGTAACTGCCCGATCGAAAACCTTCGCCAGTTCTTTCTGACAGGTCAGAGACAAATGCGTCCTAAAAAGAATGGTTTTCGACTTCTGAAAGTTGATCTTCAACTTCCAATCGTCGCAGTATCGCAATGTCACGTTGCAAGAGCATATGACCTCGATTTTCAGACCTGATCTGTACGCAGAGAAGTCAACTGCTTACGACATAGATCACTTGTACAGATGTTAAATAGGATCAGCGAATTAACCGCACCTTGTTGCTGACCATTTTCAATGTCAAATTTTCCAGCAGAAATCGTACCGCCATTCTTCATAGCATAGCACTGGTGAGCATATCAAAAAAAATATTTAACGGTGGTTTGTTCATACCTAGCCTGTTCAGCCTGAAGAAGAGCTCATCTAACCATATCCATTTGATATAACCTCTCCCGCCTTCAAACCGAAATGGTTACCCGGGACTATATTTTTGTCCTCAACCTACTTAGTCAGAACTCTATTGATCTCTTTTTCGAATACCTTGCCTTGAAAGGAGACTTATTGACCGTAGATTCACCGGATTTATGTGTCTCTATTCCACTTGGGAATTGGATGTACCATCACTGTTTTCCAATGCGCTAGATAATGTGTATTATTCATTGCATTATTAAACATGGTAGTGTACATGCCCACCGCGTGTAGTATTATGTTAGATGTCGAAGCACAATGTTCGCTATCCCATCGGTTCCCGAAGATTTCTTATTTCTCAGTGATTCGAAGATCGTTTACAGACATTTTTTCGAAACGAACGGGCGTAGTTACCTCTCGTTTGTGATGACACCGAGTTTTCGAATCGCCAGTTCTCCATATCATTTCGAAGGTTGGAACTGTGCAAAAGGACCCGATTTACCAGGTCCTTGTTCAGGTTAATGACATCGTTCGCTTTGTACACTTCCTGGAAAAACGCTCTTATGGCCTATACTTTCCTCTGACGATCCTCGGTCACAAACAGATTGACATCATTGACAGTTTTTCCTGGGTCTGGGCCTGCTATTAACAGTAATTTTTCATTATTCGTTGTCCGAAACAGAAGCTTGTTTTAAACTTTTCTCCGAAATATTTTGTTTACTCTGGTTGCTGGTGCTTACAGCTCAAATTTTATTGTTCCAATACAAGCTTACAGAAGTCCTGTAATTCTTTTTTATTAATATTTGAAGGTTTTTGATCGACGACTTCAGTGTCATGACCTCCTGTTTATGTCTGTCAGCAAACTGGTTTTTAGTCTCGACAGCACTCTACAAACTCTACGTTTTTGTTGGTGTAGTGCGTCAGTAGTTGCATTACGGAACGTATCTTCTCTGTCTGTGTGTTTATACCGAAGTCTCGTCCATTTGGAGATTGCAATCATCAGTGTTCTGAATTGTGTCTAAAGTATCCTACTACAACTGTAGGGATATCTTTGAACAGACTCCTCCAGTTATTGCGGTGCTTAGAGCGCAATGGTAACTGTCCTACATGAACGTGCTTAGACAATTTATCGTATGCTGGTTCGTGCCTGTCAGTTGTATTCGTATGTCGAGTCAAAAGCAGGAGATCTAGATACTCGTGGGAGCCGTGTCTGGGATCTATCTGTCGCTTAAACCGAGTCGATACATAGCACTGTGCTGACCTCACCAATTAAGTAGAAGGAAGATCGCAACACAACCTCTTTGTATGAAGTTGGGTCGGTTTCTTCATACTATTTTATGATATACGAGTATCTTCTGTGCCTCATTTAATGCTTTTTGCTAAGTTAAGCACGTCAGGGGCTTGGTCTTTGAGCGACTTAAGAAGTGTGGCTCTTCGTTCTATCATTATCAGCGAATTTATATTCAACGCAAGGACCTTTAGGGTTCCGTTCGTCATGTTCATACGCATTATGACTGGTGGAGGGTTTGGCCCGGCAGCAATGTTTATTTAGATCTGATTCACACGCGTAGTCTGCTCTAGTATTTGACGTTATAGCTGAGCCATCTGCCCCTGGATAGAGAGCAAGATAGCCAGCATGTCTGATTTTGCTTCCGGTGCTCTTGACGGTGGGGCCTGAGGGGAAAACTTTCTGTTTTTTGCATCGTGCTTCTCATTATAAAATACTTTCGCTCCTCGTTTATTTCTCCCAATGTGAAACCTGTTTGTCTAGGATTTTAATACTCCTTAGACCATTCAGTTTACGGTTGGGAGTGAGCTGAACCAAGAAGTACGACGGTAATATCCGATTTTCCCTATTATCTCTTGCTGTGGTAAACGGTTTAACCCATACGCAGCTGAGCTTGTCACACTCTTTCTCTTTAAGCAGTGCAAGGAGCTTCTCCGGATCAGTTGACGGTTCTAATCCCTTCAGCAATATGGAATGCAACTTTTCTCCCTTCGGCGTGACGGAGAAGAACTCCGTCGTAGTAACTTAATCAAATTTTGATCTTATTATCCCGCTCTAGTTACAGTGGATCGCATGTCTATCTATACTTAGTATTTTGTATTTTAATAAAAAATATTGTTAACAATGGCCGACTTACGAGTACATAATTCTATAGTTTACTTTAACTCCATCTTGAATGTATTCATTGGATGTACTCTTCGTTTCGTTGGTTTGCGCAGCTGTTGCTGTTTCGGCTGCTGTTATTACTGCTGCTATTGTTTCTGCTGGTGTGTTTGTTGTTGTACTTGCTATTGCTGCTGCTATTGTTTTTGCTGCATTTGCTACTGTGCGTTTTGAGTGACCTTAGTGCGTTGTTGCTGCAGCTGAGGATTGGGCCTCTGGTTCAGTATTTGCAGTTTTTACTGTTGTTACGAAAGCTTTTGCGTTTGCTGCGCTATTTGTTTTGCTTTCATTGAATGCACTCTCTCTTGCAGCTGTCTGATGCTGATATTGAGTATTTTGATTTGCTCACCTTAGTCGCCTGATTCAGATGCTGCCGGAAACTATTACTCCCTACCATATAACGGCTTTTCCTGCTATCCGAGACACATGGATAGTCAACACCTGACTCATGATGACACTTTTCTTCAGCTGCAGATGATTTAGCTGACCCTTTCCCTAAATTAATAGGGAGCTTTTCTGTTAAAGCCGATAGAGAGGGGCACTTAGCGCGGCTGGAAGTTGGTCTCAGCTTCCTCCTTCTTTTTGCAGCCATTTCGTTGCTTGTAGGCCTGCCTCGTCTGTTGTTGGCATTGCGTCATCAACCGCAACGACCACTCACTTATACTCATCAGCCGGATTGAGGTTTAACTTCTTCACTTACCGCTGTGCTATCGAATCACTCCCAAAAACGATTTTTTTGAGTGTCTTCGAAATTTCTGCACTTATAACTTGCTAAGGAAACATATCGTAGCATCACCACCCTTTCGGCGGACAATTCCAAACGTTAGAAAGTGAAATCGTCTGCCTCTGAAAAAGTGGCTTTGTACACACGTTTGATATGACTACAAATTACAGAATTCAAGGAGATCACTCTTTTTGAGGCAATTAATGCGTAGATTTAATTTACCAATAAATACCTCTTTCGTCTAATACCATTTTATATACAATATGCTCGTATTTTAAGCTGTTGAACTTTATCCCAGCCGGCCTCCGCTCTGGTATTATGTTCTTATTACCTTCTGATAAAAATTTTTCCTCCATCATGATTTTTAAATAGCGTTCCTCAGAGGTTTGAATCAAGCGGTTCTCTTTCGATTTTCTTTGAAGAAACGAATATGCTTTACATTTCCTTTTCTCATGGAGTTTGCAAAATGATTTTCGCGCAGCGTCGCATTATAAATCTGACGTTTGTCTATATGCACTTATTCGCACTTCTCATCATACTACGGGTTTTCATACGTGTGAAAGACAGCACATCAGTTGTGCTGTAATTTCAATAGCTTGTGATCCTTTGATTTGTCACGAGAAGATTTTCTCAAGTTCGAGTTTCTATACAGAACTAGCTCTAGGTATATTCGAATTCATCTTTGTCTTTGTTTCATTTATTGGTGTCGTCAAACGTTAATTGACGTTTTCACCATTCACGATATACTATCTGGAGTACAAGATCCACAAAATAATAGAGCCAATAACGTATTACTGGGGAATAAGCTAGGCTGGCTTCATGCCAGTTTTCAAATCTGACCTGGGCTCCGTATAAGTTTAAGAACTTATAATATGGCGTTAATGTCCATTCGATATACTGAATTTTTCCGCCGAAAATTCTTCATCGTAACTTGTTTGGATCGTACATCTCCACTGAGGTCCGAGTATTCATTTATATTTGCATGGTATTTTCCAGTTGTCCCCTCATTGCTAACTGGGTGAAGGACGATTATAATGACGCTTGCATATTTGTATACACATATGAATATTTGTGTATAATCACTTACTCGGTGGGGTGAAAAGTAACCTCCTTGACCGCCAGAATGCGCTGCTACTGCAAAAAAGGTTATGGTGCCTTGAAGTCCGTTCATATTTAGGCAGACATGCAGAATTTCAGTGCGATACTGTCTTTAGTTTCGATTGTTGTTGACGTGTTTGGCATCATTTGTATGGACAAAAACGATTTTCGTTCTCTCATAAAACATTATATTTTGAGAGGCAAAATAGCGAAGGAAACAAAAGAAAAGTTGGATAAATAGTTTTAGTTTTAGTTTTATATGCATTTTATTTTCTTAACACTAACTCTTACATTCTAACAAAAAATGCTTAAATGCTAGCTTACAATTACTTAATAATCTTACACTAACTTACTGGCCCCACACAGGCACTCTAAGCTACTCTAAATTCTTATAACTATGTCTTTCGACTTCATTTACATTTTCTTAAAACTATTTATTTTGTATACTTAAAGCTAAGAAAAAAATTTGTTAACAAAACTTAGCATATGGACATAATTTTTTATTTTTAATAAAAACTTAGTATCTAACTTAAAATAAACCTTAGCCTACCTAAACTAACTGTACAATACACACATAAACACACATAGACGTTATACACAATCATATACATATATTAGTATACACCTTTGTATACACTGATATATGTATATGTTTCTTAAATGCTAAGTTGGATAAATATTATGGGGCTAATGCGAGCTAGCAGGTACCACAAAGATTAGTACTGAGCGCACACGCTATATTTTGGGCAATATTCTGCATATGAAAAAGTTATCCTGCCGCTGGGTGCCGCGCATGCTCACTCCTGACCAAAAACACGAACGCGAGAGCACTTCGAAAGAGTGTTTGGACTTGCTGATGCGGAATCGGGCGGACTTTTGGCGTCGATTGGTAACTGTTTATGAAACTTGGATCCACTATTACACACCAGAGAACAGAATGAGTGCCCGGCAATGGATTGTAGCCGGCACGAATGCTCCGAAGCGGCCGAGGGAGGCTCGATGGGTCGGAAAGGTAATAGCGTCGGTTTTCTGGGATTATCATGGCATACTCTTCGTGGACTATCTCGAAAAAAAACATAAACAGCGAGTATTACTGTGCATTATTGGAGCGATTAAAGGCCGAAATCGCTGCAAAACGGCCTCACATGAAGCGAAAAAAAAAATTTGTTTTTGCAAGACAATGCGACGGCGCACAAGAACATCGCAACCACGTCTAAAATCAATGACTTACGGCTCCAATTGCTGTAGCATCCACATTTAATAAAATAAAAAAACATTTAAAAAAAAATTTTTTTCATTCCCAAGGAGATTACTTTTCACCCCACCCACATAAATCTAAAATCAAGATTACGAAATTGAAAGTTCTTTTTCATGGTGTTTGCCATCTCTCAAGTATAGCCGCAAGTAATGGCCTCATTTTCTTGATTTTGTTTATTGTTATTGAATATTTTTGCACTTTATTGCCAAGTGCCTGTAGCAATCATTTAAATTTTGCTTTCCAAGTTTTTTGCCCGCCTTTCAGTAGTTAGTCGGTTGAGGTTCAAGGAGATATTCCCAGTTTCATATATGCGACTTTATCTTACTTATAAATGCAAAATATAAAGCTGAATTTAAAAAGAAACCAGCGGCGAAAATCTGCAGATTGAGCAACGTTTTTTAATTAGATCTTAGTTGAGTAATTCTATATTTGGGCTATATTTAGTCTTAGTTTTCATAATTAAAAGATACGGATGGATTAGATTCAAATCTACCAGACAGTAGGTCCTTATTGAAATATTGACGGGCTTATCAAAACAGTTAACTTGCATTCATGGTCAAATTGAGGTGCATAAAACTCTTATTTTGCGAGTGTCTCCTCAGAAATTTAAGCAAACTTAAATTACGAGTGTCTGGCGGGATTAAAAGCCGAAAACAATGTTTTGCAAATATTATTGCATTACGAGTACATCCATTTCAGTGTGGCAATTCACTTCAGTGCCGCTCATTTCAGAAAACGACAATTCAATTCGTAATCAGATAGCTCTCTTATTTCTTTTGGCACCACAGGCTAAATATGTAATCGTAATCCACAAATCCCATTATCATTTTGAATGACCGACCATCGGATCGGTATCATCGTTCTGTGTCACAGCTCGTGTTGTACACATGCAAATCTGGCAAAACACTTTAAATGTGATACCATGAAGTTGAAGTTGAAAGAAAAAAATATAAAAACAAAAAATACTAAACCGCTGTCGCTGTATGAGAATAGAAGCGTCGCTAAACAAAATGCCAAACAACTACTAAAACAACAACAACAACAAACATATTCAACCCACATGGAATTCAGGTGCCCGAAACCTCACTACCAGACAATGCGACAATGCACTAGGCGCGCGTTCCTCGGGTGTCTGGTGACATTTGCAGTTTTCCACATAATTCCGGTACATTTTCCAAGAACTAAATTTTCCCAGGGCCCACTGTCGACAGCTGAACCAACTGGGATTACTCGTACTCGAATGTACGTGTGAACTGCGCCAGTGTCTTGATATCAAATTCAGGCTGCGAGGAGCAAAGTGAGTTCGCATTATGCTTAGACCAGCAAGATAGCCTCCCCGTTGTTTGTTAACTTTTTGTTAAGTTATGTTAAGCAACAATCAGTCATCGCTATTATACGAGAGACTGTCACATTATTATCGTTGTTTTTGTCGTTTACGTTGCCTACGTAGAAGTCAAAGTCTTTGTCAAAGTCATATTAAGTTGCATCTCCATGTATTGAATGATGGCAAAGTTGATGCAATAGCACTGCCTCTGACCGATGATTGAATTTATAACTAAGAAAATTGACACAGAGACTCACTTAGTCGCAGTTCTGCTCGTGATGGTTTTCTCCTGCTACAATCAACCAATCCCCTAGATTTATTTCCTAAATGGGTGTCTCTTCCGCTCTGTGTGGTTTCTTATCGGCTTTGCTCAAAGAAAATCTCTAGTTATTGCTTAATGCTTTGCTGTTACCTGCGACCACACACATGCAATACTATTTCATTTACATTCCCCAGCGACATCTAATTGAGAAAAAAGTATCTGCATTGTATTATTTACTATTATGCACACACAAATGCAGACACGTGCATTTAGGCTCTTCAGCGCTTCCTCAAAAATAAGCACACGTAAGGCAGCAGACACAAGTTACCAGTCACCAGTCACCATTTAGCAGTACCAATACTCGTATAACCACCAGCAAGCGACCTCATCTCAGGCGGGCAGACAGAATTAATGAATGGCCAAGAGAGCGGAGGATGTGTTATTTGTTTTCGAAACCGCACATCCGTTCTCGAGCTGATAAATCTCACCATCACTTATTTGGATGCCAGTGGTAGGCAAGCATAATACCTAGCCACTTGGCCATTCAAATCGGATGCATCCTCATGGCAAACACCACCTGATGAAATGCTTGTAGTTCAGAAGCCAGATAAGGCTTTAGAACCGATAGTGCCATGGTATAGTTCTGATGGTGATGATTGTATTCGTCGTATGTGGCGATGTGATGATGGTGGTGGTGGTTTTAGTGCTGGTCATCGAGGTGGCCGAAAACCAATGGAATAAAAATTGGCCAAATCAAAATTCCACACTTGAACGCCGCTTATCGCGCCTGTGTAATCTCAGAAGTTGTTGTGCTGAAAATTTACAACTCGTTGCGGTGCTAGCCGAACAACACGAAGCGAACGGAAACCACTCTTAGACACTCCGTTCCGTTGGAAACACGCAATTCGTGATGTTGGGATCAGTTGACGGGGAGTATTCATAGTCTCTGGTCTTTCTGCCGAAAACATTGGTCTGGTTACTCTTTTATTTGTTTCTTTTTTTGTTTATACATAATTCTCCTTTGTCTTACCCCCCACACATACACACCCAAGACGGTTTCTTGCAGGTTCAGGGGATGAGTCCAAACCTCTGAATGATACGTTGCTCTGCTCCGGCTGGTGGTGGCCGTTGCTGGGCTGAATGAAAATTCCAACGAAAGTATAAAATGAGAAATTGTAAGTCTCATAAAACAATGTCATGGCCGGTGACCACGATTTGGCCGTGAGGTGAGAATATCCCAGCTTTAGGTCCGTAGCCAGAAATTCAGATATACAACCCTAATTAAGAACTGTTTAGTATTCAATTTGGTCATCGGGGATACTGTCATGGGAATCCAATAAATTTAACTGTTTTGTTGTTGCTTTGTCCGTTTGACTGCTTTTATTCACTTCTGCTGACCAGTGACACTAAATGTTTTTATTTTTTCTGTTCAGTTTGTGCCTTTTGAT